>CM038675.1:66512251-66844751 GCA_021605145.1 Aegilops bicornis | reverse complement strand
ATTCCCGTCAACTTAGTAGGCCCACAAGTCAGCCTGCCACTATATTGGGTCCCAGCTAACAGGGGGAGTATTTTTTTTTTGTGTGTAATAAGGAGGCACTTCCTTGTGTGCGAATATATAGCTTGTGGGTCCGAACATCGTGGCCAGTAACGTTTTTTGCGAAATCTGAGGCCCTTTGGTGGGTCCTCTGATGTCGGTGGAGGAATCATTATTTTGCGGCGTAATAAGGAGGCATTTCCTTGCGGCGGCCGTGGACCCGGTTGTCGGCCTCTCGTCTGATCCGCCGGATGCATGTCGATGCGTTGACCACGTTGACCATGCAGCGCCCGAGAGCACAGGCGGTGGGCGGCAGGGGAGGCCTAGGAAGGAATGACGGAGGCGGGGAAGACTCATGATTGTTTCCCTGGAGGGGAGAATGCGGTTGAGCGAGGGTTTCTTGGTTAAATGCCGTTCTTGGGAGAATAACAACAGGTGTGGGTGAGTAGAGGGATGGCTAGGCCAGCAATGGGAATGCAATTGGGGCGGTGAGGCTGTGGCGCACCTGGCCCGGCCTTGAGGAGGAGGAAGCGAGCAGTCCCTTTGCACTTGTTTGGCGGTGGAGCAGGAAGAAGCAGAGATTGAAGAAGCCACGGCTGACCGTTGGATGACCATCCAACGATCCTTTGCTGTCGTCAACCTTTTTTTAGGAAAGCCACAAATCTATGGAAAACAGCATACATCCCATCTGTCATTATTTCTAATAATTTACAACCCATTTGCTAATTCTTAAGGTTTTGTTTGGAGCCCATATTCTTTTTGTTAGCATTACAGCCCATATTGTGGCCACGGTTAAAAAATTATACGAAACTTTGTATATTTCGGCGCGGTCCGAACTGTTTTTAATTCCGAAATTTCGACTCACATTCAAACTAATTTTAAAAATAAATGTATGTCAATATAAAATCCAACAAATTCTCCACGCATAAAAATTAATGTAATTTAAAATCTCGAAATGAAAAAAAGATATTTGAAACTAATTGCCGGTTTGATGTGTTTAAAAAATGTACATCCCATTTCTCATTACTGATAGGCCATTTTCTCGGCAGCCGAATGAAGCTCTCCTCGTCTTGAAAGATTTGTAGCCCAACAGGCCCGACAAAGCGACTTACTTGGCAAATCAAAAAAAAACTGGGCTGTGGCCTTGGACCCGGTATCGGCCTCTCCACGTCTGGTACTCTTCCGATGGAAGTCGGTCGTTGACCACATTGACCACGCCCGCCGAGAGCACCAAAGGCGGTGGACGTGGCGAGAGCCTAGGAAGGGGACGACGAGGCCGGGGAAAACAGCGACAGTGGATGCCCAGCGGAGAGAATCTGAGGTTCCTTTGGTTCATTTGCGGCGTGAGGCTCTTTGTCGCCCTTGAGAATAACGAGGGTGTGGGTGAGTAGAGGGATACCTGGGCCAGCGGTGGGAGTAGTAAAGGCGGTGAGGCCTCAGCGGCATCCTGACCCGGCCACAAGAGGCGGAGCACGCAGCACGACCGACGCTGCTTTGGGCGGCCGGAGCAAGAAGACGGAGGTTGAAGAAGCACTATGGCCGTTGGATGGACATCGATACGATCCTTTGGAGCTAGAATCGTTCATATTGACTAAGTTGACAAAGCCCTCCGTCCTCATCAACTTAGTAGGCCCTAAGTCAGCCACCCACTATGGTGGGTCCCGGCTAGCGAGGGTATTCATTTTTTGGTGCGTAATAAGGAGGCACTTCCTTGCGTGTGAAGATATAGCTGGTGGAGTGCGACACATCGGCGGGGGGCGCGTTTTTTCGCGAAATCTGAAGCCCTTCCCACGTGCGGATGCGTAATAAGGAGGAACTTTCCTTGCGTGCGACCATGGACCTCATGGGTCCCGGCCGTCGAGCTCTCTACGTCTGATCCTCTTCCGATGACTCTCATATGTTGACCACGTCGGCGCACCGAGGCGGTGGGCGAAGGCAAGGCCCTGCATCGAACGACACGGAGATGGGGAAGACGCGGCGGTGGAGTCGCATGACGGAGAGGAGTGGGAAACTTGGCTGGTTGGTGCGGGTGGGCCTACACTCGGCGAGAGAATAACGAGAGGTGCGGGGGTGGAGGGATGGCACGGCCGTCGGCGAGGTAGCGTTTATTTGAGGAGTGCAAAACAACGCCATTTGGGCGTCGAAGGCTGGAAGCGGTGATTCCGGCAGCGGCTGGGGAAGAAAGGCGAGAGATTGAAGAAGAATGCCACCGTTGGATGTAAATCCAACGCCTTCTTAAACTTCGACCTCTTGGCGCACATGTCGGATCCATTTGTTTTTAGTCCATTTGGTGGGTTGGGTGAAACAATGAAGTAGCATCTATGCAGCCCGTTTAAATCACATTTGCATTTTTCTCGAAATCCGCTGACTTGTAGGGCTGGGTGAAAATATAAAGTTTGGCTAGACGGAGAAATGTAATAAAAACATAAACACATGATTGCCGCGTCGGTAAAATCTTTTACTGCAAGCTTATGTACGCAATCACTAGGAGTTAACTTGGCAAGTTATATATAAACAATTATTATTATTATTTTGTAAGAACTTTCAACTTACGAAATAAAATATCATTTTAATTTGATGCGTTAATAGTACGTGGGGTATTATTATTTTTTAGGCTAGACGTGGGACAGTTGAGTTGGTTCTAGGGGAAAGTACTGGGAGAAAACTCAGTTTACATCAAAAAAGAAAGTGGGAGAAAATTCAGAGACCTACTGGGTCCACCTGAGGAGAGGAATATGTTGGGAGGAAGGAGATTCAAAGCACCGCAGCCGAGTGAACTAGTTTTTTTTACGGGCAAGTGAACTAGTTTACATACATTAGCAAATAGCCACTAAAAAAAGCAATCAGGTTAATGAGTTCTTAAAAGAAATATTTCGGATAAAACAGATAATTACGACACATAGGCTAATGCATGAAACACTCAGATGATAAAGGTGCTTATAAACAGATAAAGTACAACATCTAGACCTTCACGGCACGCTTGATCATGGCCTGCGGCTGTCCGTGTGCTTTCGTCGATTCGGGAAGCAGAACCGCCCTCATGTCCAAGATCTGCATGTACATGTCGTAGCATGCGTGTCGTCCTTGGCGCGTAGGTTATGTAGGCTAGATTGAGGTACCTCCCACGTGTTGGTCGTCTTCTTTCATGTTGGCGTGTCGGGGCTCGATGATGGTCTCGGCGAGGTCAACCACGGAGTCCTTCTCCTGCCCGTTCTTGATGATCTTGTATTGCTTACGGATGTCGACAAGCTTGTTGCACGGATGGCCGAATCGTCGCGTTCTTCCTTCTCTCCACCGTAGCGAAGGTGCGATCGGCCTTTGCCGATGAAACGGGCGAATGCTTCAGAACCTGGCGCAACCATAGGACTGAGGCGAGGGAGAGCTTCACCGAGTCCGTATCGTTGGTGTACATCACATTCAACTTGGTGCAGCCATAGGACTGAATGGCGAACTAACTCCTTGCTGAAGTCCATATCCAGCAGGCTCACCCCTCGGATCGCCATTGGAGTCTCTTCGAACATGGTTAATAGTATAGCCAGCTGCTGGCTATAAGCCAGTGCCATGTCATCTACAGCCCATCCTATAGTCAACATGTACAATAGTAGATCAAAAGAGTGTACTATTTCTTTATTATGTGGCCCACCTTTCATTCTCACAAAGTGCCTAGGAGCACGTGCTAGAGCTGGCTCTTCATGAAGAGCCCGCTTACCTTCTCTCTCCTCTTCTCTTTCCTCCAACTAAGCGAAATATACTAGTTTATGCCTTATAGCCCGTTGACTCAGCTCTATTGTACTTGCTCTTGAGTGAGCAGCGAGTGTGTAGGTGGCGGCATCGGTTTGTTTTTCAGCTCTTGGGGAACTGGATTCAACGATGGTGAGTGTGTCTGGCGACAACAGTTACTACCCTCCCTCGTCCGCTGCTGCCCGTGAGAAGATGCACCCTCGGCGCATTCAAGCGCCTCCATTAAGAAACCTACTCCGGCCACTGCGTCGGTTCACGAGCGGGTCTGTATTGGTAATGTAATAACAGGAGTTAGTGGTCACTTTACTTAAATTTAATTATCTTTAATAGAAATTTATACTTAAAACAAGCAATGCATTGGCTCGTTCTATCAGTGTCGCGGGATCAACATGCACAACAAATTTAGAATTATCATTCTCAGGACGCACACGATCAGCACATTTGTCGCACTTTCACAAAGATAATACTACCAAGTTTGAATTGTTTGTTATGGTTGCTGTCCTCTACATCATCATGCTGTGTTTCCCAGCTTGCAAGATTCAGAACCAACAAATAAGACCCAAATAATAAGTACAACAAAGATGCCTACACATCTCATTGATTCCCAGCTTGCAAGATTCAGAACCAACAAATAAGATCAAATAATAAGTACAACAAAGATGCCTACACGTCTCATTGATTCCCAACTTGCAAGATTCAGAACCAACAAATAAGATTCAAATAATAAGTACAACAAAGATGCCTACACATCTCACTGATTCCCAGCTTGCAAGATTCAGAACCAACCCATTAGAGCCTTTTGATAAAGTGAATATCGGGATTAAATCCATCTTGGCTAGCCATGTTATACAATCGAAGAACTTGGCGAATGCTCTTGACTGTCACAACATCTGTAGTAGAGTATTCATGTTTGCACAGCATGTTTGCATAGCACAAACAAGGAGACAGGAGAGCATGATTTCGCTTTAATTGAACCATTTTGTGCAGTTCCACCAAAATTGAGAGATGTTGCTCTTGACCATCACAAGGAGACAGGAGAGCATGGTTTCACTTTAGTTTAACCATTTTGTGCAGTTCCACCAAAATTGAGATATGTTGCCCACGTGACATTTTAGTTGAACTGCACAAGACACTCATTCCAAAAAAAGTGTTTTGTGCAGTTCACCAAAAGGTCACAATAGCAACAAGGTGAAATGGATATCCCTATACGCACAAAATGATAGAAAGTAAACGATTCTTTGGTCAATCTGAATATCTGAAACATATACAAAATGAAAAGAAGCATCTTAATTATGTTCATGGCAATCACGCGAGGATGTAGAAATTTTAAAGCGTCGGCAATGCTTCATGTTACGAAGCATTACGATCAACAATGAGATTCCTCGGATATGGGATTACTTTAATGGTGGCATTGCTTGTTTACGGCAGACACGGTAAATCAACTTGACAGCTAAAGAGTTGGTTTAAGGGCATGGGACCGTGGGGACACCAGGACACTCAACAGTAAATGAGCAACTTACTTACCATCTTTGAGGAAAACAGCGGGAGTGCCATTTGTAACACAGTTTAATTGCATCTTATCCTTTGGAGGCATTAGATTAACAATAACACTTTGGTTAGACATGTCCCTAAGGTAGCAGTGTGATCGCTTCATTTTACATGCGCCCTTACAGAAAAGGTTGGTTTACCCAAAAAAACAGCAAAAGGTTGGTATAAGGACATGCGACAGTGGATGCATCAGCACAATGTACCTACAAGGAGGCATAAAGTGGTGATGCCGAGCTTGTTCACGCTATGTGAGGGCAGCAAACCTAATCCTGAAGACCTTTTACTATGTGAGGGCAACAAATCTAATCCTAGAGGCCTTTTACTATGTGAGGGCAGCAAATCTAATCCTGAGACCTTTTACTATGTGAGGGCAGCAAATCTAATCCTGAGACCTTTTACTATGTGAGGGCAGCAAATCTAATCCTGAGACCGTTTACTATGTGAGGACAGCAAATCTAATCCTAGAGACCTTTTACTATGTGATGGCAGCAAATCTAATCCTGGACATACTCTGTTGACTTGTCCACCAGCCGCCACTTTCTATCCTTTTTTCAACCTAGATCTGTTCCTTATACAGTTTGTACCGCGTTTTCCCATTATTTCCCTTTTCAACCAAGAGACCGGTTGGGTATCCGGTCTCTACTACTTTTACCATATTATTTCCTCTTTGAATCAAGTCCTAGATTCATGCTACAACTTTCCCCCCTTTCTTCGTTGTTTGAACAAAGCCCTAGATTGAATGCATGAAGTAGCTTTACCTCTAATAATACTAACAATTTAGGTGGCTTTGGAAGAGCTGATGGGAGTAGAAAAAGATGCACATGCTGGAACCACGTGGGGAGGCTGGGGCGATGAAACAAGGCTGCTTCGAAGAACTTATACACGAGGGTCGCCGGGATGTTGGCGGGCAGGTTGGATCTCTGGAACAATACGGCAGGGAGGAAGAAGGGTCGGAGGACCTCCAGAGCAGCCACTGTGTCGGAGAAGAATGGCGCAGGCGGAGGATCGGGCCCCTCCGGCAGCTGTGGGTTTCCTCCCTCGGCGGTGATGACCGCGTGAACGATGCACCTTTTAGTCCTCTACACACACCGGCCGAAGGGATCCGGCCGGATCTGTGACCAGCGGTGAGCAGAGAGAAAATGTCGCTTCTGTTGTCTTGTTTATATCTGGAGAGGATGAGAGAATGAAGAGAGCAACCCAAGTAAAGCAAGCGCTCAGGCCCTGCGTCCATATATAGTGGAGTGATTATCTTTTTCTCTCCACAACAAGCGTTTCAATTTGTGTACGTGGCATTAAAGAAAAGAAACTCTCTATTTAAGGTGACTACTCTACGACTCCTACTTACTACTACAGTACTACCTCCGTCCTGGTTTATAGGTCCCTTTTATAGTTTGTGCCATATTTTGACTAAAGATTTAACTAACAAGATGTTAATGCATGTCAAGAAAAATTATCTCATTGGATTCGTATTTGAACTTAGTTTTGAAAAATATAATGTTTGGTGACATGCGTGAACATTTTCTTAGTTTAATCTATGGTCAAAATTTGGCACGAAATACAATGGGGACCAATAAACCCGGACAGAGCTAGTATTGTTCACTTGTGCTCCCGCCCCTCCATTCATTGAACAACCCCACGGGTGAATAAACATCTGATAAGTACTGTATTTATATAGAACGAACAAGCTCGAACTATTTTCGCGTAGTTAAAAGTTGAGGGCGGGCTTTTCAGGCGATCATACGGTAGTTTTGGTAGGCGGTTTGACAGAGAGGCGAGGAGGGTGAGCGAGTGGGGCTCGCGATTTGACGGACGCGTTCTGCTGGAAAGACTTGTGATATGACCACTCACTATAGTCATGAATTACTGGCGCTCCGACCGGGGTGATGCCCCCCTTCCGTTCCGCGCTCTAATCTGGTGCATGGCACATCGACCCGGATGCTGGCTCTCCCACATGTCGGAGTAGTAAGAAGGAGCAAAGAATGATGTGGTATATACTAGTACTATACTACTCCCTACGTTCCTAAATATAAGTCTTTGGAGAGATTTCACTATGGACCACATACGGAGAAAAATGAGTGAATATACACATAAAATGCATCTATATACATCCGTATGTGGTCCACAGTGAAATATCTACGAAGACTTATATTTAGGAACGGAGGGAGTACTACTCAGTCGGAGGAGTGCGAACCACGGCAGCCAGTGAACCGGCCGTATGCGAACCACGGTAGCCAGTGAACCCGATGAAAACAATAATGTGGTGATATGGCCATAAAAAACAATGTGCTACGGTCCACACTTGTAGCATGTGCGATAACACTCCTCTTTGTTTGGATCCCTGAGTTAGAGCTAGTTTGGGTTGAAATAGCCTCAAATTATCGAAACAAGAGGGGTTAGTTTGAGCTAGTTTGCTCTAACCCAGCTAAAAAAACTAGCCCGGTGGAGAGGTTCTAATTGGGTTAGTTATCCTGGGCCCACTAAAAGAGAACTAAAAAAATCTCACCTGCCCGCACCAGATCGCTCCCCCCCCTCTCGCACGAATCCTCTCTGTTCCCCATAGGGCCGCCCATGTTGCTCGTCCTCTCTCTCCTCCGCCGCCCTCTCCTTTCGGCCCCCGCCTCTACTCTGGCCGCCTCTCTCCTCCGACCTTGAAGGTCGCCCGCTCCCCTTCACGGTCGTTTTCTCCCTCTGTAAATGCTGGCTTGTGGCGCATCTACCGAGGGAGGTCGCGACAGGGGTGAGTTTGTTCGTTCCTTCTCTATCTCACGACCATATCATTGATCTTGCTTTCTCTAAGCGCTAATTCTGATTTGGAAAAGTAGATCTGATCAAACTTGCTATAGATTTGTGGTGCACGCATGGAATTGTTTGATCTGCTTAAGGAGGTAATAAATCTTTCTAGAGGCCCAAAGATTCAGGTCACCTTTCTAGGTATTTCAATTTCAGGCTTGCATTATTTGTAGAGGCCCAAAGATTCAGTTCACCTTTCTTGGTATTTCAATTTCAGGCCTGCATTGTTTCTAGAGGCCCAAAGATTGATTCACCTTTCTAGGTATTTGAGTTTCGGGCTTGCAATATTTCTAGAGGCCCAAAGATTCATGTCACCTTTGTAGGTATTTCATTTTCAGGCTTGCATTATTTCTAGAGGCCCAAAGATTCAGTTCACCTTTCTAGGTATTTCAGTTTAGAGCTTGCATTATTTCTAGAGGCCCAAAGATTCAGTTCACCTTTCTAGGTATTTAAGTTTCGAGCTTGCAATATTTCTAGAGGCCCAAAGATTCAGTTCACCTTTCTAGGTATTTCAGTTTCAGCTTGCATTATTTCTAGAGGCCCAAAGATTCAGTTCACCTTTCTAGGTATTTTAATTCTGAGCTTGCATTATTTATAGAGGCCCAAAGATTAAGTTCGATCGTGACAAGCGGCCCCTGCTACCCATGCCGGGTGTCGACCTCAACTCGCATGAGGCAGGCGTCGGGAGGGTTCGGGGTTGGGCTCTCTGAGCCTTCCTCCGGAGGGACGATGGCGAGCTCCTCCCTCGGTGCATGAGGGGCTCCTGCTCCCTCCCTATCGTGAACAACTTCCGTGATGAGTTAGATCATTCTTTGTTTCATGAAGTGTTTTTTTATTTTGTGAAGCTTGATTGATGACTTGTATGTTTAAGTGGGATATCTCATTTGTATGGACAAAGTACAAATTATCATGTTTTGCATGCTTGATTGTATAGATGGTTCGTTTATGTCAATTGTGAGCGGGAGGAGGCCACAGAAGAGCCGGCCACACCAAGAGGGTGCTTGGATCCAAGGGACTTATTTTAGTCGACTAAAAATAGGGTCCAAAGTAGTCAAATGATTGAGATAGAGCATTTATTGTCAATCTAACCCTGCCATCCATACACCTCTTTGGTTTAGAGTTAGTTCGTGGTTAGAATCTAACTCTAACCTCTAGCGAGTTAGAGTTCTCCTCGTCTCGGTTCATCGCCATCATACTTTCCCCATTCCTGTGTTTCGGTATCACGAGAATCAAAGAGGCCATTTTTTCGGGAAAAATCAAAGAGGCCCTTAGACTGGTTTAGGTCCGGTCATTTTTATAAGCGTGTTATGTCCAAAATTTAATGAGCGTGCTCGGTTTCCATGAAAATAATCCGATTTCATGTAGTAATTCATTTATTTATTTATTCTTCTGCGGGGTTTGCATGTAATTCGTGAGGTGCTGTAATGTAAAGTACCCGGCATATGCTCAGTCGTGCATGCACTCTGACCCAGATGCTCTTTGTCCCACATGTCGGCGAATGGGAGCACGTGGAAATAGCCTAGGAGTACATATAGGAGGATAAATGCATGAAAAATATGTCTTGTGAAGCGTGGCAGCGGTTGAAAAAGTAGACCTAAAGTGATGACAGCTATAGGTATACGCACCCAACTAGTGGTACTAGACATACGACTAATTTTTCCCTCAAAAAAAGAGGCACGCGTGCTCGGTACTCCTATTCTATAAACACGAGTCCCATCTCGACAACAGCGTCAGGTACTACTGACTAGCCCTCCTCCCTCGTTTCTCTCTTCTAACTCTAAACTCGGCCGACGCCTTGGTGGGTGGGGTGGGTTTGCTCAGCTGCGCCCCACCTCACGGTGAAAAGCGTTCTGTTGGAATAAAAAATGCCATATACTCCCTCCGTTCACAAATATAAGCCTTTTTAGATACTACTTCAAATGGAATACATCATACAGATGTATGAAGACATAGTTTAGAGTGTAGATTCACTCATTTTGCTTCGTATGTAGTAGTCACTTGATGGAATCTTTAGAAAGACTTATATTTGGGAACGGAGGGAGTAACATACTAATAAAACATTAAGGCCACGAGGCGATGCATTGCTGGTTACAGGAGGCAAGAAGAAGAGATGCATCCATCGACGACGTCCACCTCTACTCAGGGCGCCGGCCCACCGAACGGCGCCTAAGTAGCAGCGGCTTTCGTGGCCAGGTCGACGTGCTTCTGAACAATGGCGTCCAAAGATTCCATCCGCTGGAAGAAGGCCAACATCTTTCTATCCTTGCTTGCCTTGTAGTGGCCTATGTAGACGATTTCCTCGTGAAGCGTGGATGTGCGGTCGACGGTTTCTTGCATGGCGAGTGACTGTGACGGCCTTGACCTCGAGGTGCACATTCTTTGTCACGACCTCCGGCACCTGTAGGGCCACCAGGGCTTGAAGGAGTTCGTCACCATGTAGGCCGATGAGGGTGGCAGGCAATGAGGAGCCTGGGCGCGCGGGCTGGAAGCGATCTGGCAAGGTCGTCCGCTGGCGCTTCTTGACGGCGGTGAACTTGCGGATGGAGTTGACCATCATGTCGTCCATGCGAGAGGCGGCCGGCGTCGTGAGGGCTACGATACTGCGGTCGCCAAAGACCGTGTGGAAGCTGCCGCAGTCTTTGGGCCGCAGGTCGGCGCCTTTGGATGATTTGGCACAACGACTGCCGCTCGCGTCCATCGCCTCCATAGGTGCTTGTGGCTTCTGGTCACTTGGTCTTGGATTGGAGTGAGTAGTGTTGCGCAGAGACTTGGGAGTAGATGGATTAGAGTTGTGAGGCGCCTTTATTATATGAGAGTCCAAACTCTGTTGCATTCACATCGTGCTGGCTCTAGTCTGCTTCTCCAATTAATTCCCTCTGCATGTAATTGAGGATGCATCATTGACCGTTCAACGTCTCGGGAACCGCTACCCTCTTCCTCCTTGGCATTCAAGCACCTATGGACTCGTCGATGACGAGGTGCCTATGGTGACTTCATAAATTTCAAGATGATAGTGTCGTGCGTGTGTGCGTTCATAGGGGTGAGTGTATGCGCGTGTATATGAGCGCTTGCGTGCATCTTGTGTCAAAAAAAACAACGTAAATGCGTGTCAAAAAGAGACTAGTCAGTATACTCAATATTGTGCACCTCGGAGAGGAAAATGATAGAACTAGTACGTATTTATTTACGGTGAAGATTCACTCATTTTGCTCCATATGTACTCCGTCTCGTTGTAGTCTAGTCACTTGTTGAAATCTCTAGAAGGGCAAATACTCCTTTTTGGTTTACAGGGCTATACTAGCAAGTAGTTGCACGTACTAGTACAATAGTGGGCTCACATAGCAATTTTGTCTCATGCAAGAGCCTGGCTATATGCGTGCTCCAATGTTCGCAACGGCAACATTCGGTTTGCGCTTGGCTCTTCGCCTCTTCGAGAAGACGAACAATGATGTTACTACTACTGCTTCTACAGTGTCGAATCCACTGCTGCATGTCCGTCCACCGTGAGCGGGGCGGATAGCTTGTTGTGGAAGTACTACTACTAAGCAAAAGCCTATCCTCGTTTGCGAGCAACCGCGCGCATGGGCGAGGGAGAAGGCGTGTAGTAAAATCAAGCTTCTCCTTGTTCTACGAGTTGACGCGACACATCATAGCACTGGCCCCACATGCTTGCCTCTAAACTTGGCTGAAAAGACCATAATGTACAATATATTTGCTGCAACCTCTAACATTTACCCACCACAAATTAAAATATATGTGGCCGTATGCATCCTTCTGATGCAGAGGCCGGGGAGTCCCCCCTTTTCGAGAAAAAACAAATTAAAATATATATTCCTGTCTTGACCCGGATGAGCGTGCAAACTACAATCACCGAGGTGACAGGTAGGGCGAAGACTATTTTAATTTAAAAAAACTTCGAGGCAGCCACATAGCATGGAGCCGACCCCAACGATTTTAAGCTTACAGCACGGTACACGCTATCTAGACTACTCTACACATGAAACTGCCACACGAGTGTTCGGCTGCGCTTGGCTCTTCGCCTCTTGAAGTCGAACAATGATGGTGTACTACTGCCTTTGGAGGAGTACTACGACGCTTCTCGCCATCGGCACCGATTGAACTGCTGCATGTCCACGGCAAGTGGAGGGGGAGCGTAGAAGCGAAAGCTTCTCCTAGTCTTGCCAGCCACCACGCTCATGGGCGAGGAGGGACTCTCCTGTCTTTGCGTGTATTACAGGTTGGCCCGACTGGTGTGTGGCAAACCTGTCATACATCCAAAGGCGAGTGCGATTAAGTCCGCGAGGGAGAGGATAATCAAACTTCGTTGATGTACGAGTTGACACGACACATCAAAGCACTGCACTCGATATATTTCAATAATTTGTGTTTACCGATGCATTAATTACAACGCATGCATGCATGACGTGACTCTTCTTTTGATAGTACTTGCATGTGTTGATTTAATGCACCTTGAATGATGGTTGTGCACGAGGAGGGCGAGATCATGTAGACTGAACAGGAACAGGACCCGGCGATGGAGCTCTCTAAGGTCTCCATGGACCTCACCGTGCTCCACTACCCCTTGTGCCTCCGCCCCTTGACGCCTCCAGTGTATGAGGTTCGAATACACCTCGTCCGTTCGGCTGATTGAGCAAGGTGCATGTTTCTTGATTGATGTCTTTGTTGGATTGATTTCGCGGTGCAAGGGAGGGCACTGTCTGCGCGGACTGCCGGCGTCCGAGCGCCCGGAACCATGGCGGTGCGGAAGTGCGAAAGCACGGTGGTGGCTTCGACGTGTGGAACACGGTGATAGACTCCATCCTTTCGTAGGTGAGGGTGGAGTGCCCGCGTGAAGGTTGTGGGCTCTACATCACTTACCACAAGCTCGCCGATCACCAGAGCGTGTGTCCGTTCGCGCCCTGCAAATGCCCCGTGCCCGTCTGCGGCTACGAAGGCCCGCCGCCGGTGCTCTACCACCACATCAGCACCGCGCATCCCATGCCCATGCACAGGATCCAGTACGGCAAGGTGCTCCAGCTGCAAGTGCCAATGTCAGAGCCACGGCTCTTGCTGTTCGCGGAGGAGGACCACCGCGCGTTTTTCTTGGTCGGCGGCGTGCTCGACATCGGCGCGCCTATCGCCGTGTCGGTCGTGCGCATCGAGCGGGCGTCCCCACCGCCGCACTACTTGGCCAAGCTCGGGCGAACAGCCCGGCCCGGAGCCCAAAGGCACGACCGATGCCGTCAAGGTGGAAATGGAGGTGACAAGCAGCAAGGATCCCGGCGACGTCGGCGTGCGAGCTGACCTTCTTGTGATTCCGCCCAAGGCTGCTGGCGGGGGCTAAGCTTGTGTCCCTCCACATTCAGATTGACAAGCTCATGTCCTAAATGTTTCGACAGTGCCTTCTGTTTATCTTAGTAATATGCTAATATAGGGATTACCTTGGTCTACTTTAGCTTAAGAAATCGTGGGTTTTGGTGGCGCTGCAGCAATTACTTCGACATCAGATCAGTAATTTCCAACGATCGAGCGGATATTTTGTGTACATTGGATATAAAGTTCCTTTGGGTAAGAGTACTACTTGTTGTCAAAATGGATAAAAGGAGATGTATGTAGACGTATTTTAGTTCTAGACACGTCCCTTTTTATCCATTTTGATGACAAGCACTCCCTCCGTTCCACAATACATGTGTTCCATTTGTCAAAATATAGATGTATCTAGACATGTTTTAGTATATAGGTACATCCATGATAGAGCCAATCGGATGGTTGAGAACACTACAATTCGTAGCTACAGATGCGTGTGTGACTCCCAGATGCAGAGGCCGGGGGTCATCATCCTCCTTTTCAAGAAAAAACAGACGCGTGTGTGAGAGGACGAGTGCGTGCGTGCACCTCTTCTATTCCTGTATAACGTACTACTAAACTCAGAGTACAAGTTTTTGAGCTTGCGTCTCGTCACATTACAATTACTCCATGCTATATTGAATTGCAAACCTGTTCATACCGATCACAACCTAAACGGTTTCCCACTTAGGAGTGTATTAGTACCACGCTAGTATATTGAATTCCAAACCTGTTCACACCGATCACAACCTAAACGGTTTCCCACTTAGGAGCGTATTAGTACTCGGTTATAAATACTAGTATGCCTAAGATGACTGCACATTCCTCCTCAACTCCTCATCCACAAAAACAAACAAGTCATTCAACATCCTTCCCTTGCGTCTGCCATGGCGGCGTGAGTTCTGAGTCGAGATTGCCACCAGGGAGAGGCGAGCATGGAAGCGGAAGCACGAGAGATGTCCCGCCTCGCTGCGAGAGCAGCCGACATGTCCCGCCGCGCGGAAGTAGCAGCACGGAGGTCCCGCCGCGCCGTCGATGCAGCAGACTGGTCCAGCCGCGCCGCGGAAGCAGCAGAGATGTCCCGCCGCGCCACGAATGCAGCAGAGATGTCCCGCCGCGCCACGAATGCAGCAGAGATGTCCCGCCGCGCCGCGGCGGCCTGGGAAAATTTCTCGCGGGCAGGCGACGACTGTTACAGGCGCATGCATGCGATCGTCCATAGCTAGATGGATCAGATCTCCGGCTTGGCGAGGTTGCAGGACGATGTGAAAGCCTCGTTTGAACAGGCTACCGGCGTCATCCGGCAACTAAGGGAGGGCAATGAGAGGCTCCGGGCCGAGCGACCGGCCGAGGGAGAAGATCGTCCAAGTGCGAACCGGCAGGAGGAGACCAGTGCCTTGTTGAAGAGGACCGACGTCATCGTCAAGAAACTTATGGACGAGAATGACATGCTCCACAACGAGCGCCAAAGGCTGGTGAAAGAGCTCATCGCCGCTCGCCGCGGAGACAAGTTCCCGCGGCCTGCACCAACGCATCAAGAAAGTAGAGATCAGCGAGCCAGATCCTTGTCTTCCTTCTTCTTTTGCCCTTGTGTATTTCGGGCGTAGCCGCATGTTGGTTTTTTAATTATATTTCTAATTATGTAAGACAATTAATAGTCCTTATCTTTCTGTGGAAGATCAATGTTGCGAGGCTGGAATAAGAAAACTCTTGCTGTGGCAACCCTGGCGTTGTTGTTCTTCTAGTTGCTGCTAGGCTTCCTTCAGTTTCCTGGTTTCTTTTGATGTAATAATTGGTTTAGGATGTCGATTGTGTCGTCGGTTCTGAAATGTTGGGTTCTAGCGCGGATGTTTGGCCTTTGTTGGCCTCTTGGGATATTGCGATTTCAAGCTGGTACTTTTAGTCCTTCGTGTTAGGCTGGAGTTGTGCTGACATTCTTGTGAATTGTGGTGGTTTTCAGTAATGAAAATCGGAAGGGGCAAGCCTTTCTTTGATAAAAAAATCGTCCTTATATATTCATCAGTCTTGCTATAAGTCGAAGTAGATGCTATATAGATCCGTCGGATCTTACATCAAGATCCATGCTGTCAGATTTTCTTTTTTCTCTCTTAAATCTTAGTCGAGTGAGACATAGCCACGCCATTAAACAAAGGCTCGGGCGCCATTAATGGAGACCTTGCGAGAGAGGTGGACAGAAGATGGAGGTCAAAGGGCTCTCCTCCCGATAAGCACGCGCAGGGGTCTGATCGCAAGCCTCTCGTAATCAAATAGCAACTCTGCACGGCGCCTCCTAGCTAATAAAAATGGGACGCGTATGCACGTAAATGGTACTAGTAAGTAGAACGCCCACCGAGGGAGTCTGGATTAGGGGTGTCCGGATGGCCGGACTATGACCTTTGGCGGACTCCTGGACTATGAATATACAAGATTGAAGACTTCGTCCCATGTCCGGATGGGACTTTCCTTGGCGTGGAAGGCAAGCTTGGCGATACGGATATGTAGATCTCCTACCATTGTAACCGACTCTGTGTAACCCTAACCCTCTTTGGTGCCTATATAAACCGGAGGGTTTAGGTCCGTAGGACGAACAACAATCATACCATAGGCTAGCTTCTAGGGTTTAGCCTCTCTGATCTCGTGGTAAGTCTACTCTTGTACTACCCATATAATCAATATTAATCAAGCAGGAGTAGGGTTTTACCTCCATCGAGAGGGCCCGAACCTGGGTAAAAACATCGTGTCCCTTGTCTCCTGTAACCATCCGCCTAGACGCACAGTTCGGGACCCCCTACTCGAGATCCGCCGGTTTTTGACACCGACATTGGTGCTTTCAATGAGAGTTCCTCTGTGTCGTCACCTTTAGGCCCGATGGCTCCTCCGATCATCAACAACGATGCGCTCCAGGGTGAGACTTTTCTCCCCGGACAGATCTTCGTATTCGGCTTTGCTGCTGCGGGCCAATTTGCTTGGCCATCTGGAGCAGATTGAAAGCTACGCCCTGGCCATCGTGTCAGATTTGGAAGTTTGAACTACACGGCCGACGTCGCGGAGACTTGATCTTCGACGGGTTCGAGCCACAGCCAAAGCGAGCCGCCTTTGTATCGAGGGGCATGATCTAGCTCTGTCGCCGAGCAAAGGTCACGGAGGCCGCACCGATGTCCGCTCCGACCTTTAGCTCGAGCCGATTGCGCTAATCGAGGATGGGTGGCTGGACACCGCCTCGGGGCTGCAATCTCTACGCCGATTGAGCCGTACACCTACCCGTCCCTTGCGGCTTCGTGACTCCAAGGTGTCGGACTCCTCTCCGGACTCCGAGCCTTCCGCGCCCCCGCCAATCGAATCCGATTGGGCGCCGATCACGGAATTCACTGCCGCGGATATCTTTTAGCATTCGCCCTTCAGCGACATCCTGAATTTACTAAAGTCTCTCTCTTTATCAGGAGAGCCCTAGCCGGACTACGGTCAGCAATGTTGGGACGCGGACGACGAAGAAATTCAATCCCCACCCACCACCCACTTCGTAGCCACTGTCGATGATTTAACCGACATGCTCGACTTTGACTCCGAAGACATCGACGGTATGGACGACGATGTAGTGGAGGAACATGAATCAGCACCTATAGGGCACTGGAAAACCACCTCATCTCACGATGTATACAGGGTGGACACACCTAAAGGAAGCGACGACGAGGAACAACGGGACGCTATGAAGGGTCATTCCCTCGAAGAGCAGTCAAAACGGCGACGTAGGCGCCGCTCAAAGTCCCGCCTCGACAAAGACAACAGCCATACAGACCCAGCCATAGAGCAGGGCAAACCGGGGGACGACGAAAATGCTATCGAGCAACCGTCCGAACAGGACAACATGGATAAACAACCCGACCCCGGCGAAGACAACAGTCCGGGCGATCTAACGCCGGACAAGTTCTTTGAAGCGAAGAATCTCCTCAAAGGCTCTTCGCCCTTTGCCGCGTAGCACGAAAAGCGAAGCGAGCTCAAACCAGCGGAAGATGCACTCGTAATCGGATGGAGCAAAGTACTCAACATCATAGAACAAATACGGCGGCGATCGCCGAACAAAGAGCTACCCAAAGCGAAAACTACTGCCCGAATTTGATGAGGAGGCCGTAGAGCCCCCGCAATCAAAAAACAAGGAGGCCACCCGGTCGGGTGGACGACCCCATGGCAAACAGAGAGCGGCAAACGGCGCCGCACACAAGCCGGCACGCGATCCGCACAGGGATTCGCATCAAAAAGATGGCCCAGCTAGATCTATCTACGGGCCAAGAAAGCAAGCTCTAGTAAGCAATGCAACACATCAAGTATCCGAACACCACGGTACACCTAAATATAGGGGTGTCGCACACCCCCTCTGTTTCACCGATGAGGTGCTGGATCATGAATTTCCAGCGGGATTCAAGCCCGTAAACATAGAGGCATACGACGGAACAACAGACCACAGATGCGGATTGAGGATTACATCCTCCATATACACATGGCTAGAGGAGATGATCTCCACGCCATAAAATACTTACCCTCAAGCTCAAAGGGCCAGCCCGCATTGGCTTAAAGGCCTTCCCAAAAACACCATTGGAAGTTGGGAGGAGCTCGAGGATCCTTTTCGGCAAAATTTTCAAGGGACCTATGTCCGACCTCCGGATGCCGACGATTTAAGTCACATAACTCAACAACCCGGGAGAGTCAGCTCGGAAATTTTGGAACAGGTTCCTTACTAAAAGAACCAAATAGTCATTTGTCCGGACCTTGAGAAGCCCTAGCAGCTTTCAAACACAACGTCCGAGACGAATGGCTAGCCGAGACACCTCGGCCAAGAAAATCCAAGAACAATGGCCGCATTAACAAGCCTCATGACCCGCTTTTGCGCGGAGAGGATAGCTGGCTGGCAAGATGCGATACCCGATGACCCAAGTACATCCAAGTCAGGGATGGAACGGAAACCACGACGCAGCAAGGACCAGCGTCGGACCAAGGGGAACAGCCGAAGAGAACGATACCAACGCCGGATTCAAAAGCTCTCGGCGAGAATCATAAAAAGCTGCCCCCTAAGTTTAACAGGACGAGCTATCTAACTTAAACAAAATCTTGGACAAGATATGCCAAATCCACAAGATACTCGAGAAGCCCGCAAACCATACCCACAGAGATTGTTGGGTCTTCAAGCGATCCCGCAAACTTAACGCCGAACACAAGGGGCTCGACACACCAAGCGAGGACGATGACGAACCCCACAAGCAGAGCACCGGAAAACAAAAGAATTTCCCACAAGATATCAAAACAGTAAACTCACTTCATGTGACAAAAGGGAAAAACAGAGCGGCGCCCATAGAGGTACGCGCCATACGGCCTATCCCGGAGAAGTCCCGTCACTGGTTGTTAAAACCAATCACCTTCGACCATCAGGATTACTCTAGAAGTATACAGAATGCAGGTTGGACTGCCTTGATATTAAATCCGATAATTGGCGGACTCCAATTTACACAAGTCCTAATGGATGGCGGCAGTGATCTAAACCTGCTATATCAGGACACAATCCGCAAAATGGGGATAGACCCAACCAAATTTCGCTATAGCAACACTTCCTTTCAAGGGGTAATGCCAGGCCCATATGCCCATTGTACGGGCTCTCTACTATTCGAAGTTGTGTTCGGCTCACCCGAAAACTTCCGCCGCGAAAAGTTAACCTTCCACCTCGCCCCATTTACAAGTAGCTATCAAGCACTATTGGGGCGCAAGCTTCGCCCGCTTTTAACGCAATACCGCATTATGCATCTCTTACACTTAAAATGCCGGTCCACGCGGCATCATCTCGTTAAAGGGAAACATCGAGGGCTCCTCGAGTCTGGAAAATTGTGCGGTTGCCTTGACAGCCACACAATAAACCGGCTTCACCAATACAAGCACTTAGACAGGTCATCCAGACCCCGGACACGGCTGGACGAGTCCGGCGTAAACATACAAGAGCTTACTAGCCGCATACCCCCGTACAAGGGGCTCCGCGCATGCACAACAAGAGACAAATAAAGCTCAATTTTATTCATTCTTCGAATTGTACTTTGTTTATTTAATATAACGTACATTTCCGCATGATCTTTTTTCAACTAAGTTCCTCTCTTTTACAGATGAACACCGTGCCACACCCGTCCAGGATACGGCTGCAACGGAGACACTGTGTGAGGCGTGCGGTAAGGGGACCCGTTGCAAGGATTCTCTTGATTAAGACCCTGCGTAAACCTTTTCTGTCTCTTGTTGATACATCCCCGGTTTCTTGCTATAACCGAGGAGGAGGCTGGCGTTTTGGCATAGGCCACGTCAGAATTTTGCGCGTACCTGGACACCAGGGGCTTATTACCAAGGCGTTGTCCGGCCCATTTTCATAAAGACCGAATACCTTAGGGAGTGTTCGGCGTCTCGAGTTAGGCCTTATATGCATCAGCTCCGAATCATGTCTTTGGTCAAATGTTGGGTTTGCTCGGCTCCTGTGTTTTGCTGCCTTGCGTTCCGTTCTATCGGCTAATGCGGCACCAGGAGAACTACTGCGATTGTGCCCCGGTTCGGCCAGGCGAGCACCTCAGTAGAGAAAGCCGAAAACTGACTGTCATGATATAGCGTGAGACTGGTCAACCACTCGATGACCTGCTGGAATCTTTAGAATTCCTCCGCATTGACGAAGGGCCGTTTCCCGGTCAGGCACATACGCGCCCTGAATTCGGGTGAGCGCGGTGCCCCTAGGGGCTATATAGTAGCCCCACTATCAAACTCCTATGGCTAAGTGAAAGTGATAAAGCATTATAGTCCGGTTGCCTAGTTTGCTGCGCAATAACCTCCTTTGTAGGACCAAGACGTTGGGTCAAGTGTGAAAATCGTTTTACGCAAACACCCCGCATTATATGCGTAAATTTGAAGCCAAAGACTGCCATCTTTCGAGTTATATACACATATACATTAACGGCCGCACATGAGGTATTTTAATTCTTGAAGGACAAGTATAAAAGCTTTTATATTCCATCGAAACATTGTTTCACAATAATACATGTTATTCGAACATAACATCCTTGAAACCTGCGTCTCTATTAAACGAGCGCCCTGCAGAACTTCCTGAAAATAGTGCTCGACAAGTACTCGGCTTCCGTCCGAATCTTGGGATGCAACATCGGTGGCCTTCATATCCGCCCAGTATGTCTTGACACGGGCAAAAGCCATCCGCGCACCCTCTATGCATGCTGACCGCCTCATTGCTTTGACATGCGGCACCGCACCAAGGGACTGCTGCACCAAGCCAAAATAACTCTTGGCTCGGGCCCTTTCGGCCACAAATGAGTCACGACAGCCTTCATGGCAAGCCCGGACAATCTATTCAGCTCCGCCCATTCGGCCAAACGATCGGTTAATGGAAGTGGACGCTCTGGATTATGAAACTGCGACCAAAAAAGCTCTTCCATCTCGTGATCCTTTTGATCTCCGAAGTGTTCGGCCGCGTCCGCGGCACTCGCCGTCAAGTCCAGATAAGCATCCTCCAAACTCCACAACCGTTCCAACTGAGCATATTTAGGATCCGTGAACTTCCTCCGCAGCAGAAAGGGCTTTCCAGCCGCGATATCTCCGGCCTGACGTAGCTCCTCCTTCATAGCTCTCACCGCAGAGCGAGCATCCTTGGCCTTGGTGGTGGCCTTCTTCAGGTCCTCTTGCTCCGCTCGACCTTCCTTTTCAAGAAGCTCGCAGCGGTCGGTAGCATTCTTCAACTTCACGACCATCTCGGTCATCTTCTTCTTGCTTCGACAATGAGCAGCCTGTTCGGCTTTCAGCTCTTCGGCCGCCTTTAAGGCAGCCGCATCACTTTTTCCGCTCGCTCCTTGGCTCGGGCAAGCTCATGAAAGGTTCTCCATGGTAGTGGCACCATCTGCATCAAGCATACATGTTGTAAGGCACGGGTATCATGCTCCCTTACCAGGTGTCCGCGGAGAAACTGCATACCTTGTGACTCGTCAAGCCGCTTATTGACAAGTGCGATGTCGGCATCCGCCACGTCAAGTTGCCGCTTTAGTTCGGCAAATTCATTAGTCCGGCTAGCCACCGGACGCTCTGCCACCTACATAGGAATGGCAACATATTATAGCTGGGATTATGATCCTCGGCACGCTGTCATTTTTGACAATGCACCGAGTCTCAGGGGCTACTATCTACACAGGGCGCATCTTATATATGCGGAACCGTCAAAAGGTACATCATTGCACGTACCTCAAAACCCGCCAGTAAACTCCTGGCGGCCTCGTACAACCCGCTTTCCACGGACGAAAATTTTTTCAA
This sequence comes from Aegilops bicornis, assembly GCA_021605145.1. Taxonomy (NCBI): domain Eukaryota; kingdom Viridiplantae; phylum Streptophyta; class Magnoliopsida; order Poales; family Poaceae; genus Aegilops; species Aegilops bicornis. The sequence continues at coordinate 66,822,965 of CM038675.1, read as the reverse complement.
TCACCGTACCTATCAATGCACGGTGATCCTCTAAGATAGACGCTCGCCCGAGCAGATCCTTCAACTCCTCCGACCGTGCACCCGGAGGTGCCGGACTCGTCTGCTGGCCTTTTTCGAAGGCCGGACACGGAGGGCTTCGGGGGGCCCTACGACCGCCCTCTGCCCCTGCCGGATTCGGAAAAACCCTCCGCGACGACATCGTCCGCCTCGCTAGGCGGTACGGCAGGGGGAGGCGTTCCGCTCTCCATCATCTCCGGACGAAGATCCCGGAAGACGAGTTCTGCTGAGAAGGGCTGAGATCCGAACTACAAGGTAAAATTTCGGTCATCTTCAGAAATAAAACAGGGATGTCTCTTATTTTAAAACTCCCCTCTCTACTTACGGCTCATTTGGAGGGCTGATCTCCTTGGGGAAATAGTGCGGCCGGGCATCTCCCCGCAGGACCCTCTGGCGAAGATTTCTTCCCGTGCTTTGAGGCCTTGGTCTCCGGATCTTCAGAGGTGGTCCTCTTCTCCCCTTGGATGGAGGGATTCTCGATCCCTCCTTTCTTGATGACCTCCTTCACGGAGGCAGTAGCTTCCTTGTTCCCCCCTTCGCCTTCTTCCAAAGGTGCAGTCTCCAGCATCTTGGTTAACACGGGATCCGGCGTGGTCTCAGGGAGGGGGGCCGGACACCTGATTAGTTTTGCTTTCGCTATCCACTCCTGTTTAAGGAACAACTCTTTTAAGGGCAAGTTTATGGTAAATATACGGATAGCGTGTCCGGGTACAGGACTACTTACTTGAGTATCCGGGCGATTGCAGCTCAGACCTGCGTCCTCGGTCAAGTCCGGACACATTGCTTGTGATCCGAAGAACAATTTGTACATCTCCACGCGCGTTGCGCCCATAAAATGTTGGAGAGCTCGTGGTCCCTCCGGATTGAACTCCCACAGGCGGAGGGGGCGACGTTTGCAGGGCAGGATACGACGAATCAGCATGACCTGCGCTACTATGACCAGATTGATCTCCCTCTCTAGGAGGTCTCGAATACGGCCCTGCAACAAGGGCACATCCTTGGATGGCCCCCAGTCAAGCCCTTTATTGACCCATGACGCCAGCCGCGGTGGAGGACCCGAGCGAAAGGCAGGTGGCGCCACCCATTTGGTGTCCTCGAGCTGTGATATAAAACCACTCTTGTTGCCATAGATCGAGCTCCTCTTGAAAAGAGCCCTCGGGCCATGGGCGTCGACATTCTTGCTTATAACAGCCCCTCCGCACTCACTGTTGCCCCTTGATCATCTTGGCTCCACCTTGAAGGTCTTGAGCCACAATCCGAAGTGAGGCGTAATGCGGAGGAAGGCTTCACATACGACGATGAACAATGAGATGTGGAGGATGGACTCCGGATCCAAGTCGTGAAATTCCAGCCCGTAATAAAACATGAGCCCCCTCATGAAGGGGTCCGTTGGGAAGCTTAGCCCCCAAAGGAAGTGAGACGCGAATACCATGCTTTCACCGGGCTTGGGAGTGGGAATAACCTGCCCTCGGGCAGGCAGCCTATGCGATATTTCGCCGGTTAGATACCTGGCGTCTCTTAGCTTTAGGACGTCTTCTTCCGTAACGGAGGAGGGCATCCACCGGCCTTGGAGGTCGGAGCCGGACATCATCGAAGGTCCGAAGCACCTGAATCTGGAGCTTTGGGTGTTGGAACTCGAGGCGAGGGGCGGATTTGATTGAGATTGGGAAAAAGGAGCGGGGCCTTGGTCTCTTTATAAAGAGGTTGAATACCAGGAGCCCTCCCCATGACCGTTCGGGACTCGCCTTCGATAGAGGAGGCATGCCAACGGGCACGATTGGGTTACCCACGCCCGTATTGATGAGAATCCCGGAATAAGGGGACACAATCTCCGCTTTGACAAGACGTGCCAAGGAAACCGCCTCGCTAAACGCACTGAGGTGGCACAGTGAAAACGATTCGAATAAAGGCTTGGCATGGTGTGATGTCACGCTACGAAATACGTCAGCAGATTGAGTTTGTGTAAATAGTATTATCTCTACGGTGGTATGTGGAACTTATTTTGCAGAGCCGGACACTATCCTTGTGTTCAAAATCTTCTATGAAGTATTCGGAGGAGGAACCCGCCTTGCAATGCCGAAGACAATATGCGCGCCGGACTCGTCGTCCTTGAAGCCTGGTTCAGGGGCTACTGAGGGAGTCCTGGATTAGGGGTGTCCAGATGGCGGACTATGACCTTTGGCGGACTCTGGACTATGAAGATACAAGATTGAAGACTTCGTCCCGTGTCCGGATTGGACTTTCCTTGGCGTGGAAGGCAAGCTTGGCGATACGGATATGTAGATCTCCTACCATTGTGACCGACTCTGTGTGACCCTAACCCTCTTCGGTGCCTATATAAACCGGAGGGTTTAGGTCCGTAGGACGAACAACAATTATACCATAGGCTAGCTTCTAGGGTTTAGCCTCTCTGATCTCGTGGTAGATCTACTCTTGTACTACCCATATCATCAATATTAATCAAGCAGGAGTAGGGTTTTACCTCCATCGAGAGGGCCCGGACCTGGGTAAAAACATCGTGTCCCTTGTCTCCTGTAACCATCCGCCTAGACGCACAGTTCGAGACCCCCTACCCGAGATCCGCCGGTTTTGACACCGACACCCATGGTTTCAATAATACTTGTGTTTCCGATTGTAACGTGACAGCACTTGTTCCAAAATGACTTTGTTGATTGTTAATGTGTGCGCCTTCGCAAATCGGACTGCAAATTTACCACAACATGTTGGTGCCATGTCATGGCACCAAGCCAAGTTTCATTATTTTCATGCGTGTTTTGGATTTACAGGAATTAAAAAACTAACTTTCTCAATGTTTCCAACCCGGCCACGACGCCCAGAATTTTGAATTTCATTCCCATTTCTTGCATGGAACCTAGAAATTTACCCTAGGACACACATGTGATTTTTCAACCAACTTTGGTGCACTGGAACATGTGCTTGTATTTCAAATTTGAATTATGCACACAAAGGTGACACGTTCCCTCCCAGAACCACGAGCCTTCTTGAGAGAAGCTCCGATTTGCAAGAAGCTTATACCAAAATTTGTTCCTATTCGGCCAATTTTTTTACCACGACATGGTACTACCATGACATGACACCATGCCAAGTTTCATGATTTTAAAACCAAGTTTCTCAATGTTCTTCACCGAGCCACAGTGCCCATATGTTTGAATCTTATTCTCATTTTTTGCATGGGAGTAGAAATTCACCCGAGGACACAAATGTGATTTTCAACCAACTTTGGTGCACGGGAGCACGTGCTTGTAGTTCAAATTTGAATTATGCACATTAAATGACCAAAAACTCAATTAATGTGTACATAAGGCCAAACGAAGCTGGAATAATTCCAAAATTTAACAGGCACTCATGTAGTTCTATGTTGCCTTTGTAAATAAACTCAAGGGGACAACGTATATCGTTTCGCACTCAAAGGTGACACGTTCCTCCTCGTAACCACGAGCCTTCTTGAGAGAAGCTTCGGTTTGCAAGAAGCTTATACCAAAATCTGTTCCTATTCGGCCATTTTTACCACAACATGGTAGTAACATGACATGACATCCATACCAAGTTTCATGATTTTCAGACGTGTTTTGGATTTACAAGAATTTTAAAACCAAGTTTCTCAATGTTCTCGGCCGAGCCACGATGCCCAGATGTTTTAATTTTATTCTCATTTCTTGCATGGAACCTAGAAATTCACCCGAGGACACAAATATGATTTTTCAACCAACTTTGGTGCACGAGAGCATGTGCTTGTAGTTCAAATTTGACTTATGAACATTAAATGACCAGAAACTCAATTAATGTATAAAAAACGACAAACGAACCCAGAATAATTCCAAAATTTAACATGGCACTAATGTAGTTCTATGTTGCCTTTGTTAAGAAACTCAAGGGCGGGGGGTGGCACGTTCCCTCTTAGAACCACGAGCTTCCAAATTGGCCCAATTTTTTACCACAACATGTTAGTGCCATGACATGACACCATGCCAAGTTTCATTACATGAATTTAAATCTAAGTTTCTCGATGTTCTCGGCAGAGTCATGACGCCCAGATGTTTGAATTTCATTCTCATTTCTTCCATGGGACCTAGAAATTCAACCAAGGACACACATGTGATTTTTCAATCCACTTTGGTGCACCGGAGCATGTGCATGCAATTCATATTTATATTATGCACATTAAAAGTCCAGAAACTCAATTAATGTATAAAAAGGCCAAATGAACCCAAAATAATTCCAAAATTTAACATGGCACTCATATAGTTCTATGTTGCCTCTGTAAATAAAATCAGGGGGAAGCAGCGTATATCGTTTCGCACACAAAGGTGACACGTTCCCTCTCGGAACCATGAGGCTTGTTGAGAGAATCTCCAGTTTTGCAAGAGGCTTGTACCAAAACTTGTCCCAATTCAGCCAAAAATTATACGTATGAAAACAGGGTTTAGATTATCCCGAACATCTCGCTACCTAGACCAATAATGTACTATGATTTGAATTCAACATAAAATGGATACAGATATTTGAATTGGAGGCGTATGGTACATGTAGTTCATAGTGAAATATGATTACTACTATATGCATGTCTTTTGTTATCAATATAATATTTAAATTATTGTATAACTTGACAACAATCGTATTCAAATAAGGAAAATTGATTCAAATTTAGTCCATATGGTAGACAACAATATATATGTTCACATGGTGGAGTAAAATGTTCATATATGATGGAAGATCAATGTATGACTACATCAATTATAAACCGCAAGGTCACCTAATGATATATTCGAATTCAACATAACATGGATTCAAAAATTGAAATTCAAGATCATGGCATATGTAATCATATAAAAAGGGACATTACTCTTTCTTTGGTGGGAATTGATTTGTTTTTTGTTGTCGTTGAGGGAAGTGCGAATCGATTTGGTCTTGTCTTGGTAATCATGTTCTCCCAATTTTTTTACATTTTTCTTGTAGTTTTTTCAATGGCATCTATAGCAATATAGTAAAAGGGGACATGACTCTCTTGTGTCTTGTATGATTTTTTTTACACGTTAAGTTTGTTCTGCCGAACAAGGAACCCACACCTTGTTATCCCGAAATTTTCAAGCTCGAGTATCTTTTGTCTCACCTGCTTTGAAACTCCCGCTTCTTCAACCCAGCGCCTTTGTTATCCCGAAATTTGGGCCTTGAGAACTCCCTCCTCATCCGAAATCGCTCCATAGCCCAGGACATGAAATCCCCTTCTACCCCTCAACCGGAAATGAAGCTCCACGTCGCGGTGTCAAAACCGGTGGGGTACAGTAACTTACCCTACATTTCGGACAAGCGCGTCCCTAAGCTTGGCTCCCCCTCCCCCTTCGCCCCCCCTCCTCCCCCCCGTTCGTACACCGAGGCCACCAAAACCCGCGAAACCCCACGCTCCTCCATCGGCCTCCCGACCGCCGCCCAGCCGGAGACTCTTCCCCAACTACGTCATCCACCGCAACAGCTCGCCGTCCCTCATCCACCGCACCAGATGAGGATCCATTGTCGATCTCGTCGTCCCGCCGGATCAGCTGCCCCGTCCTCCACCTCCAAGGATCTGCCCCGATGTTCGCCTCGTCTATCGCGCCACCTCAATCCCCACAGCGATGTCTTGACCTGCCCCACCGAAACCGCACATCAATTCCTCCGATGAAGCCGAGGCCAACTCGGCGCCACCAAGGAGGTTCTGCACTCACCGCTGCATTTTATCTTTTATTCGATCTCACGGGGCTGCCGGTGCTCGATACCGAGCAGACATGGCGTCTCCATTGACGGCGCCGTCACCGGCCACATCATCCACGACATCTCTCCCCCATGTCGTTGCTTCCTTGGCGGCGACTTCCACAAAGGCACTAGCTGTAGCTGCTCCGGCTCTCGCTTCGTCTTTGCGGCTCTATTTTCTTTGTCGGTCGCTTCTTTGCACTGCTCCTGCTTTAGATTCGTCTGCTGCTCTGCTCTTGCTCTCGCTTAGCGCTTCTTTCTTCTTGCGACCTCTGGCTTGCTGAGGGAGTTGCTGATTTAGCACTTTTCGCGGTGCTCTTGCCGCGACTTGCTCTCTGCTAGTCGTTCCTGCTCGGCGTCTGCTGATTTAGATCATCGCTTCTTCGCTACTAGTGCTCGAACGCCCTAAACATCTATTGCAATGCTCATTATTAGTTCAATCGGTTTCAATAGTAAAATTCAGTTTATTTGTGAAGTTCATTTTCTTGATTAAGTTCGGAGTGAACAGTACTTACAAAGATCTGTCGGAGCGGTCGTGGCGTGGGCGTCGTTTACATCTAGCACTTTTTGGTGATGTATTTTACATCATCTATTGCGTATGATATTAGGGTCCCACTTCAGATTAAAGTTATGCATCTTGTCATGCTTGACCTCGCCGCCATACACCTTAGCGGAGCTGCTCCAACGACGGAACCGTCCATCACAATGAGCGATACCCTCGGCGCCGTTTCCAGAGGCCTCGGACCTTCTTCCCCGCCTCCGACAGTCACACCAGCATCATCACCATCCTCCACGTCCAACCCGATGATGTTGATGTCCACAAGGCTATGCCAAAGAGGTTGTACACTCGTCACATCACTTTGTTTCTCCATTCCTCTGTTCTTCCAATTCATGTGAGCCAAACACCCAGGTTGACTAAAATCCTATGTTTCCAAATGCTCTGTTTTGCACGTGCATTCCTATTCTATTCCTGTGTTTTTCCTGTCCCTGCGTTTATAGAATCCTCCAATTCTAATGAGCCCTTACAGATTTACTTCATTTTCAGATTGGCGTCAAAGAAAACTCTGTGTGTTATGTCCTGCTCCTGCCATGCCGTCATCCACCCCACCTGAGGTGCACCATCGATGAAGCGTTCATCGCAGCAGAGATCCCCTGCAGACTTTCTTCGCCACCTCAGATCATCTTCCCCGTTCGCAGCCACGCCTAACTGCATTACCATCATCGATCGGCAGATGAACACGAGGACTAGAGCAGTTCGAAAGAGAGGTCGCGATCTTTCATGTTTGCTTACGTTATACATCGGTTATTATTACCGCTACTTTATCGTTCAATCTTGAGTTTTGAATTGCCCATGGGTCTCATATCGAGCCAGCAATGAATAGTATCATCTACTATCTGGTTCATCCGGGGTCTTCTATGTGGTTCATGTTGGGTGGGCAACAAACAATAGATGATCCATTGTCTATCTTTTTAAAGCTGAAGCTATAATCTACACCGCTAACATTAGTTTTGGATCCATCCACTCGTTTGCTACCATCAGTCTTGATTTTTGCATGCACCCCTTAGGCCTTACAAAATCTAACTATTTTTTTATTATGCATGTCAGATATTGTACACAATCATACTGAACATGTAGAGAAAAAGGGAAGACCGTTGCATGCGACTATAATGTCATCTGACGCTGCTCCATGGTGGTAAGTGCCCCCCCTCTCCTGCATTTCAGCATTGTATTCCAGAGGAAGATAACTGCTCAGATGGAGATTCGGAAGGAGCCGACCATGCTTGTTTACCACCGAGGTGTTTGCTCTAACTTTGGCATGCCGATGTTGGTCATATCATGCATATGGCGCCTTGCATTGCTTACATTATACATCTTATATGTCATCAGCTTAGTTTAGATTTGCTTTGTGTGAATGCCACCTGTTTGGTTTCTATATCATACTCCCACCATTCCTAAATATTTGTCTTTTTAGAGATTTCAACAAGTGACTACATACGGAATAAAATGAGTGAATCTACACTCTAAAATATGTCTATATACATCCGTATGTGGTAGTCCATTTGAAATCTCTAAAAGATAAATATTTAGGAACGGAGGGAGTATATGGGAATTATGCAATGCCATCTTCTTTAGCCAGGCATCATATACGTGAATCATGCAATGCCCTACTGTTTAGCTTGATCCATCGTATATGTGAATTGTATTGTGCCATATTTTTTCCATAATGTGTTCCATTTGTCGACAATGTTTATACATTCATCTACTCTTCCTGTGCATCAACCATTTGAGTCGGTCATGGGAAAATCTGGAGTGAAAACAAGGTATTACGAGCGATCGGTGCTACTGTCAATGCAGATTTCTTGCTGGTTCTGAGATAGCTCCTCGGAGGAGGATTCAGAAGAGATGACCATTGTATCCCCGAGGTGCATGCTCTAACTTGGCTGGGTTATATTGCTCATATCATGCATATGGTGTCTTGCATTGCCATGCCATCCGCTTAGATTAGACATGCTTTGTGTGAATGCCTCCTGTTTGCTTTCTATATCGGATATGTGAACTATGCAATGCCATGTTTTTCAGCCAGTTATCATATATGTGAATTATGCACGCCATGGAGCCGTGCATCATATATGTGAATTATCTCATGCCATCTTTTTTTTTTTCATTACGTATTCCATTTGTCGACAATGCATGTATATTGAACTACTCTTCATGTGTATCAGCCATTTGAGTCGGTTATGGAAAAATCTGGAGTGAAAACAAGGTCTTCAGAGCAGTGCAATGGTACTGTTGAAGCATATATCTCGATGGTTCTGAGGAGCTCCTCGGAGGAGGATTCAGAGACAGATGACCAGTCCTATATCCCACCCGAGGTGTATGCTCTAAGTTGCAATGTTTATATTTCTCATATGATGCATATGGTGTCTTGCATTGCTTAGTTTAGACATCCTATGCACAATATTGAATTCTATCTCGCTTAGTTTAGAGATCATACATGCAGTGCAATGCTTAGTATATGAATCAATTATGTCAATTATATCATGCCATCCTGTATACTTAGACAACATGTATGTGAATTATTTCATCCCAACCTATTTTAGAAAGACATCATATAGTTTTGTCATGTCATCCTGTTTAGGTACTCATCATATGTTGAATTATGCCATTATATCCTGTTAAGTAATCCATCATATATCTGAAACTGTGTCATGCTATTCTGTTTAGTTAGGCATCATATATGTGAAATTGTGTCATGCTGTCCTGTTTGGTTAGACAACATATATGTGAATTGCCACATCATCTATCATACAATGTTTGTAATGCTCAATTTCTTTTCTTGTTTATCGACCATTTGAATTGGAGGGTGATGGCGGTATCTAAGGGAGCAAAACCCGTTCTTCACAAAAGACAAGTGCTACCCGTCGATGCAGATAGAACCATGGTTGTCTTGACCCACAAACTAGCCCGCCAACATAATCGAGACTCTTCCAGATTGCACACTTACACCGTTAGGCGGAGAACCAGCTACAACCCATCTAACCGCAACCCCAAATGGATAGTAACCCACTTATAGTTGACAAAGCACCATGTCCACCATAGAGTACCCCACACGAGCAGTTTGTAAAGCTACTGCAGTGCCCAAAGCACTAAGACAACCGCAGACTAACCCAAACTCCACGTTTAAAGCGAAGAGCAAGCTGTTCTCGTGTCGATTCCGTAGCTATGGTCCATACTCCTTTGTTGTTGCATCACTGTATTTACTCATACCAACTACTTTCGAATTTGAAGGATCCAATTGAAACTACAATGGTGCAACAGGTATGTTTTAAACCTATTTCTTTAACTGGATTCTTTGTTCTAACTTCTTGCTCTATGTTGATTTCAGTTTAAGTTGTATAAACAGTTATGTTCTCATGTGATGCACATTACAAGTCTTTGCCAAATCTTTGTGTAGTTTCTCACACTTATATTACATCTATCTTTGTCGTGTCTTAAAAATATATGAGTTGAACTGTGTCTCTATCTTGATTAGGGAACATAAACTAGAATGATATGGACAATACGGTGACCATAGTACATAGATATATGTTTGTTTCATCTTTGTTATCCTGTCCACCTTACTCTTGAACGGTTTACCAAAATGAGTTTGGTATACTACAAGCTAAACCTGTGATGTGTCCGCTTGTTTCTCTTGTAGTATGCAAGCAGAATATTGGAGAAGAGCATCCCACTATGCAATGGTAGAGAAAGTAATGCGAGATAAGGTTCAAGATAGTGAGACAACCTGTTGGTCTCCAAGAAAGGTGATAAAAAGCGATCTTGTAGGCGGTGAGAAAACCCCACGATCCTGCGTTGATGTAGTGTTCGATTCTTGGCGATCACCGCACAAGCTCTTCGAACTTCATTGCTGAATCACTTGGCTTCTTGAGTCTCGGCTACAATGGTGAAAGGCATCGATCATACGTATTTGCGGCAAGAAGTCAAGGATCGAGGAAGTCCTGCACAATTCATATCGTACTTTCTTGTGCAACAATAGTTACTGGAGGATTTAAGCGCCAAACAAGAGAAAGTTAATAAGCTTGCTAAGCATCTTGCGAGCATTATGGGTACCCATGATATTGTTTCTTGAACTCTTGAAGTGGTTTCAGTTCGGACTTGTTTTCTTCTTGGCGTTTATATGTTGCTGTGTTCCCTATATTTGCACTGGTGGTGAACTTTGATGCCCGGTGGATGTAATATGTGTAATAGCCGTGATAGCCTAGCATAAGTTGCTTGCTTATTTATTTCCTTGTTGTCTTGTTTATTTGTTTGCTTGTAGTCAGTGCAGTTCTTTTCCGCGGTTTGCTAGTGGCTGCAATAACCTATTTTTAAAACTAGGCCACAATAACCATGGGCTAATATTTTTGTAGTGACACTTGGCCTCCCTACGGGCCGTAGAAAGCGATGGGGCCTTCTACGGGTCAGTAAAAGCGATAAACCTTCTACGGTCAGAGAAACATTGGGCCTTCTATGGTAGTAGAAACAATGGGCCTTCTACGGGCCCTATCATCAATGGGCCTTATACGGGTCCTATGATCGATCACAAACATGGGCGAATAACGAGCCGCCTTATGGCCGTAAACGGGCTAGAGTTGGAATCGTCCGTTCATGGGCCGACCATAACGGGCCATCGTTAATAGGTTTGTGTTGATGACGCTATGAAAACGGCCCAATGTATTAACGGACCACAAACGGGCCGATTGTAACCAAAGTGAATTTGGCCCACAAGCGAAAATTACGAGAACGGGCCGTAAGTAAACGAATGCTCGAAATGAGCCCAAAAATAAATGAGCTCGAGAAGGCGAAAGATAACATATCGGAAACGCCCAATCAATAACGGGCCATTAATGGGTATAAAGTGATACCTTTGTTCATTACGGGCCGCTTCACCACGGCCGTTAATGGGTCTAAAGTGATACCTTTGTTCATTCATTGCGTGCCGCTTTCACCACGTTAATAGACCAAGAGTTACATAGGGCCTCATATGGGTCGAAAAGACGTCATGGGTCATACATGGGCGGTAAGTGGCGAAATTTGGAATCATATTGGATGGCCCAGATGACACTCTTGGGCCTAATTCGGGTAGGGCGAACGGGCCTTGGGTTAGCGAAGCGTAAATGGGCTATATGCGAACAGGCCGTTAACAGGCTTTCCATGGGTCGGCCCGTCACCTTTTGACCAAGTCAAACGGGCCGGCCTTTTCACAGGAATGGGCCTCTGTTGGGCCGTGCCACGTGTCGACGTATCATAGGCGCCTTCTGTCCAATGAGTGGATGACATCTGTCCCAACAATGAGCCGACACGTGTTTCCTCCACCAATGATGATTTTACACGTGGAAAATCCCCATTGGTCGGGTCATTAAACGGGTTATCGGATCAAAAACCCGACCCGATAGCTTAATGGCGTTCCGTTACGGTGGATGCCATGTGTCGGTCACCCTTGACGAAAAGCACTTCAGACGCTGCGATTTATCGTCATGGAAGTGGACACTTCCGTGATGATAATTTTGGTAATGTCATGAAACACTTCTACGACAGCACATGTATGACTATTTTGATTCTGTCATAAATTTGTCATGGATGTACATGCATGACAAAAACGCGACCTACTGTGACAAATACGTATCATCACGGAAGTGTATTTTTTTTGTAGTGCATGTTGGAGCAGAACTAGACGCAGCTTCGCACAGGTGTTTATCCATACTCTCTACATTCCAAATATAGTGTGTCCGCGCTTTCCAAGGTCTAACTTTGACCGTGAATTTAACCAACGAGACCGACTGCTGCTGGAGCAAAAGTTATACCAGTGATAATTTTTTTGCGGCGGGCTCGTTGGTTAAATTTATGGTCAAACTTGAAGCACGGAAATAGAGGAAACACTATATTTTGAAAAGGAGGGAGTATGGCGTAATGAATCAGATAAATGCGTGTGAGTTCAATCAGCAGGAACCATGCATGCATGCTCTTGCTGTGACACAGACACAAAACCATATGTGCAGGGCAAGCATGATCACGATCATAAGAGCTCGCATTAAAGAGACCGGACATGCTTAGAATACTAAGGCGAAATGGATGTACTGCTGTTGTGTTCATCAACATCTCCGGCCAGATCTTGCCTTGGCCGAGTGGGTGAAAACGAACCCAGGTGCGTGCATTTGTTTGGTGTACTTACCAAATCTCTGTCAAACCTTAATCTGCAATCCAAGCAAAGAATTATGCTGCACTAACTGTTACTATACCTGGCTATAGCTAGCCCAAGCATACCTTTTTTTCCCCTAAACTGAATTATGGTTCGTTCATGGACGTACGTATGTAGTATGAAGTACAAATTGGAGCGCCACAGTCGGGTGAGGTGAGGTGTCTGTGCTCGTTGGGTACAACCACAGCCTACAGGGTTCGATCGGTAAGGTAAGGTCAAATACTCCTGCACCGCACCGCACCGTCACTTGAAAGGAACAGAACAAACGGAAGCGACGTCTCCTTCCATTTTTGCTTTGGTTGCGAGCTCCCGCACGGAACGTGTAGACATGGACGGACAGAAACATGGCGCCAACCAACCGGATCAAACATGCGGTACGTACAACGTACGTATGCACCCTGTGTGATGCAACGTGACACCGACGGTGACACGAGTACGTATGATGCGATCTGCCTTCCCCAGAAGAACTTGTGGATGGAGAGGCTTCTTTTGCTGCAAAGATCCATGCGAAAGTGGTGTCAAAAGCAAAAGTGGCGTCGATCTTCGAAACATTCTGCATCCACTCCACTGGAGATCATCAGCAATGACCCCAGCACATGTACAGGTTTACTAAACAAGTATCGGAAAAACACTTAAGTAACGGTGGTCACACACACAGAGCTTAAGGCCAACTCCACCGCATGACCCTAAACGGACGTCCGGATTGGCCGGATTTTGTCTCTTTGGGGCGCCGATGGATTCGCCCGTGTCCGGCTTTGTCCGTTGGGTTGTGCATGCGCCCACCGCGCGGCCGCATCCCAAATCACGTCCGTGTCAGAACAGGATTAAAAAACAGAAAACATAAATAAAATAACTAAATAAATAAATAAATGCAGTTTAATAAACATAAAACTTTGTTAGGGGGGTCACGGCCACAAAACGGCCCAGTTTCATATCCGAGTGACATTAATAATTATACATAAAAAGAAAAAGAAAAGCGGCCGCCGCTGGCGCGCTTCTGCCCGTGCCCGTCGATGCCGTCGTCGTGGCCGTCTTCAGTGGCCGCCGGTGTCGTCGTCGTCGCTGACGAGGTCAACGTAGGCCGGTGGCGTCCACATGTGGGCCGGCGGTGCGTGGTAGACGGGGGCGGGCTGGACAGCCGGAGGTGCCTGCACCACCTCCTCCCGTGGCGACGCCTCCCGCTCCGGTGACCGCGGCGGAGTGGCGCGCCGATTCACGCCACGCCGGCGGCCATCTCCGGGCGATGCAGACCAGCCCGGCCCGATTCTTTGGAAACGCGGTAGCGGCTCCTCCTCCATCGCGTCGTTCCTCCTCTCCTCCGTGACGGCCGCCATCTGCAGCTCCGGGAAGGCGACGTCGCCAACGGCAGAGAGTGCCATGGCCTCCTCCAAGCCGTCCCGTTGCCGCTCGTCGTGCGGGTTCCTGGAGTCCTCCAAGACACTGCCGCGAAACGAGCCTCCTCCTCCGCCGTCATGCGAGAGAGGTGGTGAGTGGCGATGGAGATGGCGGCAACGGCAGCGTGGGCGTGAGCGCGCACCCGCCTACGCCCGCGCTCCTGGGGAGCAGCCGCTCGGCGCTCTGGACGTGGCCGTCGTGGCCCCGTCGACGTGCCGACGAAGAAGGACGCCCGCCGCGTGTTGTGCTCATCACGGAACCAAGTGTCCCACAATGGCGAGTCGGGGGCGTACCTCTCGTCGTAGTAGAGGTCGTCCGGGAGGAGGCGGCGGCGGCGCTCAATCTCCTCGCGGCGCACAAGGCCGGTCAACGGGACCGGCGGGATCGGCACATGGTCGGCCGACAGGTGCGAGTTGTTGGGGAGGTGGGCGTCGCTCCAGGGTAGCGGCGTCCTCGTCCCAATAACGGCGGCACACCGACGCGCGGATGTAGTGCCGGTCGCGCTCGCCGGTGGACACGGGGGCGATGGAGAACGCGGGCGTGAAGGGGGGCCGGCGTGGTGGCGATGGCGAGGTCGTCTCCTCCTTCATCGAGCCGCGGCGACGCCCCAACGAGGAGCCAGCCTTGCGTTCGTGCTTGCCTTTGCGGCCGTAGTTCCAGAGCCCCATGGTTGCGGGCGGCCGGCCGGCGAATTCTTGGCTACGGTTTGGGACTGGGGCTGTCGGGTTTCGAGGAGGCCGCGGGATGGCGTGGGGCAGTGTGGACAACGACCGGTCCATGATCTTCACTTAAAGAAGGACGGCGACCTTTCGATGTGCGGATGACAGGTGGGGCCGCCCGCTCGTGCGCATTGATGTAGGCGGGTGGGAGGTAGGTGGCCGCCTGCCACGCGGCCCCGACGCGGACAAGGCGCGCGTCCGTTTGGTGTCCGCCACGACCCAAATCCGGCGCAAGTTTGCGCTCGAAATAGGTCGGCCCGGACATAAAGCGGACAAGATGGGTCCGGGCCGTCGCGCGCTCGGCCGTCTCATTTGTCTCTTTTACCCCAAACGGACCGACATGATAGAGTCGTGCGGTCGAGTTGGCCTAACAACCCCTTTACCCCACCCCTATGGCTACGGAGTTGGACCATCATGGCAGCTAAAACTGATGGACCAAAATTCACAAGTGAAAAAAAGAGAGAAGCAGAGTGCGAGCGAGGCAGCCGGGTTCAAAACGCGCCCTGCGTAAACAGGCCGGCCTGTCGCTGCCCGGTGGGGCCAGCTTCTTCCATGGCCCGCCGGAAAAAGTAGGCTGCGGGCGGGCCCGGACCAGCCGCAGGAACCAGAGATACGGCCCGCTACGCGATGACCCTGCTCGCTTGCTCTTGTGCAGCGGCTCGGCTCGGCTCCGCCCACCAACCCAGCACAGCAGCAGCGGCAGCACTAGCAGCCAGCCTCCCCCCCCCCCCTCCCTCCTCGTCGCCGGCCCTCCACCCCCTCCCTCCCTCTCTCCCTCCGGCGGGCCCCGCGCCCTCCCCTCCCCTCCCCGCATTTATTCCCCGGCCTCCGATCCCGTGCTCTCCCCTCTCCACCCCCTCCCCGTGATCCCTGTCACGGACGTGCCGCCGCCGCCGCTGCCACGCCTATCTACTAATGGCGAGCGGCGCCAGGAACGGCGGGGGAGGGCTGGGCTCCAGGACGACCGCGAAGATGGACAGGCAGCAGGGCTCCACCGCCACGCCCAAGGCCCCCGCAGGGAAGCCCCGCCTCTCCGCGGCCGGCGGCGGCGCGTACCGGCGCACCAGCTCCGGCCCGCTCCCCGCCGCGGGCGCCGGCGGCCGCAACTCGTCCGAATCCGGAGGTTCGTCCGCCTGCCCCGCCGCTCCAGAGCCGGATCCCGATTTGGATTTGCTGTTACCCGCGAGAGGCTTTTTTGGGGGTTTGCATTCCGGTCTGATCTGCATTTCGCCGATTCATCCGCGGTTTGGATGAATCTGCCGCCTCGTCTCCTGAGGCTTTGCTGGTTCCGGTTCGTCGGCGCGGCCGAGCGTGTCTGCTTGGGTAGTGCGATCGGGATGCTGAATCAATCTCTCCGGATTTCGGGTTTGCTCCTTCAGTAACGCCGCCGCGAGCTTGCCGGAATGACGGCGTGTGACGCAGCTGCACAACGCCTGCACCGTCGTCTAGAAACTGTAGAGAGAACAAAAAATGGCCGCGATGCGTTTGGTGAATGGATCACAGTATCCTTAGATCGTACTATCATTCCGAGAAATCAATATAGCTGTTGCCGTGCTGCCCCATTTTTTCTCCTCATTTTAGAACACGCTGTTTCCTCGACGGGAGGACATTGCTGATGCAGCCTTAGTTGTGCTAGGACCATTGTTGTTCGTCATCCAGCTGCCTCGTGCACCACTCATGATGGCACTGCACCCAGCGGCCACCCACCCTTCGAATCTTTCAGTAACTGCGGATTGTAACGAAGAGTACCGCTTGGTAGATGTGCATCCATAATTTTGCTTTGATGTTTGTTCCTCTGTACTCTTACTAAATTGTGCACCGCAGTCAAACTGTCAAAGTAGACAATTCACTCAGCATGGAGATCGCTTTTTGTGGTGATTGGTTTTGCATTCCAGAATAATTACTCGCTGAAATGGTGGACGCTGTTTCCCTATTGATATGTAATAAAATGCCTTCTTTTGCTAGATTATTTTTGTTGCACACGCTGTGCTTCAATTTTGCCTGACATGATCATTCCAAATTCATAAGCAAATTTGCATGTGTGTGTGCAAATATTGGTTCATCTGCATTTCTTTAATCAAATGAAATGAATTTTGCCTCTCCCATTTTTTCTGCAGTTTCAAGCAGAGTTAGAGTTGCTGTAAGGCTAAGGCCTCGGAACGCAGAAGAGCAGGCGGCAGATGCTGATTTTGCCGACTGTGTTGAACTCCAGCCAGAGGTTTGATCTCATGTTTAGCATACTGTGTGAAATATGATTCATTTAGGTTTCCTATGGGCTCATTTGATTAACGTTTGATGTGTAGCTCAAAAGACTAAAGCTTCGTAAAAACAATTGGGAGTCCGACACATTTGAATTCGATGAAGTGCTTACAGAGTTCTCTTCACAGAAGAGAGTGTATGAAGTTGTTGCTAAACCAGTTGTGGAGGTATGTGAACTTGTGACATTTGTACATCAGTAATCACTGTAGCTTGTGCTCTTAGTGAAGTCTCTAAGAGACAATATACATTTGCATGTTGCAAGCGTGTTGCTTTTAACCTATATTTTGTGGATAGATATTCTTAGCTGAACTTCTAATGACTCTTGGCGTGGGTGTTGATATGTCATGTAATGAAATCTGAAACTTTAGCCAAGTACTCCCTCTGTTCTCTATTAAAAGATGTTCTAACTTTTTCTCTGAATCGGATGCATATAGACTCATTTTAGTGTGTTTGTTCACTCTTATCAGTCCATATGTAGTCCATATTTAAATATCCAAAACATCTTATAATAGTGAACGGAGGGAGTAGCTGACATGATAGACGAAACCTGGAGTTGAACTCTTGGAACTTTCTTATTGTGTCATGGCCTTCAGTTTTAACCCTGCCATTTGTTTATTTTTACCAATACTCCTGCTATGTGTTACTTTCTTACCAATGTCAACGATGTCCGTATTCTGCAGAGCGTTTTGGAGGGATATAATGGTACAGTTATGGCATATGGGCAGACTGGTACTGGCAAGACTTTTACACTTGGAAGGCTTGGTGATGAAGATACTGCTGCACGGGGAATCATGGTCCGCGCAATGGAGGATATTCTTGCTGATATAACCCCTGAGACTGATACAGTATCACTATCTTATCTACAGGTTTGTGGTGCTTGGCTTCTGTGTGATTTTATCTTGTGCCTTCATTTTGAATTTGTGCACTCTAAATTTATACAGTTCTCTGACCGTAACTTTATACTGGGTTGTCGTTGCAGTTGTATATGGAAATGATACAAGATCTTCTTGATCCTGTAAATGATAACATAGCCATTGTAGAAGACCCAAGAACAGGGGATGTTTCGTTGCCTGGGGCCACTGTAGTTGAAGTTAGAGACCAGAAGAGTTTTATGGACCTTTTAAGGATTGGTGAAGCTCATCGTGTTGCTGCAAACACAAAGTTAAATACAGAGTCATCTCGTAGTCATGCAATTCTCATGGTAATCTTTATGTTCTTTGATCTTGCTGCCTATTAGCACATGATTACGACTATTGTGGTTATTTTTTTGACCTTCTGTGATTATCTTTGGTGAAGGTAAATGTCAGAAGGGCTGTAAAAGGTAGAAGTGAAATGAATGTTAGTATGTCTGCTGAAAATGGGCATTCATCTTCAATGATGGACTCTCTACGACCACCTATTGTCAGGAAAAGCAAGCTTGTAGTTGTAGACCTGGCAGGATCCGAGCGAATAGACAAATCTGGTAAGTGCATTCTCATCGATAAAATTTGGCACATTTTTTCTTAAAAATGTTATGCCTTCCCACAATTTTATATCTTCGTCTTGAGATAAATGTTTTTACTATAAACTGCAACCCTGTAGAGCTGAAAATTGATGTTGTGCAGGAAGCGAGGGTCATACATTAGAAGAGGCGAAGTCTATTAACTTGTCCCTAAGTTCACTAGGAAAATGCATCAATGCACTTGCTGAAAGCAGCGCACATGTACCTGTTCGTGATTCCAAGCTTACTAGGTTGCTTAAAGATTCATTTGGAGGTAAATTCCCTTGGTTTGGTCAAAAACGAAAATGATTTGACATAGCTAGGTCATCAGCCATCTTATTGCAAAGCTTGCCTTTGTGCGCCTTGTTGCCTGTAGGCTATCGCAGTAATTTGTTCTCACAGAGGTGCTTCTGTTGTTGGATTTCATAGGCACTGCAAGAACATCATTGGTTGTGACGATTGGTCCATCTCCAAGACATAGGGGGGAGACTACGAGTACAATAATGTTTGGACAAAGAGTATGATCTCGCACTAAGATATGTTTAATGGTTTTATTTTCTCTTTTCTTGACCAACTGGCCATCTCATGGTACCATGGAAGTGTAGGAAAACTATACTGATTTGCTTTGTTTCTGATTTGCTTCGTTTATGGAATAACAGTTACTTTCATGTTTCATTCTAGGCAATGAAGGTTCAGAACATGGTGAAATTAAAGGAAGAATTTGACTACAAAAGTTTGTGTAGGAGACTTGATATTGAACTGGACAAGTTAATCGCAGAAAATGAAAGGCAACGTAAATACTTTGATGATGAAATTGAACGAATAACAGCAGAAGCGCAATACCGTGTTGCTGAGGCAGAAAAGGAATGCAAAGTTTCTCTAGAGGTTTGCTTCCATCATAATGTTCTTTTACTTCTGTTTTGTGTGCGTTGAACTCCATGAGGGCACTATTTTTTCTAGGAATTTGACCGCGCTTCTTATATGTTTTTACTTTAGTTAGAGAATAAATATAAGATCTGGGACATCAGTAGTCTTAATTTGCTGAATTCCATAGGTGTAAACTTGGTTCTAGATCTCCACCATAACTTGAATCTTAAATTGCCTGGATAGTTTTTTAGTTGATACCTTTTCCATGTCTGGGCTCCTCAATTTTCCCACCTCTACCATCATTTAACTCTTCTGAAGCATCTCTGTTGGCTCTCTAGAGTCCCTCTAAAGGCGAGTTTGATCAAGAATAAGTACCATAATATTAACGCAAATAATCCTATGTTTATTCCGGAAACTCTTTTTTATTCGGTATAAATGTCTGGATCTTAAAGCTTCCTAAATTATTACGTTGGCTCTAGCTCTGTTTTTGAGTCGCCGACTAATCGCCGATTAGTCGCCGACTAATCGCCAAGTCGTCGCGGCGTGGCTGGCTCGCGCAGGCGACTTGACTCAGGGAGCAAGTCGCGCGACTCGCGTGGCTCGCCGGCGACTTGGGGCGATTAGTCGCACGACTCGCTGGCTCGCTGGCTCGCGTGGCTTGCTGCTGCTGTATATGTGATCATGTGGGGACCGGGGAAGGAGGAGGACCGAAGGAAAGAGAGCGCAGGGTGGGCTCTATATGTGCTCTGCTTAGATGTAGTATATGAAAGAGAGTGCAGGGTGGGCTCTATATGTGCTCTGCTTAGATGTAGTATATTTTCTCTGTTGTATATGTGCCCTTCTGCTGCTGTATATCTATGTGCTCTGCTGCTCTATGTACTGTTGTGCCATGGCGACTTGGGGCGACTAATCAAGCCAAGTCGCTGACTCAAGCCAGCAAGTCACTAGCCGCAGCCTCGGCGACTTGGCTTGACTCGGCGACTCAAAAACCTTGGGCTCTAGCATGCTTTATTGACACTTCATTTGGTATTCATTTTAGCTGTGGTTTCTTATTGCAGAATGAGAAAATGAAGTACCATCAAGAATACTTGGACTCTATAAAGATACTAGAAGAGAAGTGGAAAGTACACCAACAGTCACCTAAGAAACAGGTACGTCTTATCATGATTAGATCAGCTTTACTTATTGGTTATTTGGTCAGTCATGGGTTAATCTTTTAAGACATCAGTTATGATGAAGTGCCACCTCTTGTATTGTAAAATCTGAAAATGATTACCCATGCAATTTTTCAAATGTAGATTAAAGAGGAGTCTACATCAAATGGTGACGTGCAGGACTTACTGCAGAATGAGAAAATGTTACGCCAATCTGCTGAAGATGAGTCCAATGACCTTAAGAATCAATTATCACACTGGAAAAAGATGGAGGTACTGTCAATATATATTGCTAGAAAGATGACCTTAAGCATCAAGTATCGCACTGGAAAACATATATTATTTTCGAAATAAACTCATTCCTCATCATCGCTGCTAACCATATTTTCGTGTTATATAGGCCACAGCTACTGCTGAAGTAGTGAGACTCCGGAGAATGTTGGATACTGAAGCTAGCCAAAAAGACAAACTTGAAGAAGAAATAGCTGTTTTGAAAAGTCAGTTAATGCAGTTAAGTTTGGATGCTGATGAGGTAGGACTTACTGCTGATGCTAGTTTTTATGTTATTAGTAACCTTTCTGAATGATGTGAAATTATTATTTTTAATTTAAAAGTGGTGTATCTATTGTTTTGTATTTATTTGGTGATTCCCTGCCAACAACGCAATTATTATTCTTTTTGAATGTTTCACCTTGTAAAAGCATTATTAAGTTCTTTGGCTAACCAATTTTAGTTGCAGCAAAATCATAAATATTACTTGACTTGTAGCCTTCCCTATTATGTTGAATATACTGTCTTTATTCAATGCACCCAGCCATCTACAATTTGTTGGAACTTGTTTCCCCTTTTTACTTCTAATGAGTACTATAGTGCTACCCTAAGCTCCATAATGTGCCTTTTCTTTCGTTTCAATCAGACAAGAATGAGCCTTGACACAGGAGATGGACCAGGAAAAATATTTCCTGGTTTAGATTCTTTGATGTCTCACTCTCGGAATTCGCAGCCTAGAGAGCAGAGCAATGGACCTAAGGCGCCAGTCGCGAAACTCTTTGAGCAAGGTATTTATTACTTATTTGCTGTTTCTCGAGAATGAAATCTTGCCTGCAGTGTTGGAAATTTCAAATAGTCGAGTTTTTCTTTTCATGCCACTGGTTTTGGTTCTACATCCGACTCGCTCATGACCGCCTTCCAAATTCTGCTTTATTTGACCCTCTTGTTCTTTAAAGCATCTCCAACTGTAAAACTGAATGATTAGCTTAAATGTATTACTCTACCAGTTATTTCCCTGGTTATAAAAGGTGGTGCAAAATAATTCTGTTTTTCTGAAAACAAATGATACCTAGTCCTTAAGTGTGTTTTGTGCTTCCTTACAAACTTACATATCATGGCAGAGACACCATAGCAGAGATGTGACACATTTTGAGGAAATATTTTGTAGTATACTTACACATGCATCATATATAGTGACGATAATGATAAAACAATACTGTATGATCTGTGAATTAAGACAGTTATTGCGGAATCAAATGCAACAATGAGAATATTGATTTAAACCACGAGGAAACTACTACAGCGTTTTGTCCCTCTTTCTTTGTCTTTACTATAACTGTCATTTGAACTGATTGACATCTCTACAGTGTGATTGATCTTTTGATGAAAGTTTCCCCCCCAATCTGTTTCAGTTGGGTTACAGAAGATATTGTCATTGCTTGAGTCGGAAGAACCTGATGTTCGTGTTCATGCCGTGAAAGTTGTCGCGAATCTGGCGGCTGAAGGTATAAGCTTCACATTGTTTTGGTTAGATATAAAGCTGCTACATATTGTTTTACTTGCCAGTGTTGCATTTGTTGTATGGGTATGTTTTCCAGTCATCATATATTTGAAGTTGATTTTTAGGCATCACCATTTGCGGCATGTTGCTACATGTGAGTATATGTAGAGCTGTTTGTTATGCGTGATGAAATGATATACTCCCTCCGTCCCAAAATAAGTGTCCCAACTCTAGTAAAACTTTACGAAAGTTGAGAAACTTATTTTGGGATGGAGGGAGTAGTACTTATCTATAAGCATGTTACTGATCTCTGAATTACCTCCTGGTAAGATATTAGGATGTTGTAGCATGGTTTTCAGTTTCTACTTCAATTTAACCCTGACATGGCACTAAACAGCACTGTTTAATGGGAATATGTATTTTTTGGTGCAACATCTGATGCTTGCTTGCTCATGTCGATTCTCACTCTTTGGACACAACTGGCAAATAGTTGCATTTATTTGCTCAACTTTGCCCCGAACATCATATGATTATGCACTAATTTCACATAATTGTGAAGTAACAATATTTGACCTTCCACACTTCAGAGGCAAATCAAGAAAAGATTGTAGAAGCAGGTGGCCTCACTTCCCTCCTAATGCTGCTTAGGAGCTCTGAGGATGAGACCATACGCAGAGTAGCAGCAGGAGCAATTGCTAATCTTGCAATGAATGGTTAGTAACCCAGCAGTATTTCAGTTTTATAATTCACAAATAGAAGTATTAGATAGCGATTTTTTTCTATGGTAGAAAATGTCTTAATATCTTATCGTGATAATCTACATATGCAGAAACGAACCAAGATCTTATAATGGCTCAAGGTGGTGTAACCTTGTTGTCAATGACAGCATCTGATGCGGAGGACCCGCAAACTCTAAGAATGGTGGCCGGAGCTATTGCTAACCTGTGTGGCAATGGTAACTACATTCTGCTGGTTTGCTGAAGCAAGCGCTCTATTATCTTAAGAATTTAACGTGCCGAAACACATGCAAAATTTAGATTACTTTTTGGAAAAAAGGTAGATTACTTAAAGGCTCATGTAGGAGCCTACATATTCTACAAATAATTTGATGATTACTTGGACAATACATACATCATTTCTATCCATGTGGCTACTTCCCTAACTTCACATTTTTCTTGAACCAGATAAACTGCAAACTCGTTTAAGAGGAGAAGGTGGAATTAAAGCATTGCTGGGAATGGTCAAGTGTGGCCATCCTGATGTCCTTGCTCAAATTGCCCGTGGCATTGCAAACTTTGCAAAATGTGAATCTAGAGCAGCTACTCAAGGTAATGAATTAATGGCGGCACGGACATGAATTTTCAAGTTCATTCAAACTTTGTACGATATCCCTGCATTATGTGGAGACACACATTAGCTAGACCCTTGATACTTTGCAGTCCCATGTAATTTTTCTTTTGAATCGATCTTTTATGTTACTAAGGTATGCATATTTCTATTCCATCAGGAAACAAGGTGGGGAGATCATTATTGGTGGATGATGGGGCACTTCCTTGGATCGTAAAAAACGCGAATAATGAGGCTGCCCCAATTAGGCGGCACATTGAGCTTGCACTCTGTCACTTGGCGCAACATGGTTACTCTTTCTTTCTTTCTCATACAGCTGATAAACTTGTAATAGCAATTGCATGTACTTATGCTTGTGGTATCAATCTGGCCTTCTGCAGAGGTGAATGCCAAGGATATTGTGAGTGAAGGCGCGCTCTGGGAACTTGTTCGGATCTCGAGGGATTGTTCCCGGGAAGATATAAGGATGTTGGCGTACCGCACACTGACATCCAGCCCAACTCTTCAATCGGAGATGAGAAGATTGCGGATAGAGTGTTGATGAATCAACGCAAAAGGATGCAAGTGTGCCTCGTCCTCACACCTAGCAGAGTTACGTTTCTCGCCCAAATCTACCAAGTCGAGTAGAGGCGCTGCTGTCGCGCAAGCGCTGGCAATCAAGTGCGCCGGCCCTTGATACGCCCAGCTTCTGCAAGCAAGCATACATATGGCCAGGTAGCGAACCCGTTGAGTTCTGTCTCAACTGGCAATGGTGCGCGCCATTGTTCTCCTCAAGCCGATTCATTTTATTTATGGTGGCGATTCGTTTATTCAAATCCTAGCATGTGAGAGCTGCTTTACTTACTTGGATGTAACCTGTAGAAGAATTTGTGTTGTAAAATCCACGAGTGTGGTCGGGATATGGGTGGGCCAGCTGAGTGGCTTGCGGTGCAGATAGGTTGGCTTGGGTTGGGGCCATGACATGGATTATATATACTTATATACTTGTATTAATTGTACAGTAGACAATCTTTTGACTGTAACTTAATAGTTCTTGAGAGACTGTTTGTTAGAAGAGTGTTTGCGTATGCAATGTGTCCGACAGATGGCTGCCTGCAGCGTGAGAATTACAAAGATCGTCGCGTTGCAAATGGTGCCTGGGAGTCGAAAAACGTGAAGAGTGCCGGTCAGTTTTGGCCTGGCTGTGTGCATAACAAGTTACTCCCTCTGTCCCGTAATGTCCCGTAATATAAGAGCGTTTTTTTACACTAGTGTAGTGTCAAGAACGCTCTTATATTATGAGACACCGGAGACATCTCCATATTCTATGCGTGTGCAGACAGTTTCACGGAAAAACAAATTTTTTTGTAGCCTGTGCAAAAGACAAAATATTGTGCCACGAAACGCTATTTAGAAGCAATAAAACTTGTCTTTTTCACGAAGACAAAATAAAAATACTTTTTTTCACAAAACTTTGTGCCGCGGACATACTTTTGCGAACATGTATGCACAAAGTTTTGTTTAGAAATTTTGGACATTACAAAACGCGTTAAAAGTACATTTTTGAAAAGCAGGTTCATATGTATCCGTGTGCAGGACGTGCTGACTCTGCCCTCAGCACTATTTGTGCTGCAGTGTTATGATGCTTGCGGAGCGTCAGATATCTGAAATGGCTTTCTGTTAAATAGGCTTGGGCCTTCATTCTGAAATCCCTCAGGAAACGGAAGCTCCTGGTCTCTCGGAAACAATGGAGAGGGATATGGAAAGTCCTGTGTACTCCGTCCGTCCTTAGTGTACTTCCAACTTTGTTGGGAAGTCATTTTTTTAATATTTGACCATATTTATATGATAATACATTAATATTTACGCCATGAAAATAGTAGCATTAAATTAATGATAAAATATATTTTTATCATATCCTATTTTTATCACAAATATTGATATACTTTTACACAAATTCGATCAAATTTTAAGATAATTTGACCCTCCAATGGAGTCGGAAGTACACTGTTTTAATGACGAAGGGAGTAGCCTCCAGCTAGGTGCACGCTGCCGCTGCGTGCGCCCCTCCCCACTGCGTGTGGGTGAATCCTAACCCTTGGTTTTACGAGCATTCCTCTCAGCTGTGGGAAAACACGAGCATTCTCCTTCTGACTTGGCTTTCCATTTTTAATTTCCTGCTTATTGATGCATGTGCTTTCATTTTTCAGCCGAGCTGCTACTTGCTTTGCACTCGATGTTGAAGACATTGTTGCTGTATCCTGCTTCGTTCAGGTAACTGAGCGGGGAGGCCGCCTGGTTGGCTTCCTATTTGTCCAAACAAATGTGTTGGTTCGTTTGCGATGCGTGGAAGCAACCAGCCGAGGCCCGTGAGGCCAACTCCAACGCACGGCCTTAAATGGTCCGCCCGCGTTTGTTTGGGATAAACGGACCAAGCAGACATTTCAACGCGCGGCTGTAAACGGACCGTCATTTATTTTTTGTCTGCTTTTGATTTATTCTCGACCCAACTTTGGGCCGAGTTTACGGCCAAACGGACGCGAGCGGCCACTACAAGAAATATGTCAACTAGTGACCTTCTCTTAGTGACCCTAGCTGAATTGGTCATAAATCCACGGCCATTTCGCTTAGAAGGGCTCAAACCCTGAATTGCCTTAGACCAAATGGTCATAAAAGGCATAACAACGATGGTCCATGAACTTATTTCTACCTGATTACGACCAATACAAATGGTCATGAGGTTGTGAACGTGGATGCATTAGTACTTATTGCTATGACTAGGCGCCACCTCATCGGTTTGCCTATGTGTCATGTTCATGTGGCGGTTTTGCCCTAGGTTGTGAAGCAACCTATATTTACATCATTCCCAAAATTCCCAAAAAATCTCATAAATTCTTTGGGTCATATCTTCATCAAATATGTAAAAATCTTCCTTGCCTAGTTCAAAAATAATTAAAAATATTCATTTTCCTATTACATTCAGCAAGCACTTTGTGAAGGAAGTACCACTTTGGCATGTCCAAATGGTATCCATTTTCTACAGTGCTTTCCTATGCCCAAATAACCATCTTCCACCAAATGCCAGCTCAATCCATTCATTATTTTGAGCCCAGCTTCAACATTCGTATTTATGTCCAGTGTGGTAGTTTGTAAAGCAAGTACCACCTAGGCTCCTCTTTTTGAGGTGAAAATTTGTGAAGACGGTCTTCTTAGTAACTGATCATCCTCAGCCAAAACTCACGCCCATTAGCCATGTGCATTTCCTGCATCGCAAATCAAACACTTGGTCGCTTATTCATGTTTGAGCATCGATCGGTCTCCTCGTGAGAATCTTATGTTGTGATTTTCTTCCTAGCACCTACCTGGGAGTGCCCAATGCACTAGACATGCCTAGGCCTCCCAGAACACATGGCAACGCATACGGTCACGCGGTGACCACCTTGGCAAGCATGCTTGAGCTTCTGGCAGCTCTAGAGTTGGGGCCCTCGGCCACCGTCCAAACCTCGATGTCTCGCCATCAAACCATGTATTTCTGATTAAATAGATACTTATTTACCTAGAAATGATTTTTGTAAAAAATAAAGAGCAAACTATGAGGCAGCTGCAGTTCAAATTTGACCCGCTTCCAGCTGAATCGACGGCAATTTGTCTTTTTCACCAGAGGTGGATCAAAAATTTTGACACCCAAACATTTTGTCAATTATGCATTATATATGGCCTAGTATTTTATAAAATTGATTTGGTCCAATTTTGCAACAATTATTTGGTAGTTCCTTCACAAAAAAACCTCCTTTTGGGCACTCGGAAAATGAAAAATGAATTTTCCGTGCAAAGAAAATGAAAACTTCCTTAGGCAACATTGTTTGGAATTCCAAGATGCACCCTCATGCACAATATGAGATCATTTGAACAAACTATGCCATGAATGTGGCCATAAGATTGATCATTTGGCTTGAAAGCCATGAATCTTCACGCATGATAGCTCATTTCGAGAACACTTTTTAAAATAATTACCATATTACAAGTTTATTATTTTTCCTGCAAACTTGGTCACATATAATGACACAATGCGAAGGTTTTCCAATTTTAGATTTTTTGAATTTTTTATGCCCGTTTAAAATGCGGTCAAAACGGCGGGCTTGACCGTTCCTAGCTAGTGGTTAAATCTTGGAATTTTTTGGTGTTTCTATTATTAAATAGATACTTATGTACCTAGAAATGATTTTTGGAAAAAATAAAGAGCAAACTATGAGGCAGCTACAGTTCAAATTTGACCCGCTTCAAATTTGAATCGACAAAGACAATTTGTCTTTTTCACCAGAGGTAGATCAAAACTTTTTTCACCCAACCATTTTGTCAATTATGCATTACATATGGCCTAGTTTTTTATAAAAATGATTTGGTCCAATTTTGCAACAATTATTTGGTAGTTCCTTTACAAAAAAACCTCCTTTTGGGCACTCGGAAAATGAAAAATGAATTTTCCGTGCAAAGAAAATGAAAACTTCCTTAGGCAACATTTTTTGGAATTCCAATATGCACCCTTGTGCACAATATGAGATCATTTGAACAAACTATGCCATGAATGTGGCCATAAGATTGATCATTTGGCTTGAAAGCCATGAATATTCACGCATGATAGCTCATTTCTGAGAACACTTTTTTAAAATAATTGCCGTATTACAAGTTTGTTTTTTTCCTGGGAACTTGGCCACATATAATGACACAATGCGAAGGTTTCCCAATTTTTTGATTTATTTTGAATTTTTTCTGCCCGTTTCAAAATGCGGTCAGCAGTACGGAATGACCGTTCCTAGCTAGTGGTTGAATCTTGGATTTTTTGGTGTTTCTATGATTAAATAGATACTTATTTACCTAGAAATGAGTTTTGGAAAAAATAAAGAGCAAACTATGAGGCAGTTTGCAGTTCAAATTTGGGTTTCCAAGCCCGAATCGGCGACAATTTGTCTTTTTCACGGAGGTGGATCAAAACTTTTTCACCCAACCATTTTGTCAATTGTGCATTATATATGGCCTAGTATTTTATAAAATTTATTTGGTCCATTTTGCAACAATTATTTGGTAGTTCCTTCATAAAAAACCTCCTTTTGGGCACTCGGAAAATGAAAAATGAAATTTCCGTGCAACGAAAATGAAAACTTCCTTAGGCAACATTGTTTGGAATTCCAATATGTATCCTTGTGCACAATATGAGATCATTTGAACAAACTATGCTATGAATGTGGCCATAAGATTGATCATTTGGCTTGAAAGCCATGAATCTTCGCGCATTATATCTCATTTCTGAGAACACTTTTTTAAAATAATTACCGTATTACAAGTTTATTATTTTTCCTGGAAACTTGGTCATATATAATGACACAATGCGAAGGTTTTCTAATTTTTTGTTTTTTTTGAATTTTTTATGCCCGTTTCAAAATGCGGTCAAAACGGCGGGCTTGACCGTTCCTAGCTAGTGGTTGAATCTTGGAATTTTTTTGGTGTTTCTATGATTAAATAGATACTTATTTACCTAGAAATGGTTTTGGAAAAATAAAGAGCAAACTATGAGGCAAATTGCAGTTCAAATTTGACCGGTTTCCAACTGAATTGACGACAATTTGTCTTTTTCACCAGAGGTGGATCAAAACTTTAGACACCCAACCATTTGGTCAATTGTATATTAAATATGGACTAGTATTTTATAAAATTGATGTAATACAATTTTGCAACAAATATTTGATAGGTTCTTCAAAAAAAAACCATTTTTGCCACTCGGAAAATGATTTAAAATAGCTAGAAAGATCAGAAATGCATACAAATTGGTCCTTATCCATAAAATGTGGTATAAGTCTAGTGAAAATTTGTGTTGTGCCCTTTTGCAAAATATTTTTGATAGTTGCTTCACAAAATTCCTCTATTTTTAATACTTGAAGACTATTTTAAAACACTGATTTTTCGAACCAATGAGAACTCTTCCCACGGATGGATGACATGGCGCCCATCCATCCACCCATCCATCTCTCCACCCCACATCCATCCATCCATCTATCTACAGAAAAAATAAAAGAAAAAGATCCCCACCCGCAGCCCAAACCCTAGCTCAGATCCCCCATCGCACCCCTCCTCCCCACACTACAAGAAATATGGACAATTATGACTCCCCATTTTGGTCGTTAATTTGTCATTGTTTTCATTTATTGACCTTTTTTTGACCAAATTTGGAAGGTCAACAGTTGGCCGTCAAGAACGAACAAACGTGACCTTCTCTAGAATTTTGGTCATGGCCGCCCTTGACCAAAATTTTGGTCATTAAATCTTTGACGAAAATTATGGTCACTACTAATGAGCCTAGACCACGTAGGATCTGATGTGGCCGAGCCAACGTGGCACATGCGATGACATGGATGCCATGTTGGATCAGTCCAAATCAGTTGTTTTAATGGGCTGAGCCCAATAATTCAGCCCACTTTTAAATTTACTTTTGGGCCACAAGCATGGGCCATGCCCAATGAATCAGTTCTTGGGCTGTGGTGTGCAACCCATTTGTTTAATCCATCATTAACTGGGCCAGCCCTTTTATCTACCCAACAAAAACATTTTGATTTTTACGTAAAAAAACTATTTGGCCTTGAAAGCGGTCCAGCCCACTCACACAATTTAGTGTCTTCAATCCAGCCCTTATTAAAGGGTGACCAACAACAACCAACAGTATCTCAAAAACAAAAATACATTCGGCAATTTGGCGATACCAACACATGAGAATATAATGATGATAATAATAATATAATTCTCCAGGATTTCAATAAGTTAGGCCCATCATTACACCATAGGTTCATAAGATGCACCGACCAATATAACACAACCAGTAGCTTAGTATTATTACCACATGTTCATAAGATGGCACATGTCCATATTGTGCACTAGTAACCAGTAACATAAGATGGCACCAACCAAAACAACACGACCCGATGGGGGAATTTCTTTGGAGGGCCATTCTTTAGTGAGAAAAGGTCAGCAACAACAACAACATCACTCTTTGGTTCTCCACCTTCTGGTACCTCTTGTTCGATAGCACTTTTTATGTTAGCCTGACATTTAAAGAAAGATGTACACATGAGCAGAGTACTATGTCCATCAATATATTGCAGCTGGTTCTAAATGACTAGGAAACTTTATAAGCAAACTATTCAAGAATAGATGTCCTAGTAGCAGAATTTAAGAAGCTAACATCATGATACTAATACAACACCGACATTTTGAAAGAAAGATGGAAAATCTAAAGCGCACACGACGCACACCAGCGTCCGGAGGTCTTCTTTGCATGAGGATAGCTACTGATGTGGTGCCTTTGTTTGCTCAATCTGAGACTAGCAGTGATTGCTACATGGGATGGACAACACATGCTTTTGTATATATCTCTGGAATAGAATGTTGATAAAATAATAATCCAGTCTACATGCTACTAATTAAGTACTTCCTCCATTTAATATTACTCGTCGCTGATTTAGTACAACTTTGTACTAAATGAGTGACGAGTAATATGGAACGGAGGGAGTAGTAGTTATTTGAAAAGTTTGTAGCAGGCAAGCAGAACAAATCAATCTTGGCAATTACAATTTTTATGTAGGTTACTATTAGCTACATGAAATAAGCATGGCACCAAGTTTACTAAACAGGTAAGCATGTAAAACAAACCATTGTTGAAATTTAAATCGGGCACATAGCTTAAATGGGAACATGTAGCAGACAAGAGCGTAGTACGTTTCAGGAGCACATATGTTGTTTCTTTAGTACAATATACAGTATCAAATAAATCTGTTGCAACAAGTCCTAATCATTTCATTCAGGATCATATATGAAATGACACGAGTTTCTCCATTCTAAAAGCTAGTAAGATAGATACTTGAGACAATCATTGGACAAATAATCGGAGAGTATACAATGCTCTCTCTTAATTACCGATGTCCAACGACAAAGCAATGCCTATTGGATCGTGAGGGACTGAAATTGACTGAATACTATCACATTTCAAGTACCAAAAATATGTGCAATGCGATTAGGAAAGGACACATATTAGCCATGAAACAGAGGATTGGGACAAACAAACAAACAATAACAAAACATGAATCATATACTCTACTACTTTGAACGAACCATCTCTATCAGATCCTCGAGCAGAAATCATATAATGCAATCAAGTGTAGCAAGGACGAGGTAAACAAGCCACATCAACATGGTAGAGAATACTAGAAACTTACTATCGCTTGAGCTGACCCCTCCACTTGGAGAGGACGACGATCTGTTTATTGAGCGTCTTTCTGGCTGTGTCCTTAAAGAGAGGGAAGTGGCAGGAGCAGCCACAGACATGGAAATTTGTCGGACCCACGACCCGTGTACGCTCTCACCACCGGAGATGAGGTGCATTGCATACAAGCTCCTTCGGGTCTAAGAGAGCTAGAGCAAGGTGGGGGTCAGTAAAAATCAAGGATGCTGCTGTTCTGGGTCAAGCTAAGTAAAAAAATCAAGGGCATAACAGATTCAAGTCAACAAAAATTAATATGTGCACATGATAAGAAGGATCACAGGAAATAGACTGCCCTGATCAAGTATACTATAACATCCAAAAAGTCAAACAAACTCATTGTGCATTTTATTTTTCAGTGTGAGACACAATAAGCATAAGTAGCCACTAGCAAGTAGCAACATAACTTTCTATCTACATGCCCTATTATCGGCAACAATGACATTAGGCGATGAAGAACAATATATTTCCGATGCAATATGTTAGCCAAACACACCACCGCCACGCCAACCATCTCATGATCCAATAAAATGTCTAGAAAAATCTATTGAATGGCGGTAGCGATTAACAAGATTACCGATTTTTAATTTGTGGAAGCAAGGAAACAAGCAATAGAATGCCTATCTCGATTTCACCACTAGAGTAACAATGAGTAAATTCAGTCAAGCATGTGAGTAAGTAAAAGATGTAGATCGTGAGGAGTCAAACTAGTTCAAAGAAATCAGTAACCAAATGTACAATAACAATCATGTAGTATTAATCAATGGTTCTATTTTGATCCAAACTAGATGAATTCAAGGCTAATCTATTATGTGACAGTAGAGGAGTGAGTGCTATTGTACAGTTAGAAAAATGCTACACACAGAGTGGTACATATATACAGGTAAGCAACCACATATAGCGACTGGAATTCAGTAATAGGTGTAGAACAATAAACATAGCAAGCAGGCGAGGTTGGCACGGGAGATGCTCTCGTCGAAGATGGAAAGGATGAGGAGCCAGGAGATGAAGAGGATGAAGATGTAGGTGGTCCGGACCCCCGGGTACATGAACCACTCGGTGTTCTTGTTCAGATCCGGTGAGGGCACCGCTTGCTCGTACAACTTCGCCAGCGATCCCCTCGCCCTACCGGCGCGCGTGTGCTGCAGGGCGGTGGCTCCTCCCGTCCGGCTCGTCGTCGCGTGATCCATGGGGTAGGGCGACATAGAGGAGCCAAGGGGCGGAGGAAGGTCACGATTTGGGGCCCCTCTCGATCTGGATCCAGGAAGGCTGCCGCTTGATTTGGGGCCTCCTCCTCCCTCCCTCGTGTGCAGTATGGAGATAGGGCGAGGGGAGAGGGGCGGCGGTGGCGAGGTCGCCGGTGACGGAGCACGGCGGCGGCTGTGGGTAGGGTTTGGGGTGGGGCAGAGAGAGCTGTGGGCATGCCGGATCTGACGGTGCCCGCCTCCTCGATCTAGGGGCCCGCCGTGGGATAGAAGGTGAGGGGAGGTGGAGAGGATCGGGGCACAGGCGGAGGTCATGGTCGTCGGTGGCGGGGGGTGGGTGGGTGCGGCGGATGTGGAGGAGAGGAGAGGAGAGATCGTGGGATGGGGGAGGAATCTGCCTCGTGGAGGAGATGTTAGGTCACGGTTGGTCGTGGGGTGGCTCGGGATGGTTGGATGGACGGGTGGATGGACGGGTGTACGCCATGTCATCGATCCATGCCTTAGCTGATTCCACCAATTAGAATTAAGGTTATGTAAAAAAATATGTTGTTTTTCTTATAGTTTTTATCCTCTTATTCAGGGCAAAGATTCAACATATTAATCACTTATAGTTTGTTAAAATGAATCAATATAGTGCACATGTGTGTATCTTGGGATGACAAACAATGTTGATTTGGGGGTTTTCATTTTTTTCACGAAAAATCCATTTTCCATTTTTCGAGTGCCCAAAATGAGCTTTTTTGTGAAGGACCTATCATATATTTGTTGCAAAATTGGAACAAATCATTTTTATAAAATATTAGGTCATATTTAATGTACAATTGACCAAATGGTTGGGTGTCAAAAGTTTTTATCCACCTCTCGTGAAAAAGACAAATTTCCACCGATTCAGCTGGAAACAGGTCAAATTTGGACTACAGTTGCCTTATAGTTACTCTTTATTTTTTCCAAAAATCATTTCTAGGTACATAAGTATCTATTTAATCATAGAAACACCAAAATTTTTGCAAAGTTCAAACACTGGCAAGGAACGGTCATGCCCGCCGTTTTGACCGCATTTTGAAATGAGCGTGAAAAATTCAAAAAAATCAAAAAATCGAAAAACCTTCGCATCGTGTCATATATGTGACCAAGTTACCAGAAAAAATAATAAACTTGTAATACGGTAATTATTTTAAAAAAGTGTTCTCAGAAACGAGCTATCATGTGAGAAGATTCATGGCTTTCAAGCCAAATGATCAGTCTTATGGCCACATTCATGACATAGTTTGTTCAAATGATCTCATATTGTGCACAAGGGTGCATCTGGAATTCCAAACAATGTTGCCTAAAGGAGTTTTCATTTTCTTTGCACGGAAAATTCATTTTCCATTTTACGAGTGCCTGAAATGAGTTTTTTTTTGTGAAGGACCTACCATATATTTGTTGCAAAATTGGACCAAATCAATTTTCTAAAATACTAGGCCATATTTAATGCACAATTGACAAAATGGTTGGGTGTCAAAAGTTTTGATCCACCTCTAGTGAAAAAGACAAATTTCCGTCGATTCAACAGGAAGCAGGTCAAATTTGAACTGCATCTGCCTCATAGTTTGCTATTTATTTTTTCTAAAAATAATTTCTAGGTACATAAGTATCTATTTAATCAGAGAAACACCAAAAGTTTTCCAAGATTCAACCACTAGCTAGGAACGGTCATTCCCGCTGTTTTGACCGCATTTTGAAACGGGCATAAAAAATTAAAAAAAAATCAAAAAATTGGGAAACCTTCGCATTGTGTCATTATATGTGGCCAAGTTCCCAGGAAAAATAATAAACTTGTAATACGGCAATTATTTTAAAAAAATGTTCTCAGAAACGAGCTGTCATGTGAGAAGATTCATGGCTTTCAAGCCAAATGATCAATCTTATGGCCACACTCATGGCATAGTTTGTTCAAATGATCTCATATTATGCACAAGGGTGCATCTTGGAATTCCAAACAATGTTGCCTAAGGGAGTTTTCACTTTCATTGCACAAAAGAGCCATTTTTCATTTTTCGAGTGCCCCAAATGAGGTTTTTTTGTGAAGGACCTACCAAATAATTATTGCAAAATTGGACCAAATCATTTTTATAAAATATTAGGCCATATTTAATGCACCATTGACCAAATGGTTGGGTGTAAAAAGTTTTGATCCACCTCTGGTGAAAAAGACAAATTCCCGCCGATTCAGTTGGAAACAGGTCAAATTTGAACTGCAGCTGCCTCATAGTTTGCTATTTATTTTTTCCAAAAATCATTTCTAGGTACATAAGTATCTATTTAATCAGGGAAACATCAAAAGTTTTCCAAGATTCAACCACTAGCTAGGAACGCTCAAGCCCGCCGTTTTGACTGCATTTTAAAATGGGCATAAAAAATTCAAAAAAAATCAAAAAATTAGAAAACCTTCGCATTGTGTCATTATATGTCACCAAGTTTTTAGGAAAAATAATAAACTTGTAGTACGACGATTATTTAAAAAAAATGTTCTCAGAAATGAGCTATCATGTGTGAAGATTCATGGCTTTCAAGCCAAATGATCAATCTTATGGCCACATTCATGGCATAGTTTGTTCAAATGACCTCATATCGTGCACAAGGGTGCATCTTGGAATGGCAAACAATGTTGTCTAAGGAACTTTTCATTTTCTTTGGACGAAAAATTCATTTTCCATTTTTTCGAGTGCCCAAAATGAGTTTTTTTGTGAAGGACCTACCATATATTTGTTGCAAAATTGGACCTAATAAATTTTATAAAATACTAGGCCATATATAATGCACAATTGACAAAATGGTTGTGTGCCAAAAGTTTTGATCCACCTATGGTGAAAAAGACAAATTCCCGTCGATTCAGTTGGAAGCGGGTCAAATTTGAACTGCAGGTGCCTCATAGTTTGCTCTTTATTTTTTCCAAAAATCATTTCTAGGTAAATAAGTATCTATTTAATCAGAAAAACATGGCTTGATGGCGAGACATCGAGGTTTGGACGGTGGCCGAGGGCCCCAACTCTAGAGCGCATACGCTCGCATGTCAGCCAGCGTTGTCACTGCGTGACCGTGGGCGTTGCCATGATTACGGGCAGCCTAGGCATGTCTAGTGGGTTGGGCACTTCCTAGGTAGGTGCTAGGAAGAAAATTATAACATAAGATTCTCATGAGGACACCGAACTGTGCTCAAACATGAATTAGCAGCCAAGTGTTTGATTAGCGGTACGGGAAATGCACATGGCCAATGGGCGTGAGTTTTGGCTGAGGATGATCATACACTAAGAAGAATGTCTTCACAAATTTTTAGGGAAATCAAGAATATATAAATAACACTTCCTTCACAAAGTGCTGCTCTGAACAGAATAGGAAAATGAATATTTTTGAGTTATTTTTGAAGTAGGCAAGGAATGTTTTTGACATATTTGATGAAGATATGATCCAAACAATTTATGAGAATTTTTTAGGAATTTTTGGAATAATAGAAATATAGGTTGCTTCACAACCTAGGGTAAAAATTGACACATGGACATGACACATAGGCAAAACTGATGAGATGGCACCTAGTCATCACAACCCACCACAATCTACAAGGTTATGACCATCTATATTGGTCGTTAACAACTAGAAATAATGCAGCGGACCAGCACTGTTTGCTTTATGACCATTTCATGTAAGGAAATTGTGACCTTTCTGACCAAAATGGTCGCAATGGTTTAGGGTTTGGAGCCCCCCGAACAGCTTTTGACCAATTGGTCTCAAATGGTCATAGATCTATGACCAATTCTTCCAGGGTCACTGATAGAAGGTCACTAGTTGACATATTTCTTGTAGTGCCATCTCCTCGCCGCCGCCGCCACTCCTCCCTGTCCCCTGCACCACTCCTCGTCGCCAACCTCGCCGCCGCCACCTCCTCCCGTCCCTCGCACCACTTCTCGATCCTCCTCGGCCCCATACCCGCCATCCCCACTTCCACCACCCTCCGTCCCGGTCGCCGCTCTCTCTCGGTTCGGTGAGATGGGATCCACTCCAGATCGCCGCTCCACCCACACTGTCGACGACCCATGCCGCTGCCGCACACCACCGCGCCCTCCCCTCACCCCGGCCCCAAGTCGGGCAGTGCGAGGTAGCGCTTCCAGACCACGATGGCCGCAGCCTTGTCCACTCCGATCTGGATCCATGGTGCACTCCTTCCTCCTTCGGGATCGATGGCCGCAGCCTCGCCAATGGATCCAAAGACGCGGTGCGATTTGCCGGATCCGCGACACAGGAGGCTCCTCCTATAGGATACGGGAGCAGCGCCGCACCTGTCGCAATCGCCGGTTCGACGAGTGCGATGGCTCGAGGACGCTGTTCGAGTCCATGTGGGAGGCTGTCGACTGCTTCCGCGGCAGGGCCGCCTGGAGCTCCCACCTCGTCAACCGCATCTTCACGCACCACAAGGTCAGTCCGACCTCCTCCTCCTCCCGTCTCCCTTCTCGTCGCGGCTCGTCTTGGCCTGATTTACATTCTTGCTGGAGAAACGGTGCCATTTCCTGTTCCGGAGAGTACTTTTTGTTCTTGCATAGTACTACATGGCCTTACCCCTGTACTACTTTGGGTCACATAGTTCATCATTCAATTAGGAGCAGAGCGGAGTGGTTCTTGTCCGTGATTCGGAGGCAATGCGCCGATAAAATCAGCCAAAGACTAATGTTTCTCTTCGTTCTCTCGATTAATTTTGTTCTTGCCACATTTTCCGCCCTTGAAGCAGAACAGACTGTGTGGGGGATCAAGATGAGCAACGCGTCAATCTAGCGGAAGCGCATCAAGGCAGATAGAGAAGGAGCTCCAAGCCCCTCCCGATACATCTCCTGCGAGGTATGGCCTCATCACGAGCCCATGGAAGTGAAACTTGATTGTGCGATCATCGGTTGTTGTCATTGATTATGTGATTGATCGATTCTATAATAAGCCTTCTTGTCGTAGTCTTGCGGTTGATGTTGATAATTCAAAGGCCAATTTCTGCTTACGCTGCCACTTGCTTATGTTATAGGCCTGATCAGTCACTTAGTCATATCTGAATATTTGGCTATGGAGTAGTCTAACCATGAAATGGTTCTTCTTTGTAGTACTCCAACCAACTGAAGCTATATGAAGTCTAACCAACAAGCTGTAGTGCTCGACTGAAGCTATAAAATTTTGTTTCCTTGGCAAAAATTCAGTTTATGATTTTTGCAAATTACGTATTTTGTAATCTTGTTTTGGTTGCGTAGTTTTTCAAGAGCTTGTTAACTTGTCGATGCTTTCTTAATTATGTGCAGCTGCTCCTTTGAAAATTCTTAGTGTATCTTATGCTTAGTGTTAATTCTTTGCAGCTACTCCAATTTGAACTACAAGATCTTGATAAACTTGCATGTGCTACGCCTTTTGCTTATTCTGTTTTTATAAATCTAGTTTATAGTGCTTACCTCTTTGTCACATTGGGTTTGGCGGCGATTTGCTAATCTCTAGCATTTACCTCTTGTTGCGCATCAGAAATGAAAGATCGCTCGACAAGCGGCCGCTTCTAGTCGGTTGGATCCGATCTTATACCCGCACACGAGAGCTCTTGGAGCAAAGCAGATTAGCAAGGACCCAAGATGGACTCCCAAGTTCTTCGGTGAGCTGGCTCCATCTCCTACCCCTAGCTCCCTCTTTTCTGCTCCTATAGCGAGCTTTGTTGGACTCATGCTCGCTCCCCGCACTGACAGCTTGATTGGTTCTATATACACTAGCAGTAGTACCTCATGTACCTTAGGGTTTTGTTATTCTCCTGCGGGAAAAGCTTGTGTACATAGCTGTCTCCGGCTTGTATGGGTGCTCTCCCATGTTTTGATGCTCAGTTAGCTCGATGAGCTTCGTATGCTAGTAGTGACTGAATGCTGAAATTGTTTGTGATAGCTGTGCGGGCAGTTGTGGTGGGCAAGCTTTGTCTAGTTATATTGAGCACAAGAGGAAATAGTTACATTTAGTTATTTCTCTGTTTGCTCTCTTGACATTCTGTAAAAGGAAGTGTTGAAGGCAAGGTTTTGAGTCGTGTCTCTCATCTGTAATGGATCTATTGCATATGAATTCTTGTCTGGGTGGTATAAGTTAGATGTTTTTGTTTCTCTTGACCATCTTGTTGATGTTATCTTCATCACTATAATGTACTTTCTGGTTAACTAAGCTTCATCTCCTGTTTTTGTTTCCGGAGATTGTTGTATTATTTATGTTCTTTTTACTCCCAGAATTATTGTGCGCTCATCTTGCCATCACATTGCCTGTTTTTCTTGCTGCATACATGTATCTCAAGCATTGTACTTCTGTGTTTGCTTAGGCGGATTCACTTGATTATGTTTCTAACTTTTCATAATTTATTATTTGTAGATGCTGGCCTTTATTCTTCAAAAATTGGGTGTACATGAGCTACAGCAAGAAGAATCGTGAAGAAAAAGCACACCCAGAATGCCATTTCGCTCACTGGAGCTAGTTATGTGTATATTTAGTTGTATTTTATAGCTAAATACCAAATTTGTACTAGGTACTTTGCTTGGCTGTTGTAATGTACTATCTTAGTTTTGGTACTTTGTTTGGCCGTTGTAATGTACTCCCTCCGTCCGGAAATACTTGTCACCAAAATGAATAAAAGGGGATGTATCTAGATGTATTTTAGTTCTAGATACATCTCTTTCTATCCATTTTGGTGACAAGTATTTTCGGACGGAGGGAGTACTATCTCAGTTTTGGGTGTACATGATTGTAATGTACTGCTTGGTTGTTGTATGAAATATTATGCCTTATTGGCTCTTTTTGAATCAAATTTTCTAATTGCAAAAATATAGAACTGGCCTGTGGTAATTGGTTCCCATATGACTAGTGGGACCTACTTTAAAATGGAAAAGAAACAAAAGAAAAGCTGACAAATGGGCTGGAAAAAGGTTGAGGCCCAAAAAAATGTGGACTGTAGAAGAAAAAGTAAAAGTCTGTTGGGCTTGGCCCATGTAGCTAACCAAACTTGAAAGAAAAAAACAATAAATGGGCTGAATTGTTGGGCTTGGCCCATGTAGAAAATCGAATTGGACCGGGCTGAATCTTGTGCCACATCGACACTCTGTTGGATGTCTACGTGGCACAGGGAGGTTGCTAGTGACCAAAAATTTGGTCAAAGAACCAACGACCTTTTACATATCACACGGAAGGTCGCTATAGTCGATTAACGACCCTCGACTTTTGACCTTCTGTTTTTGGTCACAAAAAGGTCGCAAATGAAAAACTATGACCTTTCAGTGACCAATAGTGGAGGTCACAAGATAGCATATTTCTTGTAGTGGGCGCGTGCCCTTGTCCTGCCCTGGCCCGCCTGTCAGGGTGTCAGACCCCGCTGCCACCCTCCCCACCCGCGCCGTCTTCCACAAGGGCCGTCCCAACCAGCACCACGCCATGCCATAGCTGTCACCGCACCGGTGTTTCGGAAAGCATTTGGCCGGCATTCTCCTTGGTGCCGGTGGGAGAGATACTACGACCGCCGGCGTCGCCCGTCGTCCCCAACCTCCTCAGGCTGGCCGTTCGTTGCCGCAGGGTGCCCTCCAGCACCACCGACCCCCCAAAACCTGCTTTCCCGCCTGCTAGGGGAGCAGGACGTGCACTATCCGGCCACACCTCCAGCACGACCGCAAGGCGTTCGACGGATTGCTCACAAGGTACAATGGATAGCGGCGATGAGTTTTTCTTTCACAACTTCATTTTCTCATCGGATGATTCATCCTCGGATGATGAAGAGCCGATGGCTGCGTTGGTCGTACATGAACACATTAGTAGGAAGCGGCCTCGGTACAGGGGATCAATCCCCCGCTATGCTCCGGCCTTGAACCGCAATAGGGAGAAAGGCCACACCCATGCCGATTACCTTACGGATGGTGCACTCTTCAGGCCACATCAATTTCGTCTCCGATTCCGAATGAGAAGGCATGTGTTCAATCGTATTCGCGAGGGAGTGGTCGCGCATGACCCATACTTTGTGTGCAAAGAGGATGCCCTAGGCAAGCTTGGTTTCTCTTCATACCAGAAATGCACTGCGGCTATCCGCATGCTTGCACATGGAATACCTGGTGATCTTGTGGATGAGTATGTTCGTATGAGTGAGTCCACATGTATCCTCTCAATGTATAGTTTTTGCACGGCCATGGTGGAAGTGTTCGGCCCTGAGTACCTCAGAGAGCTAAATGCCGGTGATACAGAGAGGTTGTTGGCGATCAATGCCGAGAGAGGCTTTCCGGGCATGCTTGGTAGTATAGATTGTATGCACTGAAAGTGGAAGAACTGTTCATTTGCTTGACAGGGGCAGTATAAGGGGCATGTGAAAGGTGCCACTAATATACTTGAAGCTGTGGCTTCACAAGATCTCTGGATATGACATTCTTTCTTCAGTATGGTTGGTTCTCAGAATGATATTAGTGTTCTTCAGCGGTCTCCGGTGTTTGTAAGGCTTGCAAAAGGCCAATCCCTGGAGGTCAACTTTGAGGTCAATGGCCACCATTACAATAAGGGATATTACCTAGCTGATGGTATCTATCCTCAGTGGTCCATTCTTATGAAGACCATACCCAATTCACAAGGAGAGAAGAGACAGAGGTTTTCCCAAATGCAGGAGAGTGCTAGGAAGGATGTGGAGCGTGCTTTCGGTGTGCTTCAGTCTCGGCGGGGTATCGTTAGTAACCCTGCATTGGCATGGAGCACGAAGAAGCTTTGGGAGGTGATGACTGCTTGTGTGATCATGCACAACATGATCGTGGAGGATGAGTGCGATGATAGCATCTACGACCAAGGGTTTGATTTGCAGGGTGAAAATGTTGAGCCTGAGCATGCACCTCCTGCAACCTTTGAATAGTTTATCAAGTTTCATCGGGAATTGCGTGATTGTCATACTCATGTCCAGCTCCAGGATGACTTGGTTGAGCACACGTGGACTCACATTTGCAACCAGTAGATCTACCAGTTTAATTTATTTTCATGCAAAACAAATTTCAATTGGGTTGTAATGAGACTATTTAATATTGTTTTCTTTTGATTGGGTTGTAAAAGACTATTTCAGACGTATAACAATTTGCCATGTTTGATTTGAATCATTTGATATGCATACTGTGCTGATTGAACGGACGAGATGCGGCCGAAATACGGCCGCGTGTTGGGCGCACGACCGCCGTATCCAGAAATGCGGACAGACACAGCCCCATTGCCACCCCAAACGAATGAAAAGCGGACGAAACAAACGTCCATTTGAGGTTGTGCGTTGGAGTTGACCTGAGACCCGACCGAGCAGTGGACGGCGCCGCAGCGGACATGTCCGCATGAGGCCGTGCGGCCGACAGGCAGAGAAGCGGAGCGGACAGCTATGCGATAACGAGGATGAGAGCAGGCCCTCCCACCCACCGTCAGCGCACCATCAGCTTTAAGTTTTTTTCTTTTTTTTTTTGCGGGAAACCATCAGCTTCAAGTTGAAGAGAAGGACGGCAGAAGAGTTAGAGCGATGACAGAGACTGGCGTCCCTTCTTAAAGAAGTTTAAAAGCCCATCAAGTTAACTACTACTCCCAGCAGCGGTCATCTCTCGTTGAGGGGCTAGGGCAGGGTAGGGTCCCAGCAGCGGTCAGCCGTCAGTGTCACCGATCATTCACGGTCAGAGTGGAGTGGTTGAGGAGGAGGAGGAGAGTCCTGCAGGGGCATGCACGCACGCACGCACATAGTACCACACGGAGGCAGCGCTGTCCTAGGCACATGCAACTTGAGGCTTGGCATGGATCATCACTCGATCGCTACTCTAGCTTTGTCCCGACCTCTCCTCTGGACTGGAGGGGAGGGGAGGGCAGACGAGACACCCAATTCAACTCGTCGACCACTCCTCACGCGTTCGGCTTTCGAGTCCTATGAGAGTGAAGATGTGCTTGCCAAATAGAGTATTTGGCTAGCGTGTGTGCGTGTGTGTGTGTGTAGGCTCGCTAGCTGTCCATGCATGGAACATGTGGATCTGGATCCTTGAGTGCATGCACTACTATGCCTTCTGACCTTGTGCTTTGGATCACTCTCCAATCCGTCGTACCTCCTGTCCGCTCCCATCGGCCGACCCAGCCACTGCGACAGCCAGAAGCTGAGAATAGTTGTGCTTGTGCTCACAAGCAACCGTCCGCGAGGCTCGCTAACTTATTACCGGGCCGTCCGGTGCGCACTTGTACGTCGGTGTGGTGTGGTGGTAAATAAGCAGCACGCACGTACGTACGTATACGGCGCGCCACTCTCGTCTCGTGGTCGATCGGTCAAAGCAGAGGCCAGCATGCAGAGCCGCTGAGCTGCACGGGAACGGAGCACCAGCGCCAATTCTCTGTCGGAAAAACAACGAATTCTCTTCAGCTCTCTCTTTCACTCAGCGACTAGAATGTACTACCGCAACGTAGTACGTACGTATCTCTCTCTCTCTCCCCCGTCGCCCGTGCCTGTACTGTAATGATGGCGTCGTACGAGAGGGAGAGACTTTCTCCACTTCGCAGACTCGCACGCGTGCGTGTACTTGTAGTGCTACGAGTACGAGTACCATCTAGTCCAAGCTCCCAGGCTCGTGATGATGACATCACGCACGTACATTCCGCACGTACGTGGGAGTACACGGGATGACTGTACTTGTCACTGACACTAGCTATGCACATATATATAGAGAGAGAGAGGAGGAGAGGCCCTGACTGACGGCGCTTCAATGGAGGGGAGGACCGACGTGGACAGTCACCACTCACCACCCAAGCGTGCACGCACAGTGTTGACCGTTTTCGCCGACGACGGACAGACGTACGCATGCATTACCTCTCTCCTCTCGAAACAGCGAGGCCGCGATATCGCAGGGGGCGATCTTGTCGGACATGTACATGCATGCAGTTGCAGTTGCAGTGCATGCACTCAAGTGTATACAGGCGGAGCCGGTGCGAGAATGCGAAAGCAATTCAAGGGTCGCCGTCGCCGTCGCCGAAAAGCCGTCGTGTCACTCCTCCCCGTGCGTGTCCTTTGCTGACGACACAAACCGGAGACCAGCGAATCTACTCCCTCCGTTTCCTAAATATTTGTCTTTTCAAAGATTTCAAATGGTTACCACATACGTATGTATATAGACATATTTTAGAGTGTAGATTCACTCATTTTGCTTCGTATGTAGTTACTTGTTGAAACCTCTACAAAGACAAATATTTAGGAATGGAGGGAGTATCTCGCATGGATCGCATGTGGAGCTGTCACCCCTATCCTCCCGCGGTCGCCGCGTACCGTACGTCTGAATCGAGAGCTTTTTTTTTCCATGGTATAATACATGTCTCATTTCATATCATGACCAATTTGTCGCCGCGTACCGTACATCTGAATCGAGTTTTTTTTTGAAATGT
Organism: Aegilops bicornis; assembly: GCA_021605145.1. Classification (NCBI taxonomy): domain Eukaryota; kingdom Viridiplantae; phylum Streptophyta; class Magnoliopsida; order Poales; family Poaceae; genus Aegilops; species Aegilops bicornis. Next base: position 66,778,512 of record CM038675.1, on the reverse strand, counting down.
AGTTTAATAATGTACCAATTTGATGTCATATATGCTACTACTCTTTTCTATAAAGTTGATCAAAATTTTAAAACTTTGACTTACCACAAAAGTTAGATGTATACTTATTCACGGACGGGGGGAGTATGTCACATTTAGACGTGAGATAATACCTCACATCTAAGTCGACATTATTCTCTAATCTGGCCCCAATCGTTGACAAAACAAATCATCCTAGTTTCACATCCAATGGCTCTAGACTTAGATGTGAGGTAGCTATTTCACATCTAGATGTGAAATAGCAAATTTGAAAGAAATATAAGTGTTTGGATCACTAAAGTAGTGATCCAAACACTCTTATAGTTCTTTACGGAGGGAGTATTAGCTAGAGATAACTTGTCCAAGTGTAGTCATGCGGATGACCCTACTTGTGTGTTCAACATCTCTTTGATTGCATTGCTGCCTCTAATGTGTGGAGAGTCATTTGCTAGAGTGTTGGGCATTTCTGTCCCATACTCTTTCGATGACATATGAAAACATACAGAAAATAAGAAGATTGATGTTGTGATCAATGATGTTTCGACTTACATTGTGGAGCTTATGGACCATGCGAAATGATCTTGTCATTAAGGGAAGTGTTTGGCGGAGTCTATAGTACGTCCTGGATCAAGTAAGCTCCCTGATGCATCAGTCGAAGGTACTCCGCGTCGATGCTCACGATGCGCTCTTGCTTCACAGCCTGATTGCTCCTCGATCATCACTAAGAAGAGCTTATCAAGAACCCGGTCTAGAGCTTCGAGGTGAAAGTCTAGGTCAGACCTGAGTGGTTATACTCGATAATGATGATGTTTTTATTACGTCGTTATCTTGTTGAAGGCATTACTCGGATATGCTCAGACTGACTCTTCAGGTGAAAGTGCGTTATATCGACTAGAGGGGGGGGGGGTGAATAGGCAATTTTTATGAATTCTTCACTGAGGAATTTGCCGGTGAGGAAATTCCTTAGCGAAGAACTACTTGCAGCGGAATAAGTACTCAGAAGTAAGCATAACAGAATACATGCATGGTCATCATGATGAAATGAAGACAAGCACAGAGTACAGAAAGCGTAATCACAGGATAACACAAGATGAAGACAAACAGACTGAAGAAATTGAACTGAGGAAATTGAGAAAGTCTTCAGTCAAAGTCTTCAAACATAGATATGATGAAGCACTTAACACAGTAATGAGGAAATGAAAGAGTTGAGGAAATAGAACCAATAAGCTTGGTGAAGACAATGATTTGGTAGACCAGTTCCAACTGCTGTCTCAGTTGTACGTCTGGTTGGAGCGGCTGAGTATTTAAACTCAAGGACACATAGTCCCGGACACCCAACGTAGCTCAGGACACCAAGTCCTCACCGTATTCTCCTTGAACTAAGGTCACACAGACCTCGTCCAATCACTCGTGGTAAGTCTTCAGGCGACTTCCAAACCTTCACAAACTCGGTCACTCGGCGATCCACAATTCCTCTTGGATGCACTAGACCATGACGCCTAACCGTCTGGAAGAAGCACAGTCTTCAAAGGTAACAATCGTCGGATCCACGCAGGATCAATCTCTTCAGTGATGCTCAATCACTTTGGGTTTGTAGGTGTTTGGGTTTGGGTTTTCCTCACTTGATGATTTTCACTCAAAGTCCTTGGAGGATGGGATGCTCTCAATTGACAAGTGTCAGTTTTTCGGAGCAGCCAACCAGCTAGTGGTTGTAGGGAGCGGCTATTTATAGCCTAGGGAGCAGCCCGACATGATAAGACATAAATGCCCTTCAATGATATGACCGTTAGGTGGATAAGATATTTTGAGACAGGTGGCCAGAGCACAAGAACGGTCGGAAATTTGAGGTTCAAATTCCTCGGGGCTATCATGTTCCTCACTTTGTGTAGGCAATCCGCCTTTGGCGAATTCCTAACTCCTCGGTCGAACAAATTCCTCGTGACGGAAGAACTTCGTCTCACATCAAGAAATGGACTGAACTGTATGAGATTTCCAATGGCTTCACTCGAAGGGATTGGTAGGTGTAGGATTTTGAGTTGAGCATCACATTGAAAATTTTCCTTAGTATTCCCTCGACCCCCTTTAACAGTACGGTGTTTCCTATGACTCAAGAAAGAGAAAACGAAACTACGAAAACAAAAGTCTTCACGCTTCATGTTCCTCAAATGAATGCCAAGTCTTCAAGGTCACACCAATTTCTTCACTTTCAAAGTCTTCAGAAAGTCTTCAGAATACCAAAGTCTTCAGTCGAAGAACTTCATTTTTAGGGGTCGACTTTCTCTGTAAATATCAAACTCCTCATAGACTTCTAGACCTGTATACACTCATAAAGACATTAGACCCTTAACCTATAAGTCTTCAATACACCAAAATCACTAAGGGGCACTAGATGCACTTACAATCTCCCCCTTTTTGGTGATTGATGACAATATAGGTTAAGTTTTCAACGGGGATAAACATATGAAGTGTAAATACTGATATTGAGGAATTTGATTGCAAGATATAGAAGAACTCCCCACGAAGATGTGCGTAGTGAGGAATTTGCTTTTGAAGCAATGCACACTTGAAGAGTTGAATCATGGAGATCTCCCCTATATCTTGTAATTCATACACGCATTTGACATATAATATGAAGAATTTGAAATGCATGATGAAATATGGTGGTGATGTAATTCAGCGTCGTGTATTAACATATAACGAGGAATAAGCATGCAGAAGAACACATCAAAAGTATCAGAGCACCATCGGGTTTAAGATTACAACTCGATCCAATAAAGTTTCAGAAGAGCGAGAGTTGTAACTTAGCAAAAAAATGCCCATATAATAGACCCGCTTGAAGACTAACTCAACTTTCTCCCCCTTTGTCATCGAATGACCAAAAGGATCGAAACTGAGGACTAACGCCCCTGAAGAATATCAAGTTGATGGAGGAGCGCCAGCGTTGTCGGGGTCGTTTGTCATAGTAGGGCCTGCCGTTGTGTCGTCCAAGTCTTCATGTTCATCAGTGTCGCACGATGAAGAATAGGAGCTGGCCACCAAGGAAGGAACCTTGACCTTCTTGTATTTCTTCGGTGGAGGTGCAGACCAGTCAAATTCTTCCTTGAGACCCATTTTCTTCAGATCTTCTTCGCTGTAGACATGAGACAAAACGGCCCATGTACGGTTGAAGGTTTCATGGAGGTAGTATTGATTTTTCTTCACTGCATTATGGGTTGAGGTCATGTTGTGAAGAATTGAACCAAACTGACGCTTGACCCATTTATGACTGCGATCAACCTTCTGATGAAGACTGAGGAGAAGCTCACGATCAGTCATCACCCTGGGTGTTGTGCCTTGAGGATTGGGCTTGGTTGTGTTGGCGGCAGAGTCATGGGTGGCAGAGTTATCATTGATTGAGTAGGATGCAGCCTTGCGAAATTGACCATCCAATGGATGAATGCCTTCAACTATCACAACAGCGGCCTTGCCTTTGTCATCAGCTGAGGAAAATGTCCGTTTGAGGACTTCAATCGGAGGCAAGTAGCTGCAGTGATTTAGAGTATCAGCTTTGTAATTGAGTGAAGACCTTGTTCTGATGAATCTCATAATCCAAGGTGCATAAGGCTTCAGCTCAAAAGGTGACATAGCGACATTGGCCAGAGTCCTCATGAAGAAATCATGGAAGTTGACGAGAACGCCATGAATGATATTGAAGAGCAGATTCTTCATGATGCCAACGACTTCTTCTTCATTCGAGTCGTGACCTTTGATAGGACCCAATGTCTTCGTCAAAATGCGATAGACAGTCCGAGGCACATACAGTAATTCCTTGACGAGGAATTTGGTTCGTGGGGCCTGCCTTGGCTTCAAAGGCTTCATCAGAACTTGCATGTAGTGATTTGTAAGCTCAAGTTCACTGTAGACGCAACGAGCACCTTCAAGGGGAGGACTGAGTGGTAGGGCACGAAGCAATTCGATGGCTGGTGCCTTGTAGTGAGTGTTTTCGACATCCAGTCCAGCACCCATGAGTTCACATCTTGAGAATCTCTGTGATGTGCAGCGTCATAAAGAATTGAAGAATGAGTTCTTCATTCCAATCACATATGTCGGTGCAAAAAATTTAACAATCCAGTCGTGAAGAACACTGAGGACTGGCTCGAAGCCCGGCAGAGATTCCATGTCCACATGAGGAATGTGTGCATGATCGAAGACTTTGTCTTTGTTGAACATCAATGAGGAATAGAAATTGGCCTGGTTGGCCGTCCAGAAACACCTCTTCCTTATGCGAGCAGAATCATAGGGGTTGTAATATGTGAAGAACACATGCTCGCTGAAGAAATCTTCAGCCTTGAACTTTTGCTTCCTTGAGAATGGATCCTTTGGCTTTGGCGGTGGAGTGTCGATGAGTTGCATCACGACTTGAGGAATCGCAATCTCAGGTTCTTGGTGAGGAATTTCTGGTTCCTCTTCGATGGCGATCTGCGTGTTCAAGTGATCAGCGTGACAGTTTCTTGACACTAGTGGCTGGAATTTCTTCACGTCTGAGATGAAGTGGGGCGAGTTTCTTGAGCCCATTTGAACAGTTAGTGCGGGGGACTGAGGTATTTCTTGTAAAGGGGTGAAGAGTGGAGAATTGGGGTCTTGACTTTCCCAAAAGTCATCATTCATCACCGTCGTAGTGCACCCAATATCCACGTCTTCATCTTCCATTTCTTCAACGCCTTGACCTCTTCACCGTGAACCGAGGCATGGGCGAGGAGACAACAGGTGTTGAAGGGATTGCATCCACTTCAATTTCTTCATCAATCTGCTCTGACGAAGCAGTAGAATGATTTTCTTCATCAGATCCGCTAGGGATCACATATTCTTCACCAAAAGGAACAAGGTCCTTTGATGGCATGGTTGAGATCGGAACAACATCAATTGGATTTGCAAATGAACTTGTCATAGGCTTCATTTTCTTTGGAGCCGAGGAATCTGAAGGAGCTAATGCTTTCCTTTTTTTACAGCTGCACGCTCTGCAGCCTTGGTCTTCTTCACATATAATGCAGATGGAAGGATTGGAGTTGGTGTGGACGTAGGAGGAGCAGAGGAATCTGGTTGATTTTCTTCAGGCGCAACTGATGCAGTTGCCCTGACTTCTTCATTTTCTTTAGGTGCACCACTAGTGGATGCCACAGCAATGTCTTCGGTGGTGGAATGCGATCATCGACCCTAGAACTAACATTTTCTTCATGATCTGAAAGTCATCAGCGGTCTTGGCATGTTCTTCGATTCTTTGAGCGAAGCTTCGACTGAGGATTTCTGTGCGATGGAGCTGCAACATCGGAGGTGAATTTCTCAGTCAGTTTAACAAATCTGACTTTGACACCTTGCCAATCAGCATAGTAGGCATTGAAGTTATTGCTGAGGGCTTTGATTTCAGACTAGATTTTTATAAGCTCATTAGTTGTCATAGAGACAATCTTGGTCTTCAAAAACTTTTCTTTCCTATACTGTGCTTTCTTGATTTGCCTGGCCTTCTCATATTTCCATTTTTCTTCAGAGATGAAATGGGTCAGCATGTGACTTTGGCCAGGAGTCAAATTGAAATCAGGCATAGGAGTGTCTCGGATCCTTGTGCGAGAGATCAATATAATCAAGGATCAACTTAGGATCCAATAGCGTTGGCACATTAGTGCCTTTGGCTCTAGCGGCCCCGACTTGCTGTCTCGATGATCTCAGCAAGTTCTTCATCATCAGCTTCCTCTTCTTCAGACGGTACTTGGAAGGCAACCTGCTTCTTCTGAGGACTAGGGCGAGGACCTCGTCCTACAGTGGCCTTTTTCTTCAGTAGAGACGAACCCATTGGGTGCAGCTGAGGAACTAGCTGAGACACCTGAGGCAATGGAGATGCCTGCCGTCCTTTGGCATGTGGCAAGATGCACATGTGCAGAGGACTTTGTCGGAGCGGCCGAAGACTTTGGCGGAGGAGCTGAAGATTCTGGAGGAGCAGGAGCAGCATGAGAAATTGGTCGTGAGGGCTTTGAGGATTCTGGCCGTGAGGGCATTCGAGAACTAGGCCTTGAGGGCACCGGAGGTGAAGCACTTGGCTTCTTGGCGGGCTTCTTTGCCATAGATTTCTTTGGCTTGACAGCAGAGGCCTCAACAGAGGCAGCAGCAGCAGCAGCAGAGTCCTCATTGAATTTCCTCACTGCTTCTTTGGCTTGCCTGGCCAGCTTGGCTTGGCGCTTTGCCCATTCATCAGGATAATCCTCACCGTGCTTGAGGCTGGTGGGATCTGCTACTTGGCCAGGTGCCAATGGTGGTCTTGGGCATGGAGGATTGAGTGCGAATTTCTTCATGTACTTTGGAGTTACATACCTGTACTCCCTCCATTCTCTTGCCCATCTCCTTTCTATCCTCTGGATGCGCACCTTGCGCTGATTTTTGTTCTCCTTACCAAACTTGGCCTCATCAGGAGTGCAATAGTCTTTGTATATGTCATCAGGGATCTCAAAGGCAGTCATGACCTCGAGCTTCTTTCCTCCTTTACGTGGCTTCTTACCGTACGCCATTTTCTTGATTGAGGAATTTGAACAATCGAATTCTCTCGAAGAAGTATGCAACTTTTCTTTGAGGAACGCTGCAAATGAGTTAAGTTGATGAGAACCTAGTGATTCAAAGAATGGACATGAGTACCTGTGAGCAGTATAGTTGCGAGGAATTTGGAGAGGTCATATGCGTTCTCGAAGGTTTTTCAAAAGAACAAGTTTGACGAATTTTGACCAGATGAGTCTTGAAGAATTTCACTAAGCGTTCTTTGTCTTAGGTTCCAGAGTTGTATAGATCGAAGATCCACACAATTGAGGAATCTTGAACAAAAATGAGGCTTAGAGAAACGAATCAAGAACAGATGACATGTGAGGTGTTTAGTGTGTGAGGATTTGAAGAATAAAACACCTTTGAGGATTTTGTAGAAATCATTTGAATCAAAGAACACGATGTTATATCATGGTGGAGATCGTGTTAGATCATGGGTGAATAGATAAGTCTATCATGGGAAGCGGAACAATTTGAGCGGCAAAGCCGAAAATTTGGATAAGATAAGTTAAAAGTTCTGTTCACAAATTCTTCAGCTGACAAGGACACAGTGAAGATTTCGAACGAGTTTCAAATAGAACGCACATGAAGAATTTGTGAATAGATTGGGTTGAGTATAGCATAGAGGGGGAAGGGTCCGATCACATTCACTTAGGAGAAGAACAACTTGAAGAAATAGCCATAAGTGAATGCTGTAGATGACATAAACCCAAATATATATATATATATATATATATATATATATATATATATATATATATATATATATATATATATATATATATATATAGCCAATGAAGAAACACGACAGAACCGGTGAGGATTTTGCAAAGTTGAAGAATTTGAAAAGCGAGGAAAAACTCAAATTGAAGATTTTCAACTTTGGTGGTGGCGTGACCCACCGTATAAAAATGATGATTTCAGACACCGCATACAATTATCGTAGGGTTCTGAGAATCAAATTCTTCATTAATTTCTTCACACTTAGAGTGTTGTTCTTCACTGATTGAAGAAAAAGGTTTCTTCACGTGTTGCACATCTAAGTCATCAATTTTGCATAAGTGTTAGGATGAGTGTCCTATTCAAAGAACATTCGAAGAATATGCTTCACAACCTTATGGTGTGATTCCTTCGGTGTAGCTTGAAATCGGGCACACATGCAAACACTAAGCATTATATCTGGCCTAGATGCACATAAGTACAATAAAGAACCAATCATGGAGCGGTATACCTTGTGATCAAGTCAATACCATTTTCATCGATTGCATAGATGGCCATTTGTGGGCATAGGAATTCAGCACCTTTGCAATCTTGCATGCGAATTTCCTCGGGACATCCTTGAGGTATTTCTCTGAGATATGAATATGCCATTCTTGTTTGTTGGTGAATTTGAAGACCTAAGAAGAATTTCAACTCTCCCATCATAGACATTTGATATTCTTCACTCATCATATAGGCAAATTCATCACTATAACGTTGGTCAGTACAACCAAAGATAATATCATCAACGTATATTTGACACACAAATAGTTCACCATCATAAGATTTAGTAAAGAGAGTAGGGTCGAGTGAACCGGTGTGAAGCCATTCTTCATGAGGAATTCCTTCAAAGTGTCATACCACGCTTGGGGGCCTGCTTGAGGCCATAGAGGGCCTTGTTGAGTCTGAAGACTTTGTCGAGGATTCTTTGGATCTTCAAAACCTAGGGGTTGAGCAACATATACTTCTTCCTCAAGCTTACCATTGAGGAATGCACTTTTCACATCCATTTGATATAAAGTGATATCATGATGGTTAGCATAAGCAAGTAATATGTGAATAGCCTCAAGTCTAGCAACAGTGCAAAAGTTTCATCGAAATCAATTCCTTCAACCTGTGTGTAGCCTTGAGCTACAAGTCGTGCCTTATTCCTCACCACAAGGCCATTTTCATCTTGCTTGTTGCGGTAGATCCACTTTGTGCCAATGATATTATATGCTTGCGAGGATCTGGACGTTTGACCAGTTCCCAGACGTTGTTGAGCTCGAACTGATGTAATTCTTCTTGCATGGCCTGAATCCACTTAAGCTCCAGAAATGCTTCATCTACCTTAGTGGGCTCTGTGATAGAGACAAAAGCATAGTGCCCACAAAAGTTAGATAAATGTGAAGCTTTTGAGCGTGTGAGAGGACCTGGTGCTTCAATGTCATCGATGATCTTTTCAACTTGCACTTCTTTTGCAACGCGAGGATGAGCTGGTTTTTGTCGAGGAATTTGATCAGCATTTTCTTCAGCACCATTTTCTTCAGCATTTTCTTCAGGTGCATCATTTCGGCGTTCTTCACGTTCGGAATGAATTCTTGAAGATTCTTCAAGAGGGAATGACATCCTCGGTAGCCTTGAACTTGATAGAATCCTCGGTCTTTGGTTCATCTATCACAGAAGGTAGGTGCTCTCTTTGTGAGCCATTAGTTTCATTGAACCGCACATCTACAGTTTCAACAATCTTGTGAAGAACATTGTTGAAGACTCTCACTACAAAAAAAACACTTCCGTGATGATACGTGTTTGTCACAGTAGGTCGCGTTTTTTGTCATGCATGTACATCCATGACAAATTTATGACAGAATCAAGATAGTCATACTGTCTTTGTCATAGAAGTGTTCCATGACATTACCAAAATTATCATCACGGAAGTGTCCACTTCCATGACGATAAATCCCACGTCACAGAAGTGCTTTCGTCAAGGGTGACCGACACGTGGCATCCACCGTAATGGAACGCCGTTAAGCTATCGGGTCGGATTTTGGATCCGATAACCCGTTAACAGCCACGACCAATGCCGATTTTCCACATGTAAAATTCTCATTGGTGGCGGATCCACGATGTCGACTCGCGTTGTACGGTGTCACTCATCCAACGGTCGAGATGGGACTATGATATGTTGACACGTGGACCGACCCAAAAGTGGCCTACAAACTTTAAATGGGCCGGCCCAACCGAAGGCCCATAAGATTTAGCGGACCATAATGGGCCGGCCCAGCTAAAGGCCCACAAAATTTAGCGGACCATAATGGGCCGACCCAGCTAAAGGCCCACAAGATTTTGCGGACCACAATGGGCCGGCCCAGCTAAAGGCCCACAAGATTCTGCAGACCATAATGGGCCGACCCAGCTAAAGGCCCAACATTCTCTATCAAATCGGCCCGTCGGCGGCTGGTCTAAACTTGTCATCAATGCGGCCCATGGTCACTTCGGCCCGTTAACGATCCGCTAAGTAATTGGGCGAATTACAACCACAGGTATTTCCTACCTGTTAAAGGTCGGCTTCATTTGGGCCCATTTACATGCCATCAAAAGTTTCGGCCCATAAACGACCGTGAAGGATTTGGGTCATATTCGCCATGTTCGTCATTCGACTGTTAGAGGCCCACTATAGATTTGGCCCACTTTGACTGTTGTCATTTTCGGCCCGTTAACGCCGGACGTAAACCATGGGCCATATGTGGCCCAATGTCATATCGGGCCCATTAACAGCCCATATAAAAATGACGATAATCTAGCCTGACCGAAGTTCCGGCCTGTTAAAGGCCCGTGTATTAGGTCGATGCATTTACGGCCCGTTTGAATTTCGGCTTGTCAAATATCCGCATGGTAAATGGGCCACCATTTCGGCCTGCTAAGTCTAGTGGGTTATTTGGCACAATCAGGGCCCAATCTCACTTTCGGTCTATTAAAGGCCCATGTTTTTTATGGGCTCGACATATTTACACCTGTAAACGGCCTACTTTTACTGAGGGCCCAAATTATGTTTAGGCACATTAAAGGCCCACTATAATACAGGCCTACCAGAAAAATTTGAAAGCTTATGCTAATTTAAGCCCAGATATTTTTAGTGGGCTACATGCCAATTTCGCCCGTAATCATTTTTAGCCCAATTGGAATGGGCCCGGCGAATGTTGGCATGTTGGGCTCCTCTGAAGCTTTCGTCCAGAATACATTACTAAGATAAACCTACACTATACAAAATAGCGTCATAATTACTGCAGCCTGTGGCAGCATCATAAATGTTGTATCACAACAAAATAAATTCCAATCATACAACAAAAGGGCTTTTGGCATAAAGTTTACAGTCCTTCCAGATAAAAGCACTATCAGATGTATAGAAGCACATATCATTTGATCTGAGTGCTAATGTTTCAGGCTGTAGAATCTGATGGAGCAGCACGATCTCCACCTTTTTCCGCCATTGCTTTTCAACAACGAAGAGTCTGGTTTCAAAACCATTCATATCTTGACGGCATTTCTCAACCACTATTCTTGTTTCCGAAACAACGTCCATTAGGGATTGGACTTGTTTCGAACCTGAATATATCACTACATCTAGCAGGAAGATTTTGTTCAAGAGGGCGATTTGGACGAGGTTACCTTGACAACCAACCCGTAATTATGCAGAAGGTGCTTTTTGCCTTTGTTAGTGGAGAGATCTTGGCCTTGCTGCAGCAAGAGGTGACATTGTGCCCGTAGTAGCCTCGTCACCTTCAGTGGTTGTGGCTGTTCAATCATTTGTTCCATAGCTTCACGAAAGTTTGAACTTGTAGATTAGTGTACGGTGAGTTACTAATGAGACAAAAACAAACAAAGTAGGTTAAACGTTTATACAGAACTTATTTTGGTGAACCACTGTAATACATTAGCATGTATTGTAGTGCCAACTACATAATAAAATCACTTTCGGAACATATGTCCATGTAGCATGCCTACTGTATTGTCTATTTACTCACATTCGTTGACATCTAAGGATAAAGAGACATGGTTTAAAGTAGGATGAACATAGTATGACATCATTCATATCATGGGCAAACAGATATAAAACAAACAGGCTATTTTATCATTATATGCATGCGTGAACATAACAACTAGACTACAGATCAAGACCAAAAGAATATCCTTCATCTCTTTTAAACCATGTAAGGTGAAATGATACGTTAAGACAAGCTGTGTATAAAAGTGAACAGTAGTGACATTGGCTGCAAACCAAGTAGTTAAATGAACACATCACGGTACCAATCAGTTCAAGGCGGGAGGAGTAAGGACTTACAACAACGGCTTGGCGGTGTGCTCATGCCCTTCATCTTCTGGTGTGGCAATCCTTGAAGATTTACCGCATTCGGTTCAGGTTCTTTTTGGTCCGCACGGGCTTTCCATTTGTATTTGGAACAAGTCAATATAGATACGATAATATGGCACAAAAAGAAGAAGGAAGTAACAGCTATTTACAAGAGCCTCGCAGTGTGCAATTTAGCTACGAGATCCTGTTGTCTGTTGGAATTTCACTTTAGAACGGTTGGTTTTGTTCTTCAAACAGTTAGCCTAGAAGAAGATACACTTGTAAGGCACATACATAAATACAAGTTCAATATGTGGTCTGATCAAATACATATAGCCTACCTGATACTTTGGATCAGACCAGTGTTTAACGAGGGCTGTCGAGTCTTCATCTGTAATATATTCCACTGGAGATGTTTGGGCGATTTCATTGTTAGCCTTGCCTTCAAAGTGAGATTTTCTAAGGTGGTACCGATACTGTCGCAGAAAGCGCATCGAAAAACATGAGTGCATGCTTGTTTAGTTGCATCATCTTTCGGATCCAACTTGAACCTCATCTGTTGAAAAAAGAATGTGAGTCTTATTAGGAGGAAGCTAGAAAGTATGGGACAGAGCAAGACAATATTACTAATTGCGATGAATAACATTACTTACAGATAAATGGTCAAGGAAGGTGTTAAACTGGGTATTGTCTTTCTCATTTCTGTACTGGATCCACATTGGGAGGATACGCGCATGACACCTAATGGCAATGGCTGCCTCTGATACTAACTTGGCGACTACAGTAGCATCACGTGGCCTTTTTAAACCTGCCTCAAAATGGATCTCCATTCTTCCTCCTTTAGATTTTGTTAATCTGTCAAGCATTATCCCTGATGTCTGTTTCCGCTTGCGCCGTGGTGCTAGTTCAACAACGAATATGGAAAGTGTTAAGTGTACATCAAACTTTGAGAGTACATATAAAGGAGCATGCAACTGCAACTTGACTCGGTCAGGTACCGTCTTGGTGTTGATGCTCATGAGGTTCATCTGATCTTGCCAAGTCCTGTTGTGTCAACAGTGCTTCAGAAGTAGTTATAGATGTGAAGGCAGCTTGGGAACTGGCCAATTCCGGAGCAAACAAACGAGTAACTGATTGAGATGCTGGTACAGTTGAAGCGGATGCTGCAGCTGGTGGAGCAGGTGATACTGTGTTTGTAGATTTAGCCAGTGGACTTGGACCTTCTACTGCACTATAAGTACCAGCAGAATCTCGACGGCAGAGCCTTTTCCGTTTCACCCGACGAGTAACAGCACTCCCTACTATATTATTTTCCTTGCTCTTTTTTGACTTTGCCATGTCAAAATTTGTACCCACAACACAAAAGAATAAAATCACTCTTGAGAACTCATTGATGCATGATCTGAGACAAGCAATACTTTGATGTAAGACAACCGTATGAGGATGGAATATGTAAGAAAAACAGGGGCGACATGACATATTCACAGCTACGATGTGCAAACTAAGCGAAGGATTTTCAAGAAAATAGAAGTAATGCAAGCTAGACACCATATGAAAGATGCAACCAATATTACTCGCCAAGTTATAAGTGTCTTGTCATAAGTGGCAATTCGAAAAATTAGAAGCAGTACAACATAGAAATCAATGCAAGATGCAACCACTATCAAACTGCCATGTTAAAAGTGTCCAATCATGAGTTACTGATGCGGGATACACAACAGCAGTACTTTGATGTAAGAACATGGTATGATAGATAGATGCGATGTATTCTAGACACGTAAAGCCATGTCATATGCACATGTATAATGTATAAACTCAGCAGGTGCAATTTAATCAAAATAGAAGAAATATGGGCTAGACAACATATGCAACATGAAACCAATTATCACACTGTCAACTTAGAGCAAGCACCTGCGATGGTGGAGTTCGGGAGATGAACTCATCATGTAGACTTGGGACTTCAACTTCATTAGCAGTAGGGTGGCAAATCTAGAGAGTCTCTGTTTGTGTCGGTGCGGAGTACCACCAACATCCCCTAACTTACTCTTTTCCTTCCTATTTTCTGATATTGCCTTATGAAGTCAAAACCACAAGAAGATGAATAAAATTAGCTCTGCATAACTGGTTGATGCATGATACAGACGAACACTACTTTGATGTAAGGCAAGCGCAGGAGGATGGAATATATACAAAAAAGACAACGTTTCATATTCACACGTACGATAGGAGGATGGAATATGTATGAAAAAACAGTAAGCGGAAGGCATTTCAACAAAATTAGAAGAAATGAAAGCTAGGCACCATATGAACATGCAACCAATATCACTCTCTCAGGTAAAAAGTGTCTGCGTCGTAAGTGCCATTTCAAGAAATTAGAAGCGGTACAAGCTAGAAGACAATGCAAGATGCAACCTACATCACAGTCCCAAGTTAAATGTGTCTTATGGGTAAGTGATCGTTGCGGTATAAGCTGTAAGCTACGCAGATGCAATACAAGCTAGACATCATATGCAACATGGAACCACATATAATAGTGCCAAGTTAGAGCAAGCACTGTGATGGTGGAGTAGGGGAGATGTGCTCATCATCTGAGAACTACGTTGACTGTCTAGCCTTGCGTTGTCTTGCGAATCTTGTTGGGAGGATGGCGGAGTAGAATATGTAGAGAACCTCCGTTTCAGGTGCTCGGAAGGACCACCATCATCCAATGCCTTGCCAATTTCCTTCAGCTTTATTGATTTTGCATTGTGAGGTCATACCGACAAGAAAAAGGAATATCATTCGCTCTTCAGAACTCATTCATGCATGATACTGACGAACACTACTCTGATGAAAGGCAAAGTCATGATACAAGGATGGAATATGTACGAAAAAATGGACGACTTGACATATTCACACCTATGATGTGGTAACTAAGCAGAAGGCACTTCAACAAATTAGAAACACTGCAATACACCATATGGAAGGTGCAATCAATATCACTATGCCAAGTTAAAACTGTCTCGTCATAGGTGGCGTTCATCAAACTAGAAGCAATACATGCTAGAAATCATATTCAAGACGCAAACCAATATCACACTGCCAACTTAAAGGTGTCCCATCATAAGTGACTGATGCAGGATACACAAGAAGAGCAGTTTCATGTAAGAACATGGTGGTATAGACAGATATAGTATGTACCAAAAACAGGAAAGCGTGTCATATTCACATGTATCATGTGTAAGCTAAGCAGATGCAGTTTACACTAATTAGGAGCAATACGAGCTAGACACCATATGCAACATGCAACCAGATATCACACCGCCAAGTTAGAGCAAGCACCTTGGATGGTGGAGTAGGGGAGCGGAGACTTGGACCATGTAATGCACTATCAGTACAAGGAGAATCGGTACAGATGCTCCGTTTACGTTGCTGAAGAGGACCACCATCATCACCTTCCTTACTATTTTCCTTCCTATTTCTTGATTTTGCCTTGTCAAGTCAAACCCACAAGAAAAAGGAATAAAATTTGTTCTTCAGAACTTATTGATGCATGATAAGGACGAACACTACTTTCATGTAAGGCAGCCGCATGATAGGAGGATGGAATATGTATGAAAAACAGGACGGCGTGACATATTGACATGTATGATGTATAAAGTGTAAACTAAGCACAAGGTGCTTGAACTTGTTAGAATCGATGCAAGCTAGAAACCATATGAAAGATGAAACCAATATCACTGCCAAATTAAAAGGGTGCCCTAACAAATGTATTTGACCAAATTAGAAGCAATACATGGCAACAGGCGAGAAATAATATGCAATATACAGCGAATAAAGGTGACTCATCGTAAGTAATTGATGCAGGATACGAGAGAGAGGTAGTTTCATGTAAGAACAAGGTTAACACATAGATGTAGTGTGTACCAAAAATAGGAAGGCATGTCATATTCACATGTATAGTGTGTAAACTAAGCAGATGCAATTTACCCTAATTAGAAGCATTACAAGCTAGACACCGTATGCAACATGCAACCACATATCACACTGCGAAGTTGGAGCAAGCACCTGTGATGGTGGTGTAGGGGAAATCTTTGTCTTTCGTGCATGTGAGCAACGTTCAATATCTTCATTTAGGCTTGCTGTTTCTTGAGAATCATGTGGATAGGATGAAATTGAATTCTCTCATATTAACCTCGCGTGTTGTCTCATCATAAGCGATAGGCCTTGAGATACACAAGAACAGTAGTTTGATGTAAGAACATGGTGTGATAGGCGGATGTAGTATGTACCAAAACAGGAAGGCGTGTCATATTCACATGTATAATGTGTAAGCTAAGGAGATGCAATTTAACAAATTAGGAGCATTGATGAGGGATACACAAGAGAAGTAGTTTGATGTAAGAACATGGTTAATAGAAAGATGTAGTATGTACCAAAAACAGGAAGGCATGTCATATTCACAGGTATAATGTGTAAACTAAGCAGATGCAATTTACCCTAAGTAGAAGCATTACAAGGTAGACACCATATGCAACATGCAACCACATATCACACTGCCAAGTAAGAGCAAGCACCTGCGATGGTGGTGTGGGGGAATTGCGGTGATCAACTAGAGAGCTACGTTGACTATCTTCATTTAGCCTTGCTGTTTCTTGAGAATCATGTGGGAAGGATGACCTTGCACTCTTTAAACGAGTAGGGTGTCTCACAAAGAACCCACCGGGTGACTGTCTCATCATAAGTGATTGACGAGGGATACAAAAGAGCATTAGTTTGATGTACGAACATGGTTAATAGACATATGTAGTATGTATCAAAACAGGAAGGCATGTCATTATCAAAGGTATAATGTGTAAAATGGCAGATGCAACTTAACCAAATTGGAAGCAATACAAGCTAGACACCATATGCAACATGCAACCACATTTGACAGTAGCGAAGTTAATGCAAGCACACAGGATGGTTGCGTGTGGCAATTGAGATCATCAAGCTGCAGAGCTACTTTTCTTGTCTCCAACTCGACATCGCAGCCATTAGAGCATTGAAGCGCTTCGCTTATCTTGAATTACCTTTGGAGCGACTTACATCTTTTCTTTTACGCATTCATCAACACTGCGTCAGAGTCTGAAATACCCATGCATAAAAAAACAATAGTGTGAGTATGGGTGAAGCACAATTAGTACAGTGTAAAGGTAGCAGATAGCAGGTCAGTGAGAAAAAAATGACGGGAGACATATGATAGCTCTACAACATGCATGGCACACTCAATTACTACAGGATTCTATGAAAATAACGATCATTTGAAAGCAAATAGGTCAGTCCATTTTTTCTGCACCGTCCGATGTACAAAGAACGGGAGATCGCCTTCATCTACCTCCGGCCGGTCGGTGTTGTGAACTTCCTCGAAACGCCCGGTGACCACCGGCCCGATATTCCTCCCCGCCTCGCCCTTCCCTCGACCTCACCGCACCGCCGTGCTTGGCAGCGCCCCCCGGCCATCCATTCAAGCCCCGCCGACCTCCAGATCGGGCGCAAGCAGCTCCTGCGCCCCACACCCCTACGATAGACACCGATGCGCCGCTTCCCCGGGAAACAGGCGGACTAGGTGCTCCGCACGCCTAAGCGGGTGCTGCTTCTTTTAATTGCGGTTCGACTGACCCTAAATTGAAATCTAGGTAGACTCTTGACCTCTAGCAAAGGTGAAATAGTAAAAGGGAGGAAACCTTGTGCATTTAGTATCACGAAGAAGATGCGATGAAAGCGCTCAACTAGTTTCTTTCGTGGGATGAATACGATGTGAGCGGAGACATAAGATTTGCACGAATAAGGGAAGAGGAGTACCTCTTTCTGCTGGCAGTGCTGTGTCCTCCTTCTGTTTTCCGACGATCTTGTTGTTCGCCGGAAACCAGAAGTTGTGGAGGACGGTGCAGCCTTGGACGAACCCATGGCCAAGTTGTTGAGTGTGGTGCGGTGGCCGTGCATCGTCGGCGGGGAAGCAGATCCGGCGTGAGCAGCGGCATAGCGGGAACAACTCCGGTGCGGTGGGCGGTTGCGGCAGTGGAGCCGCAATGTTGAGGCGCAGGATGGCGTGGTCGGAGTGGTTACGGTACAGCGCCGCGTCGGCGTCGGCGTCGTGGAGGCAGCTACGCCTCGGCTTCGGCTGCTAAGTCCTTGAGGGTGTTGCGGTTGCGGTTGCGTTGGACGACGACGTCGGGGTACCGGCTCCGGCGTGATGGAGGAGGGCGTCGGTGGATTGGCCGCTATGGGGTGGAGGACGGAGGAGGTTGGGGTTTTGCGGCTGGTGGAGAGGGCTTTTTCGCGCCCACGGAGTATGAATGGGGAAACGGAGGGAGGCGGGCTGGCGGGGAACTAAGGGGGAACAATGTTTCGGTTTGAGGCAGCGCTTGTTTGAAATTTGGGGAAAGTTACAAACTTTGCCCCCATCTAAAATTTCGGACATATTGCGGGTTGGGGTAGGACAGTCATGTCGGTGTCCCAAATGTGGGCGGGATAGATTACGGCCGAGCGCATGGGTGTTTAGTCGCCCATGGTGTATGAATCATTCTCGTAGGCGGTTAAGACTGGCATCTTGGTGAAGTTACAATCCTAACCCGGTTTAGAACTTTGGACATCGGGCCGATAGGCTACACGGGCCAGAGTCAGACAGTAATTTCCTACCTCCAAAACATTAGTCTCATGGCGGTTTCGGGTGACCAGAGGCCTATTTGGCACTTCGTTTAATATTTGGGAGCAGAAGCATTAACATTTTCGGTTCTCTTGAATTGAACTTTCAGGATTTGTCAAACTTCACAAATCTTTACTCTTGAAAATCCTAAAGCTACGATTATTTTGGAATGGAGGGGGTACATTTTAATATACATTGTACTGCAGTATATATTAAAAAATATGCAACTTACCTCAGTTCATGCATGGTTCCAGGTATAATCTCCTTGGTTGCAAAAAAAGTTAGATATGCGTATGAATATATATACCATGTTCAAACTCACAACAAAGATTGATGCCCCCTTTTACATCTGATTTACAAATGCCATTATATCGGGTTCAAATAGATGAATGCACTTCCTATGAATTCGAATCTTCGAAAACCCCTTTATGTTGAATTCGACATGTATTTTATTTCGTAGCTAGCAATTTGGAATGTATCCATGCAAGTGACAAATGTATAAAGTGCTTCACACTAACAACATGGAGTGCACTAATTAATGTTTATATATGAATTGCAAAAGCATCCATTGCCGTGTATTTCAAACCGCTCTCACTCTATGGATCGATAATATGAAATAAACACATGCACATGCTAGAATTCAATAGAGTATGGGTGTCTGATAGACCGATTTTAGATCCATCATACGCAATTTTGCAGAATTCATGATCTCATACAAAAATAATAATGCCATTTATATTCTAATTTAATGCGTAGAACCGCCTTTTACACGTAGATATCTCTCTATCTAAC
Organism: Aegilops bicornis; assembly: GCA_021605145.1. Taxonomy (NCBI): domain Eukaryota; kingdom Viridiplantae; phylum Streptophyta; class Magnoliopsida; order Poales; family Poaceae; genus Aegilops; species Aegilops bicornis. Next base: position 66,759,385 of record CM038675.1, on the reverse strand, counting down.
GCATAAGTGCACACACTTTATATGCATCGGCATTTCTCTTTCACACATGCTCACAATCTCTCTCAGGGTGTCGGGGTGTCTCACGCACATGCTCTCTCTGTTTCTCTATCTCTCTATCGACTACTATGTACCACTCTTTTCACTAATCTCGGTTGGAAAACACTATTTCTCTCACATGCATATATACACATGCACAGTCTCTACTAGCCCTCTATACACACATATATGTGCCTACGTGTCTCCATACGCACATTATCTTTAGGCCTCTCTACGCACATTGCCCCCGACACACCTTTCTAATAGTAGTTGGCAGATATGATTTCATCATATCATTCGGTAGGATATCCACGGCTGTCGGCTGGATGGTATCTGAGGCAAAGTTTTACCCTAGTTCGGATCGGACCCTTGCAGTTGAAGAAAGAGCCTACTCACTGATGCTTGTATATTAGTGTTAGGGGTGTGTACAAAGTACACGTGAATACCGAGCATTGTGCGTGTGTGTATATATACTATCGACGAACTAGCCCCCAAGCTTGTATAACATACTAAGGGCCTAGGGTTACAAATCATATATAGTTGGCTTATCACCGGTGGGGATAGAGTCCTCCATGACTCTGGTAACTTCGTGTTGTACGCCGAGTCCTCCACATGGGTCTCCGTATAACACGTCTCGGTCCAACCTATATGTGGCGCAGGATGGAACCGACCCATGAGTCTTCATGTTGACCCACCACAACTAGAAATGATGTGCCCACCACACCACACACGCATAATCGGCCACTAAGAAAATAAGCATATCACGATAGTACAACGGTATCTAGCTCATGATACGTCTCCATATTTTGTTGATGACACCGACGGACTTTGCATTTGATGCGTGCTCCGTATTTTGTTGGCGACACTTACGATCATTGTATTTGAAGCGAAAGCACGATATAGTCACCGGACTTGAGAATAAGCTCATCACGGTCACCACATACATTTTGTCGTGCTAACCAACATGTGGTTGGATGGTTAGAGGGCAGTGGTTTCTCGAGCCCACCAAGGTTAAAGTCCGGTGCTCGCATTTATCTTGTGTTAATTTCAGTATTTTCCGGCGATGTACGTTCGGTGGGAGGAGACGTTCCACTCGACTTCTGAGGCACCTATGGTGACTTCGTAAAATCTCAAGATCATATATGCTGGCCCACTCTCTCGAAGTGCGCGGCGGACCGGGCGTGGGGAGTGGTTTCGGGAGGGCGGGCGGCGGGCGGCGAGGGCGGGCGGTTCGGCCGGTGGTGGCTGGCGGCTCAGGGGGGATGGAGTTTGATGATAAACTAGAGGCCCTTGATTTCGTATCCAATGGCTGGAAAATCTAATGACCAGAGATGAAAAAGTCAGTCGACTGACGTGTAGCCTCACCCCGCACGTACACATGCACACAGGCAAGACACGCACGCATGTAGGCATGCAACACTGACACGTACACATAACGTACACACGCACGCATGCTGGCGTGCAACACTGACGCGTACACATGCACTCACGAACACATGCACGTACGCACCCATGCATGCAACACTGAAACACACCCTTGCACGTACGCACCCATGCATGCAACACTGAAAAGCACCCTTGCACGCACGCAACACTCGCACGCCTGCATGCACACAACACACGACGCAAGACACACGCTTAACTACATGAAAAAGATGACGTCACACTCAATGAACAATCATCGGTTTATGAAATGCCCGCTGAGGGAGTTCCGGACTAGGGGGTGTCCGGAAGCCGAACTATCATCATCGGCCGGACTCCAAGACTATGAAGATACAAGATTGAAGACTTCGTCCCGTGTCCGGATGGGACTTTCCTTGGCGTGGAAGGCAAGCTTGGCTATACGGATATGTAGATCTCCTACCATTGTAACCGACTCTGTGTAACCCTAGCCCTCTCCGGTGTCTATATAAACCGGATGCTTTAGTCCATAGGACGAACAACAATCATACCATAGGCTAGCTTCTAGGGTTTAGCCTCTTTGATCTTGTGGTAGATCCACTCTTGTAACACACACCATCAATATTAATCAAGCAGGACGTAGGGTTTTACCTCCATCAAGAGGGCCGGAACCTGGGTAAAACATCGTGTCCCTTGTCTCCTGTTACCATCCGCCTAGACGCACAGTTCGGGACCCCCTACCGAGATCCGCGGTTTTGACACCGACATTGGTGCTTTCATTGATAGTTCCTGCGTATGCGTCACCGATAGGCTCGATGGCTTCTTCGACCATCATCAACGACGCGGTCCAGGTGAGACTTTTCTCCCGGACAGATCTTCGTATTCGGTGGCCGCATCGCAGGCGATTAAGCAGCCATCTGGAGCAGATCGAAAGCTACGCCCCTGGCCGTCAGGTCAGATTTGGAAGTTTGAACTTCATGGCTGACATCCGCGGGGACTTGATCCTCGATGGAGTCAAGCCACAGCCGAGCGTGCCACACTGTCACGGCGAGCATGATTTAGCTCTGCAGCCGGACAGTACCCTGGAGGCCGCACTCGAACCCGCTCCGATCTTCAATTCGGAGCCGGCTGCGCAGATCGGGGACGGATGGCTAGACACCGCCTCGGGGGCTGCAACCTCTACGGCGATAGAGCCGAACAATGATCTTGTCCCTCATAAAGCTTGTGACTCCGAGGTACCGGACTCCTTGCCGGACTTGAACCTCCCGCGCCCCTCGATCGAATCCGATTGGGCGCCGGTCATGGAGTTCACCGCAGCGGACATCTTTCAACTCTCACCTTTTGGCGACATCTTGAGTTCGCTAAAGTACCTCTCGTTATCAGGAGAGCCCTGGCCGGACTGCAGTCGGGACGGTTGGGATGCGGACGACGAAGAAATTCAAAGCCCACCCACCACCCACTTTGTAGCCGCTGTCGACGATCTAACTAACATGCTAGACTACGACTCCGAAGACATCGACGGTATGGACGACGATGCCGGAGACGAACAAGAACCAGAGCCTACCGGGCACTGGAAAGCCACCTCATCATATGCCATATACATGGTGGATATCCCAAAGGATGGGAATGGCGAAGGAGCAGAGGAGGATGACCCTCCAAGAAACAGCCCAAGCGCCGTCGGCGCGCCGCTCTAAATCCCGCCACGGCAAGAATGAAGATTCGGCACCGGAGATAACAATACACCGGACAAAGGTGCGAAGATAATCCACTCCAAAGAAGATCCAGTAGCAGGAGGATGGAGACGCCAGCCCTCACGAGAGAGCGGCGAAGAAGAGGTAGAGGATTATATGCCTCCCTCCGGAGACGAAGCAAGCCTCGACGACGATGAATTCGTCGTGCATGAGGATCCCGTCGAACAAGAGCGTTTTAGACGCAGGCTTATGGCCACGGCGAACAGCCTCAAGAAAAAGCAGCAACAGCTTAGAGCTGATCAGGATCTGCTAGCCGACAGATGGACTGAAGTCCTTGCGGCCGAAGAGCATGAGCTCGAACGCCCCTCGAAAAGCTACCCTAAACGCAAGCTGCTCCCCCGTTTAGAGGAGGAGGCTTACGAACCCGCATCACCAGGAGACAATACGGCTGACCGACCACCCCGTGGTCGCGACAGAGAGGCCTCTAGGCCCTTCACTAGAACCGCACCCGGCATCGCTCAAAAGCACACGGCCACAAGGGAACGCTCCAGACCTGCGAGATATATTGGAGGACAAGGCAAGACAATCAAGATCGATCTACGGATCGCGTGGGCGCCCCACGGTACGTGACGACAACCGTCACGCCGGACACAGTAAGTCGGCCGGGCGAACAAAAGCAGACAAAGCTCTTGTTGAGCTCCGTCGTGATATCGCCCGATGCAGGCGCCGCACACCCACTATGCTTCACAGACGAAGTAATGGATCATCAAATCCCCGAAGGGTTTAAACCCGTTAATATTGAATCCTATAACGGCACAACAGACCCCGCGGTTTGGATCGAAGACTATCTCCTTCACATCCACATGGCCCGCGGTGACGATCTTCACGCCATAAAATACCTCCCCCTCAAGCTTAAAGGACCAGCCCGGCATTGGCTCAACAGCTTGCCAGCTGAGTCAATTGGGAGCTGGGAGGACACGAAGCCGCATTCCTCGATAACTTCCAGGGCACTTATGTGCGACCACCAGACGCCGATGACCTAAGCCACATAATTCAGCAGCCAGACGAATCGGTCAGACAATTCTGGACACGGTTCTTAACCAAGAAAAACCAAATCGTGGACTGTCCAGATACGGAGGCCCTCGCGGCCTTCAAGCATAACATCCGCGACGAGTGGCTTGCCCGGCACCTAGGACAGGAAAAGCCGAAATCCATGGCAGCCCTCACATCACTCATGACCCGCTTCTGTGCGGGTGAGGACAGCTGGCTAGCACGCAGCAACAACCTCAGCAAAAATTCTGGTAGTCCGGACTTCAAGGACCGAAATGGCAGGCCGCGTCGTAACAAAAACAAACGCTGCATTAACAGCGACAATATTGAGGATACGACAATCAATGCCGGATTGAGGCTCTAAACCGGTCGGCGGAAAAAGCCATTCAAAAGAACTACTCCGGGTCCGTCCAATTTGGACCGAATACTCGACCGCTTGTGCTAGATACACGACACCCCGAAAAGCCAGCTTAACCACACCAACAGGGACTGTTGGGTATTCACGAGCAGGCAAGTTAATTGCGAAAACAATGACAAGGGGCTGCATAGCGATGGCGAGGACGAGACCCAACCGCCGAACAATAGAGGATGAAGGTTTCCCCCACAGTGCGGACGGTGAACATGATATACGCAACGCACATACCCAAAAGGGAGCGGAAGCGTGCACTCAGGGATGTCTACGCGATGGAGCCAGTTGCCCCGAAGTTCAATCCATGGTCCTCCTGCCCGATCACTTTTGACCGAAGGGACCACCCCACCAGCATCCGCCACGGCGGATTCGCCAGACCGGTCTTAGACCCAATCGTCGATGGATTTCACCTAACCGTAGTCACGATGGGCGGTGGCAGCAGCCTGAACCTGCTTTACTAGGATACGGTCGCAAAATGGGAATAGACCCTCAAGGATTAAACCTACCAAAAGCGACCTTTAAAGGCGTCATACCAGGTGTAGAAGCCAATTGTATAGGCTCAATTACATCGGAAGTGGTCTTGGATCCCGGATAACTTCCGGCGAGGAGTTGATCTTCGACATAGTCCCGTTCATGGCGGCTATCATGCCTTGCTTTCGGACGTGCAGCGTTGCAAAGTTCAACGCGGTGCCGCACTACGCATACCTCAATCTCAAGATGCCAGGCCCTCGAGGAGTCATCACGGTCAACGGAAACACTGAACGTTCTCTTCGCACGGAGGAACATACAGCGGCTCTCGCGGCAGAAGTGCAATGCAGCCTCTTAAGGCAACTCTCGAGTCCGGCCGTTAAGCGGCCGGACAGCTAAGCGCCGGGAGTAACTTACAACAAGACCACAGCACGCCCGAGCACGCCAGAAGCGATGCGGCCCCAACCCCAGCTCTGCAAAGCGTCAAAGCAGGTCCTTCGCGTACACCATTATGCTCACGAAGATACCATGGGCATGGGGAGAGGGCACGACCACGATAAACCTGCATCGCGGCTCAACCACACCAGGGGCTCTCAAGTGTATCGTTCCTTTTTCTTTTCTTTTTACCTTTTACTTTTTACCCACATGACTCCGTTTGTCAGAGGCCCTGTCCGGCAGCAGACCTGCCGAACTCACGATGCAACAGCCAGGGAAGGATAAATGTTACAACGAATATACAGGTGGTCTCCATTACGAGCATTTTTTACACCAATCTGCAGCCTACCCCTGGAGGGGGACATGTTTAACAGTCCCATACCTTGCTTATCGCACTATTTGTATCATTCTGCATTCGTAGCAGCACTTATTGAATAAAACAATGCAGCACCTTTTTGCTTATAATTGCATTTCTTTTTGATACATATGTTCATTCACGGCATGTTGCATCCGTACACTTTGGTACGGCTAATATACACCAGGGGCTTATGTTTCCCGCATTATGGTATGATGAAGTCCGAACACTTTCACAAGTGCGGCACCCCGAACTTATAGCACTATATGCATCGGCTCCGAATCATGTCTTGGGTCAATAGTTGGGTTTGCCCGGCTCCCATGATTTGGTACCTTACGTTCCGTTATATCGGCTAAGGTAGCACTAGGAGAACCACTGCGATTCCGCCCCAGTTGAGCTGGGTTAACGCCTCAGTGGAGAAAGCTAAAACTGACTGTCATGATGAGGCGAGAGCCGGTCGCTGTTCGAGAGGTTTTTGCGAGTCCTTCAAGACTTATGCCGCTTAGAGCGAGGAGCCGGATACTTGTCCGCCAAGGCGTGGATAGCGCCCCAAATTGACCTTCCGAAGACTAGGGGCTTCCAAATTTAAAATTATAGAATTCTATGGCTAGGTGAGAGTGTTCAAGCATTATAAGTCCGGTTGCCTCGTTCGTTGTGTTGAGCGCCTCCCTAGATGGACCCAAAATGGGAACAAGAGCGCTCAAGTTTATCCCGAACACCCCAGCACTCGTGGCATGGGGGCTGAAGCCGACGACTTGCCATCTCTCAGATTTGATAAACATCCGCACAAAAGGTAATATTTCAAATTAACAAGCATTGCTTAGCGCATATGAACTAAGTTTTCAGCGCACAGGATAACAAAATGCGAGTCTACTCAAATATTACATCTTTGGAGCACTCACCCGCAATAGTGCGGGCGCCCTTCAAAGACACTCTTATAATACATCTCGGGCATGCGATGCTCCTTGCCCTCACGGTGGCGGGTCCGTCCACGAGCTTACAGGCATCCATCTTGCCCCAGTGCACCTTTGCGCGGGCAAGGGCCCGACGGGCACCCTCAATACAAGCGGAATGCTTGATGACTTCTACCCACGGGCACGCATCCAACAGCCGCCGCACCAGGCCGAAGTAGCTCCCAGGCATGGCTTCCTTAGGCCACAACCGAACTATGAGGCCCTTCATGGCCTGTTCGGCCGCCTTGTGGAGCTCGACCAACTGCTTCAGCTGGTCGCTAAGGGGCACCGGATGTCCGGCCTCAAAGATCTTGAGACCAGAAGACCTTCTCCGTCGAGCTCCCCTCCTCGGCCCGGTAGAATGCGGCAGCATCGGACACGCTTGGAGGAAGATCTGCGAACGCTCCTGAAGAGCTCCGAATTCGGGTAAGCAACAGGTAATTAACACTCACATGCTTACTTTGCATGAAAAATGCCTTACCCACTGCTATTTTCTTCACCGCCTCAACCTCCTGGAGGGCCTTGCGAGCTTCGCCTTAGCGGCTTTGGCACTCTCAAGAGCGTTCTGCAAGCTCAGACTCTCGAGTCTTGAGTCACGCCCAAGCTCTCATGTTTTTCACGAGATCCTGAGCTCTTGCTGTACCTCCGCCACCCGCCCCTCCTGCTTCTCTCGCTCGGTGCACTCATGCGCATTACGTTCGGCCGCGGCCACCGCCTCCTGTGGTCGCCACCTCGTTAGTGGCCCCTACAATACCCACGTTATCCTTGTCATTTTTCTTGCAACCAAACCTTTTCTGTAAGGTACAATTTTCATAAGGTATTACTCACCTTCTTTTTCCTCGAGCTGCTTATTGGCATGGCCGAGCTCGTTCTCGGACCGCTCAAGGTTTTCCTTCAAAGTATCGACCTCCGCAGTCAGTGCGGCGGAGGTCAGCAGCACAACCTGCAATCCCATATTGACATATTTTTCATGACTCCTGCGTTTATCTTTCTAAAGATCCTCAGTCCAGCTTTTCTTTCTGAACACCGAACCGAGCATCAGGGGCTACTGTCTATGCGGTACCATTTTACATATATTGAAATTCTTACCTCAAAGCCTGTTAGAAGGCTGCTGCGAGCTTCAGTCAGCCCGCTCTTGGCGAGCTGAACCTTCTAAATCACCGCACTCATAGCAGTGCGGTGTTCCTCTTCGATGGAGGCGCCGTTGAGCGCCTCCAGCAAATTATCCGGCACCTCCTGTTGGACGGAGGCAGCCGGCATCGCGGTCCTGCCCTTCTTACGAAGGGGTCGCCCGCCGGTCTCCGGAGCCACTGTGGCCTCCGGGGCTGAGTCCGGTGCAAAGTCCGGGAGGTTGTCCTGTGACACCTCCGGGGCCTCCTCCTCCTGGTGGGTCCCTTCTTGGGATCCCACCTCGGCGTCGTCTGCGGCACGGGGGGTGGAGGCAGTCAGAAGGGAATCCATATCCGACGCACCCAAGGACCCGCTCGACGAAACGGGAAGATCATCCTTGGGCGGACTGCAGGGTTGTATGCGGCATTAAAAAGACATTATGTGGCGAAAAGAAAAAAACTTTGAAGTTATTCGGGAGTCCGGATACTTACGATCTCGCCAGGGCTTGGCCCTTGGAGGCCGATCCTCGTCGTCGTCCTTTGGGCGTTGGCGGAGCAGTCCGGGAAGAGTTTTTCCTTCTTGGACCATTCGGCCTCCCTTGTTGGGGAGGCCTTCCTTTCTTCCCTTCACTGGGAGAGGCTCTTCTTCTCCTCCTCGCCTTGGTGGGAGGAGTCGGCCTCGATTCATCATCCGATAGCACCTGAAAACGGGAACTCTTCCGAGTCCCGTGGCCGTCTTCTTGGCCTTCTTTTCCGGCACCCGTGGTGCCGGAGCCAGCTATCCGTTAGGCGGGCGTCCGCTGGGTCCTTCGGCAATGGGGCGGACGGATAGTCCGTTCGCCTTCGCCCGACCATTCTGTCAAAGGTAAAGGGAGTTTAGATCCCGCATAGAGCCAAACTATGGAAAACAAGTGGTGAAATCACTTACCTCGTCAGCTAGACGCTGCGAGCGGAATCCGCGATCTTCGGTAGCGGATGCGGGAGCTTCGGCACCCTTGAACATCACCTTCCAGACATCTACGTACGTAGTGTCGAAGAGCCCGCCAGGTCCGGTGTCGCTACCGGATCAAACTCCCACATGTTGAAGCCCGTCACGCACGGGAGAATCCGGCGGATGAGCATGACTGGACTACGTTGACAAGCTTGAGCTTCTTGTCCACCAGCTTACGGATACAGGCTTGGAGTCGGTCAGCTCCTCCGAATCCCCAAATCCAGCCACTCTCTTTCCGGGAGGTGAGCCGTGTAGGGATGCCAGATCTGAATTCGGGGCGCTGCCCAATCAGAGTCACGCGGCTCGGTGATGTAGAACCACCCGATTGCCACCCCTTGATGGTTTCCATGAAAGTGCCCTCCAGCCACGTAACATGGGACATCCTGCCCACCATGGCGCCTCAAGACTCCGCTTGGCTGCCCTTCACAACCTTCGGCTTGACACTGAAGGTCTTGAGCCACAAGCCGAAGTGGGGCTGGACGTAGAGGAAGGCCTCGCACACGACGATAAACGCCGAGATGTTGAGGATGAAATTTGGGGCCAGATCATGGAAATCTAGGCCGTAGTAGAACATGAGCCCCGGACAAATGGATGAAGCGGGAAGCCCAGTCCGCGGAGGAAATGGGGAAGAAATACTACCCTCTCATGGGGCCTGGGGTTGGGGACGAGCTCTCCCTCGTCGGGGAGCCGATGCGCGATGTTGGTGGACAAATATCCGGCGTCGCACAACTACTGGATCTGCCCCTCCGTGACGGAGGAGGCCATCCACTTGCCTCCCGCTCCGGACATAGTTGGAGAAGGTTGAGGTGAGAAGTGCGGACTTGGGCGCTAGAGCTCGAGTTCGCGGAGATGGATAAGCCAAGGAGGAAGAAGGCGCACGTAAAGGGTTGGATCTTTATCCCCTTATATGGGCGGACAAAAACATGTGTCCCCACCGCCCTGGTAAAACTTCGCTTATCTCCCAAGCGTCACAATCAATGGCGGTTGGGTTACCCACGTCCGCATTGATGGGAATCCCGGAATAAGGGGAACACGATCTACGCCCGACAAGACGTGCCAAGGAAACCGCCTCGCTAAACGCACGGAGGTGGAACGAATAAAAACGAGTAAAGGCTTGGTAATGGCATGACGTCACGCCACTAAATACGTCAGCAGATCAAACTTGTGTAATATTATTCTCTCTACGGAGGTACGTGGAATTTATCTTTGCAGAGCCGGACACTATCCTGGTGTTCACAATCTTCTATAAATTATTCGGAGGAGGAACCCGCCTTGCAATGCCGAAGACAACATGCGCGCCGGACTCGTCGTCATTGAAGCCTGGTTCAGGGGCTACTGAGGGAGTTCCGGACTAGGGGGTGTCCGGATAGCCGAACTATCATCATCGGCCGGACTCCAATACTATGAAGATACAAGATTGAAGACTTCGTCCCGTGTCCGGATGGGACTTTCCTTGGCGTGGAAGGCAAGCTTGGCGATACAGATATGTAGATCTCCTACCATTGTAACCGACTCTGTGTAACCCTAGCCCTCTCCGTGTCTATATAAACCGGATGGCTTTAGTCCATAGGACGAACAACAATCATACCATAGGCTAGCTTCTAGGGTTTTAGCCTCTTTGATCTCGTGGTAGATCCACTCTTGTAACACACATCATCAATATTAATCAAGCGGGACGTAGGGTTTTACCTCCATCAAGAGGGCCCGAACCTGGGTAAAACATCGTGTCCCTTGTCTCCTGTTACCATCCGCCTAGACGCACAGTTCGGGACCCCCTACCCGAGATCCGCCGGTTTTGACACCGACACCCACTTCTGAATGCCCTGGCCCACCAAAGGTTCCTCTGCTGTGCGCTACCTGCGTTGGGTCACTGACATGCAGGCCATGCACCCAAAGAGCCCACACGTCAGTGGAAGAACGGCACGGTGTCCTAGGTCAGAGTCGAGGGCGCCACTCGCGGCACGCCTTTGAACACGCCTCCGTGCCGCATTCAAACGCCTCCATGAAACCCGCCGTGTGGAAGCCGAGTAACCCACTCTGCACACACGTCCGTTCTTGACCGGGCGGCGTTAACGCAACGCCGCCGAGCTCCTCCCGTCCGCCGTCTATTTAATCTCCTATTTAAACGAGGCCAAACGCCGGCCAAGAATCGCACACCTCCGCCGCTCCCCTATCTCCTCCACCATTTTGTCCACTCTTACAATGGCTTACGAAGAGTAGTTATTCCGCATCCAGAACCACCTCCCTCCCCTCGCTCGACGGAGCCAGTTGCCGCCCCAAGCCGGCGCGCGGTTCAGCAACTCGCCACTCCAGGCCAGCTCGATGAGGAGCGGCGTACGGGCGTCGTTGCTGCCGTCCACACTGCCACCTCGTACCGCGTCTCCCGTTTCTGTGGCCGAGACTCCCATGCCGGCGGCCGCGCCATGCAAGCAGCGATAGAAGCCGGGTGCACGGAGAGCGACGAGTCGGTGGCCAGCGCCTCCGCGTCCACCACCATCATCGAGGAGAAGTAGAACACGGGAGGCCGCCGCCGCTTGGGTCCCATGAAGGCCACCGCGGAAGCGACGCCGGCGTACAAAGCAGGTGTCTTGCCGGATCCTTTTGTTGCGAGGACCTTCGTCGACCCCGCATGGGCTCCACGGAAGAGGTCAATGTTAGGATGAACTCGAGCCGGTGCCGGCCATGGCGAAGTAGTGGCCGGTAATGAACTCGAATCTGGTGCCGACCACCATCATCTTGGCACCGACCAATGATATCGATTAGGCGGTGGGGAAGCGAGCCGTCCTTTTCGCTGAAGCATATACCTCCAGGGCTCCCGACAGTCCGGTGATCGTGCTGCCGGACATGAGGAACACAAATCGATCAGTGGGCGGCCATTTAGGCCATGTATTATATACCTGTGCTGTCCAGAACTAGCACCGCGTAGTTCATTTGAATGTAATGAAATTCGTCATGTTTGTGTGAAAATCCGGTATTTTATATGATTTCCGTCGTTGTTTATATGAAATACTCCGGTGGTTGCGTGAATGAGTATCAGTTTGTCTACGTGTTTGCGTGAATTTCGTCCGGTTGGTTGAGTTTACGTCATAATGTGTGCGGCTACGGTTGGATGGCGTAATTTGCGGTCGGTCGGTCTGCAGGCGGCTCGGCGGCGTTAATGGGACAAAAAACACAGCTCGTGCGAGCTCGTCTCCAACATCTTGTATTTGGAGGATGCATGACAGCATGAGCACCCGAGCCGTTCCTCGTTCATCGGTGGCAAAGGCACCGGTGGACTAAAGGGTCGCCAATATTTTGGCTACCCCGGGCAAGATCCAAACAACCCCTCCCAACAGATTCAAATTCCTCGTCTGCCGTGGAATTTTGCCATGTGTTGTTTTCATGGACTAGCAAGATGCCCGTGCATTTCATGGAACATCAAGATGCATTTTTTACAAACTCCCGCATGCATGCAAGGGATAATTAATGTCCTCCTTTGCTAGTACCACGAGGCAAACACCATTAATATTGCATCAATTAGTGTTAGTGGCCTTGTATATCTGCAAATTGTAATTTTGATAGTGGCCCCTTGTATATAAAAATGGAGGAAGAAATATGAGAGATAAGGTGAGGAGGAGTGGGGCGTGGTGCCGTGGTGGTGACTGGTGGTCGGACTGGGCGGAGGCATGGGGATGGGCGGTGCATTATGTCTAGGGTTTGTATCTATCTCACACACACCCACGTAGGTGGGGGCGTGCACGAAGAGAAGAGGTGCACGCATGGCGCACGTACTCCCGTCTCTTTCCCAACCACACTGCTGCTGGTACACGGTGGAGCTCATTTCTGCATTTAAAAAGGCAGCCCATATGGTAATTTGGCACGTGTACTGGTTGTCCACTTGGTGGAGGGAGGATCGTCTACCACGGGTGAACAAACAAATTGCGACTTGACGCGTTATGTTAAATTAAAAAAGAGGCAAACCATGTGGGGCCTACCTTAGAGGCAAGGCTCTATACACTGGAGTACTTTTGATGTGTCCCGTCAACTCATGAGAACAAGGAGAAACTTGCTTAGTCGCAGTCTCCCATGCAGTAGCGGTGGCTCGCAGGATGAGGTGAAGCTGGAGTACTATTGTACGCCTTTACGCCCGCTCCCTCGCCCACGCGCGCGGTGGCTCGCAGCATGAGGAGAATATTTTACTACACCCTCCGTTTACTCCTCGTCCCTACTACGTACTTTGGTTAGTACTCCCTCTATTTACTTATAAAAGACCACTATAAAAAAATACATTTTGCATCTATACAAAGCCACAAATAGTAATCGAGAGAAAAGTTACTACTCCCTCCTTTCCAGTTTATGGCTCAATTTCAAAATCTCTCCAACCAAGGTAGACGGTGAGTGGTCGAATTAATTTCGTAGTTTGCATAAATGCGCTCGTTTTTCTCAAGAAGTTATGTTTACCGAGGCATTAATTAGAACGAATGCATGAATGACCACTAAATTTCCATGAACTTGTACATGCATTGGTTAGTTTCCTCTTGACACTGCTTGCGTCGGGTGATCTAACGCACCTCGAAATCCAACATGTAATGGTACTACTACTAGTATAGTACTAGAATTGAGACTTATCAAATGGAAAAACGAATGTTTTTTAGATGAGCCCTATAAACCCTAGTGGGTACGTACTCTGTAAAAACAGATTTTTCCAAAACTAAGTCGCTCCCTTTCATGAATTCTGTAGTATACTCCTCCGTCGATGCTACCTTTCATGAATTCTGTACTTCCTGTCACCGACATGTGGGACATATAGCAACCGGGTCGACGTGTCAAGCACCAAATAACAGTGCAGAACAGCAGGGGGGACGCACCCCACTCATACCGGCCCAGTGTTAGTAATGAGCAATCAGACGTCAAATCACAATGCCGCACCTTCCCAGACGGACGAAGCAACCATTATTTCACACTTCGGTTCGACAACCTCTCAAACCATGTACTGGTATTGCTTCTGCCTCAAGAGGGACACCCGCGTCGCCTTGGTACATCATGACATGTGGGACCGCATGACAGGCCATGCTCCCCCGCCGATCGCTGGGTAAAATCACCTCATTTTTACTATACTTCCTCCGGATCGGTTTACTACATGGCATGCACGTCGTTCTAGGTTGAGAATTTAACTGGCTATATATATATGTGATGAACAGTACGCTAGCCTTTTAAAAATGTATACTTTTGTACAGTAGTACTCCACTATCGATGGATTGCGCCATGGAGCAAAAATTGAAATTTTAAAAAAGGTGGTACATATAGAGAGCGTAAATGCCAAATTATGCATATAGTACTATTAAAAAGCTAGTACGTGCTTAATTGGGGTGCTAAATTCTATTAAAGAAATACTAGTACTAGTATGTACATCTTGAAGAGTTAAAGTAACGAGAAGAAACATAACATAGTTCACTGGGGCTCAGCACAACACACCCCTCAAATTAAACTAAGCACACCTGAAATTAAACTATGCAACTAATCCGGTAGACACCTTTGCATTAGAAGTTTAGAAATGCCATGAGCAACGACATTGCCACCTTACTCGGAGTCCTTGTCCACGTCCTCGACTTCGCCCTTGTCCCTCTTCCTCTTGGCCGATACTTCTTTGCTTGAACCGCCAACTTGGCTGTTGCTCTTCATCCAACCCTTGTAGATATTGAAACAAAGGTAGCCATCCATTGTAGCGTAGTGGACGTGGTCTATATCTAGTACATTCCGCTGCCATGCGTGATGATGAAAGCGTGTAATGAGGTTTCTCGGTTATGATGCGAAGGATGAACCATGGCTCCTGCCAAGGTCAGCATTGAGGGCTGACGAGAGGGCACCAGCCGATTCTTCTGGAGGTCAAAGGGGTTGCCTACAACGAGGCCTATCCGACGCAAGACTTCTTTGTCGTTCTTAAAGTCTCTGATGTGAACGGTTGACTGTTTTGTCCTCGAGGAAGTTCTTAAAATCCTGGCACTCAACGTCGCCATGGCATATGTGGTAGACCAAGCAAACGTTATGTACGCAAACCTGGATCACGGCGGGCTTCTTCCTCTCTTCAATTCGGAGCCGGCTGCGCAGATCGGGGACCGATGGCTAGACACTGCCTCGAGGGCTGCAACCTCTACGGTGATAGAGCCGAACACTGATCTTGTCCCTCATAAATTTCACGACTCCGAGGTACCGGACTCCTTGCCGGACTTCGAACCTCCCGCGCCCCCTCCGATCGAATCCAATTGGGCGCGGGTCATGGAGTTCACCGCAGCGGACATCTTTCAACTCTCACCTTTTGGCGACATCTTGAGTTCGCTAAAGTACCTCTCGTTATCAGGAGAGCCCTGGCCGGACTGCGGTCAGGACGGTTGGAATGCGGATGACGAAGAAATTCAAAGCCCACCCACCACCCACTTTGTAGCCGCTGTCGACGATCTAACCGACATGCTAGACTACGACTCCGAAGACATCGACGGTATGGACGACGATCTGGGAGGCGAACAAGAACCAGCGCCTACCGGCACCGGAAAGCGACCTCATCATATGACATATACATGGTGGATATCCCAAAGGATGGGAATGGCGAAGAGCAGAGGAGGATGACCCTCCAAGAAACAGCCCAAGCGCCGGGCGTCGTGGCGCCGCTCTAAATCCCGCCACAGCAAGAATGAAGATTCCGCACCGGAGATAACAATACACGGACAATGCGAAGATAATCCACTCCAAAGAAGATCCGGTAGCAGGAGGATGGAGACGCCAGACCCTCACGAGAGAGCGGCGAAGAAGAGGTAGAGGATTATATGCCTCCCTCCGGGAGACGAAGCAAGCCTCGGCGACGATGAATTCGTCATGCACGAGGATCCCGTCGAACAAGAGCGTTTTAGACGCAGGCTTATGGCCACGGCGAACAGCCTCAAGAAAAAGCAGCAACAGCTTAGAGCTGATCGAGGATCTGCTAGCCGACAGATGGATTTGAAGTCCTCGCGGCGAAGAGCATGAGCTCGAACGCCCTCCAAAAGCTACCCTAAACGCAAGCTGCTCCCCGATTAGAGGAGGAGGCTTACGAACCCGCATCACCAGGGAGACAATACGGTGACCGACCACCCGTGGTCGCATGACAGAGAGGCCTCTAGGCCCTTCACTAGAACTGCACCCGGCATCGCTCAAAAAGCACACGGCCATGGGAACGCTCCGGACCTACGAGATATATTGGAGGACAAGGCAAGACAATCAAGATCGATCTATGGATCGGCGTGGGCGCCGCGATGCGTGATGACAACCGTCACGCGGACACGATAAGTCCGCCGGGCGAACAAAACAGACAAAGCTCTTTTTGAGCTCCGTCGTGATATCGCCCAGTACAGAGGCGCCGCACACCCACTATGCTTCATAGACGAAGTAATGGATCATCAAATCCCCGAAGGGTTTAAACCCGTTAATATTGAATCCTATGACGGCACAACAGACCCCGCGATTTGGATCGAAGACTATCTCCTTCACATCCACATGGCCCGCGGTGACGATCTTCACGCCATCAAATACCTCCCCCTCAAGCTTAAAGGACCAGCCCGACATTGGCTCAACAGCTTGCCGCCAGAGTCAATTGGGAGCTGGGAGGACCTGTAAGCCGCATTCCTCGATAACTTCCGGGGCACTTATGTGCGACCACCGAGCTGATGACCTAAGCCACATAATTCAGCAGCTGCATTTAATCGGCGGACAATTACGGACACGGTTCTTAACCAAGAAAAACCAAATCGTCGATTGTCCGGATCACGGAGGCCCTCGCGGCCTTCAAGCATAACATCATGACGAGTGGCTTGCCCGACACCTAGGACAGGAAAAGCCGAAATCCATGGCAGCCCTCACATCACTCATGACCCGCCTGCGCGGGTGAGGACAGCTAGCTAGCACGCAGCAACAACCTCGGCAAAAATTACGGCGGTCCGGACTTCAAGGACCGAAATGCCAGGCCGCATCGTAACAAAAACAAACGCCGCATTAACGGCGACAATATTGAGGATACGACAATCAATGCCTGATTCAGAGGCTCTAAACCCGGTCAGCGGAAAAAGCAATTCAAAAGAACTACTCCGGGTCTGTCCAATTTGGACCGAATACTCGACCGCTTGTGCCAGATACAAGGCACCCCCGAAAAGCCAGCTAACCACACCAACAGGGACTGTTGGGTATTCAAGCAGGCAGGCAAGTTAATTTCCGAAAACAATGACAAGGGGCTGCATAGCGATGACGAGGACGAGACCCAACCGCCGAACAATAGAGGACGAAGGGTTTCCCCCACAGTGCGGACGGTGAACATGATATACGCAACGCACATACCCAAAAAGGAGCGGAAGCGTGCACTCAGGGATGTCTACGCGATGGAGCCAGGTGCCCCGAAGTTCAATCCATGGTCCTCCTGCCCGAGCACTTCTGACCGAAGGGACCACCCCACCAGCATCCGCCACTGCGGATTCGCCGCACTGGTCTTAGACCCAATCGTCGATGGATTTCACCTAACCAGAGTCCTGATGGACGGTGGCAGCAACCTGAACCTGCTTTACCAGGATACAGTGCGCAAAATGGGAATAGACCCCTCAAGGATTAAACCTACCAAACGACCTTTAAAGGCATCATATAAGGTGTAGAAGCCAATTGTACAGGCTCAATTACACTGGAAGTGGTCTTCGGATCCCCGGATAACTTCCGAAGCGAGGAGTTGATCTTCGACATAGTCCCGTTCATGGCGGCTATCATGCCTTGCTCGGACGTACCGCGTTTGCCAAGTTCAACGCGGTGCCGCACTACGCATACCTCAATCTCAAGATGCCAGGCCCTCGAGGAGTCATCACGGTCAGGGGCTCTCAACCGCACCAGGGGCTCTCAAGTGTGTCGTTCCTTTTTCTTTTCTTTTTACCTTTTACTTTTTACCCACATGACTCCGTTTGTCAGAGGCCCTGTCCGGCAGCAGACCTGCCGAACTCACGATGCAACAGCCAGGGAAGGATAAAGGCTACAACGAATATACAGGTGGTCTCCATTACGAGCATTTTTACACCAATCTGCAGCCTACCCCTGGAGGGACATGTTTAACGATCCCATACCTTGCTTATCGCACTATTTGTATCGTTACGCATTCACGTAGCAGCACTTATTGAATAAAACAATGCAGCAACTTATTGCTAATAATGCAATTTCTATTTCATACAAATGATCAATCACGGCATGAAGAATCCGTACACTTTGGTACTGTAATATACACCAGGGGCTTATTTATCCAGCATTATGGTATGATGAAGTCCGAACACTTTCACAAGTGCGGCACCCGAACTTATAGCACTATATGCATCGGCTCCGAATCATGTCTTGGGTCAATAGTTGGGTTTGCCCGGCTCCCATGTTTTGGTACCTTACGTTCCGTTATATCGGCTAAGGTAGCACTAGGAGAACCACTGCGATTCCGCCCCAGTTGAGCTGGGTTAACGCCTCAGTGGAGAAAGCTAAAACTGACCGTCATGATGAGGCGAGAGCCGGTCGCTGTTCGAGAGGTTTTTTGCGAGTCCTTCAAGACTTATGCCGCTTAGAGCGAGGAGCCGTATACTGTTCGGCCAAGGCGTGGATAGCGCCCCAAATTCGGCCTTCCGAAGACTAGGGGCTTCGCCGAAATTTAAAATTATAGAATTCTATGGCTAAGTGAGAGTGTTCAAGCATTATAAGTCCGGTTGCCTTGTTAGCTGTGTTGAGCGCCTCCCTAGATGGACCCAAAAATGGGAACAAGAGCGCTCAAGTTTATCCCGAACACCCCAGCACTTGTGGCATGGGGGCTGAAGCCGACGACTTGCCATCTCTCAGATTTGATAAACATCCGCACAAAAGGTAATATTTCAAATTAACAAGCATTGCTTAGCGCATATGAACTAAGTTTTCAAGCAGGGATAACAAAATGCGAGTCTACTCAAATATTACATCTTTGGAGCACTCACCCGCAATAGTGCGGGCGCCTTGACACACTCTTATAATACATCTCGGGCGTGCGATGCTCCTTGCCCTCTGGTGGCGGGTCCGTCACGAGCTTACAGGCATCCATCTTGCCCCAGTGCACCTTCGCGCGGGCAAGGGCCCGACGGGCACCCTCAATACAAGCGGAATGCTTGATGACTTCTACCCACGGGCACGCATCCATCAGCCGCCGCACCAGGCCGAAGTAGCTCCCAGGCATGGCCTCCTTAGGCCACAGCCGAACTATGAGGCCCTTCATGGCCTGTTCGGCCGCCTTGTGGAGCTCGACCAGCTGCTTCAGCTGGTCGCTAAGGGGCACCGGATGTCCGGCCTCAAAGATATCGAGACCGAAGACCTTCTCCATCGAGCTCCCCTCCTCGGCCCGGTAGAATGCGGCAGCATCGGACACGCTTGGAGGAAGATCTGCGAACAGCTCTGAAGAGCTCCAATTCAGGTAAGCAACAGTAATTAACACTCACATGCTTACTTTGCATGAAAAATGCCTTACCCGCTGCTATTTTCTTCACCGCCTCAACCTCACGGAGGGCCTTGCGAGCTTCGGCCTTAGCGGCTTTGGCACTCTCAAGATCCGTTGCAAGCTCAGACTCTCGAGTCTTCGAGTCACGCTCCAAGCTCTCATGTTTTTTCACGAGATCCTGGAGCTCTTGCTGTACCTCCGCCACCCGCCCCTGCTGCTTCTCTCGCTCGGTGCGCTCCGCGGCCGCATTACATTCGGCCGCGGCCACCGCCTCCTTCAGGGTCGCCACCTTGTTAGTGGCCCCTACAATACCCATGTTATCCTTGTCATTTTTCTTGCAACCAAACCTTTTCTGTAAGGTACAATTTTCATAAGGTATTACTCACCTTCTTTTTCCTCGAGGTGCTTCTTGGCATGGCCGAGCTCGTTCTCGGACCGCTCGAGGTTTTCCTTCAAAGTATTGACCTCCTTGATCGGTCAAGGGCGGAGGTCAGCAACCTGACTGCAATCCCATATTGACATATTTTTCATGACTCTTGCGTTTATCTTTCTAAAGATCCTCTGTCCGGCTTTTCTTTCGAACACCGAACCGAGCATCGGGGGCTACCTTGTCTATGCGGTACCATTTTACATATATTGAAATTCTTACCTCAAAGCTTGTTAGAAGGCTGCTGCAGGCTTCAGTCGACTGCTCTTGGCAAGCTGAACCTTCTAAATCACCGCACTCATAACGATGCGGTGTTCCTCTTCGATGGAGGCGCCGTTGGCGCCTCAGCAAATTATCCGGCACCTCCGGTTGGACGGAGGCAGCCGGGCGTCGCGATCTTGCCCTTCTTATGAAGGGGTCGCCATGGACTCGAGCCACTTGTGGCCTCCGGGGCTGAGTCCGGTGCAAAGTCCGGGAGGTTGTCCTGTGACACCTCTGGGGCCTCCTCCTCCTGATGGGTCCCTTCCTGGGATCCCACCTCGGCGTCGTCCGCGGCACGGGGGGTGGAGGCAGTCGGAAGGGAATCCATATCCGATGCACCCAAGGACCCGCTCGACGAAACGGGAAGATCATCCTTGGGCAGACTGCAGGGTTGTATGCGGCATTAAAAAGACATTATGTGGCGAAAAGAAAAAAACTTTGAAGTTATTCGGGAGTCCGGATACTTACGATCTCGCCAGGGGCTTGGCCCTTGGAGGCCAGTCCTCGTCGTCAAATCCTTTGGCGTTGGCGGAGCAGTCCGGGGAAGAGTTTTTCCTTCTTGGACCATTCGGCCTCCCTTGTTGGGGAGGCCTTCCTTTCTTCCCTCTTCACTGGGAGAGGCTTTCTTCTCCTCCTCGCCTTGGTGGGAGGAGTCGGCCTCGGATTCATCATCCGATAGCACCTGAAAACGGGAACTCTTCCGAGTCCCCGTGGCCGTCTTCTTGGCTTTCTTTTCCGGAACCACGTGGGGTGCCGGAGCCAGCATCCCCGTTAGGCGGGCGTCCTCTGGGTCCTCTGGCAATGGGGCCGGACAGATAGTCCGTTCGGCCTTCGCCAGCCATTCCTGTCAAAGGTAAAGGGAGTTTAGATCCCGCATAGAGCCAAACTATGGAAAACAAGTGGTGAAATTACTTACCTCGTCAAATTTGGGCCAGCTGCGGCGGAATCCGCGATCTTTGGTAGCAGATGCGGAGCTTGGCGCCTTGAACAACACCTTCCGGACATCTTCGCACGTAGTGTCGAAGAGCCCGCCAGGGTGCAGTGCTGCGCGGATCAAACTCCCACATGTTGAAGCCCGTCGGCTGGCATGGGAGAATCCGGCGGATGAGCATGACCTGGACTACGTTGACAAGCTTGAGCTTCTTGTCCACCAACTTCGGATACATGCTTGGAGTCCGGTCAGCTCCTCGAATCCCCCAAATCCGGCCACTCTCTTTCCGGGAGGTGAGCCGTGTAGGGATGCCAGATCTGAATTGGGGCCGCTGCCCAATCAGGGTCCGCAGCGGCTCGGTGATGTAGAACCACCCCGATTGCCACCCTTGATGGTTTCCACGAAAGTGCCCTCCGACCACGTAACGTGGGACATCCTGCCCACCATGGCGCCTCCGCACTCCGCTTGGCTGCCCTTCACAACCTTCGGCTTGACACTAAAGGTCTTGAGCCACAAGCCGAAGTGGGGCTGGATGCAGAGGAAGGCCTCGCACATGACGATAAACGCCGAGATGTTGAGGATGAAATTCGGGGCCAGATCATGGAAATCTAGGCCGTAGTAGAACATGAGCCCCCGGACAAAGGGATGAAGCGGGAAGCCCAGTCCACGGAGGAAATGGGGAAGAAATACTACCCTCTCATGGGGCCTGGGGTTGGGGACGAGCTCGCCCTCGTCGGGGAGGCGATGCGCGATGTTGGTGGACTAATATCCGGCGTCGTGCAGCTTCTGGATCTGCCCCTCCGTGACGGAGGAGGCCATCCACTTGCCTCCCGCTCCGGACATAGTTGGAGAAGGTTGAGGTGAGAAGTGCGGACTTGGGCGCTAGAGCTCGAGTTCGCGGAGATGGATAAGCCAAGGAGGAAGAAGGCGCAGGTAAAAGGGTTGGATCTTTATCCCTTATATGGGCGGACAAAAACATGTGTCCCCACCGCCTGGTAAAACTTGCTTATCTCCCAAAGCGTCACAATCAATGGCGCGGTTGGGTTACCCATGTCCGTATTGATGGGAATCCCGAATAAGGGAACCACGATCTACGCTCGACAAGGCGTGCCAAGGAAACCGCCTCGCTAAACGCACGGAGGTGGAGCGAATAAAAACGAGTAAAGGCTTGGTAATGGCATGACGTCACGCCACTAAATCGTCGCCAGATCGAACTTGTGTAATATTATTCTCTCTACGAATGCGTGGAATTTATCTTTGCAGAGCTGGACACTATCCTGGTGTTCACAATCTTCTATAAATTATTCGGAGGAAGAACCCGCCTTGCAATGCCGAAGACAACATGCTCGCCGGACTCGTCGTCATTGAAGCCTGGTTCGGGCTACTCTTGAGGAGTTCGGACTAGGGGGTGTCCGGATAGCGAACTATCATCATCGGCGGACTCCAAGACTATGAAGATACAAGATTGAAGACTTCGTCCCGTGTCCGGATGGGACTTTCCTTGGCGTGGAAGGCAAGCTTGGCGATACAGATATGTAGATCTCCTACCATTGTAACCCGACTACGTGTAACCCTAGCCCTCTCTGGTGTCTATATAAACCGGATGGCTTTAGTCCATAGGACGAACAACAATCATACCATAGGCTAGCTTCTAGGGTTTAGCCTCTTTGATCTCGTGGTAGATCCACTCTTGTAACACACATCATCAATATTAATCAAGCAGGACGTAGGGTTTTACCTCCATCAAGAGGGCCCGAACCTGGGTAAAACATCGTGTCCCTTGTCTCCTGTTACCATCTGCCTAGACGCACAGTTCGGGACCCCCTACCCGAGATCCGCCGGTTTTGAGACCGACACCCACTTCTGAATGCCCTGGCCCACCAAAGGTTCCTCTCACATGCGCTACCTGCGTTGGGTCAGCGACATGCAGCCCATGCACCCAAAGAGCCCACACGTCGGTGGAAGAACGGCCTGATGTCCTAGGTCGAGTCGAGGCGCCACTCATGGCACGCCCGGCTGAAGACGCCTCCTTGCCGCATTCAAACGCCTCCATGAAACCCGCCCGTGTGGAAGCCGAGGAACCCACTCTGGACACACGTCCGTTCATGACCGGGTCAGCATTAAACGCAACGCCGGCCGAGCTCCTCCCGTCCGCCGTCTATTTAATCTCCTATTTAAACGAGGCCAAACGCCGACCAAGAATCGCACACCTCCGCCGCTCCCCTATCTCCTCCACCATTTTGTCCACTCTTACAATGGCTTACGAAGAGTAGTTATTCCGCATCCAAGCCGGCTGGGTAGCCCGCCGGATATGAGCTATGCAGCTCGCTGATCCACCTCCCTACCCTCGCCCGACGGAGCAGTTGCCGCCCCAAGCGGTAGCAGCAGTTCAACAACTTCGCCGCTCGAGCCAGCTCGATGAGGAGCGGCGCCGGCGTCGTTGCTGCCCGTCCACACCGCCGCCTCGTACGCGTCTCCCGTTTACGTGGCGAGACTCCCATGCGGCGGCGCGCCATGCAAGCAGCGGCGAAGCCGGGTGCGCGAGAGCGGCGAGTCGGTGGCCAGCGCCTCGCGTCCACCGCCATCATCGAGGAGAAGTAGAACACGGGAGGCCGCCGCTTGGGTCCCATGAAGGCCACATGAGGCGACGCGGCGTACAGCAGGTGTCTTGCCGGATCCTTTTGTTGCGAGGGCGTTAAATCGACCCGCATGGGCTCCACGGAAGAGGTCAATGTTAGGATGAACTCGAGCCGGTGCCGGCCATGGCGAAGTAGTGGCCGGTAATGAACTCGAACCGGTGCCGACCACCATCATCTTCGGCACCAGCCAATGATATCAGTTGGGCAGTGGGGAAGCGAGCCGTCCTTTGCGCCGAAGCATATACCTCCGGGGCTCCCGGCAGTCCGGTGATCGTGTTGCCGGACATGAGGAACACAAATCGATCAGTGGGCGACCACTTAGGCCATGTATTATATACCTGTGCTGTCCAGAACTAGCACCGCGTAGTTCATTTGAATGTAATGAAATTCGTCATGTTTGTGTGAAAATCCGGTATTTTATATGATTTCCGTCGTTGTTTATATGAAATACTCCGGTGGTTGCGTGAATGAGTATCAGTTTGTCTACGTGTTTGCCTGAATTTCGTCCGGTTGGTTGAGTTGCTGTCATAATGTGTGCGGCTATGGTTGGATGGCGTAATTTGCGGGTCGCCGGTCGGTCTGCGGGCGACTCGGACAGCGTTAATGGGACAAAAAACACAGCTCGGCGAGCTCGTCTCCAACGTCTTGCTTGGAGGATGCATGACAGCATGAGCACCCGAGCCGTTCCTCGTTCATCGGTGGCAAAGGCACCGGTGGACAAAAGGGTCGCCAATATTTTGGCTACCCCGGGCAAGATCCAAACAACCCCTCCCAACAGATTCAAATTCCTCGTTCGCCGTGGAATTTTGCCATGTGTTGTTTTCATGGACTAGCAAGATGCCCGTGCATTGCATGGAACATCAAGATGCATTTTTTACAAACTCCCGCATGCATGCAAGGGATAATTAATGTCCTCCTTTGCTAGTACCACGAGGCAAACACCATTAATATTGCATCGATTAGTGTTAGTGGCCTTGTATATCTGCAAATTGTAATTTTGATAGTGGCCTTGTATATAAAAATGGAGGAAGAAATATGAGAGATAAGGTGAGGAGGAGTGGGGCGTGGTGCCGTGGTGGTGGTGGTGGTCGGACTGGGCGGAGGCATGGGGATGGACGGCGCATTATGTCTAGGTTTGTATCTATCTCACACACACCCACGTAGGGTGGGGGCGTGCCTGAAGAGAAGAGGTGCACACATGGCGCACGTACTCCGTCTCTTTCCCAACCACACTGCTTGGCGGGTACACGGTGGAGCTCATTTCTGTCTGAAAAAAGGCAGCCCACGTGGTAATTTGGCACGATGTCTTGGTTGTCCACTTGGTGGAGGGAGGATCGTCTACCACGGGTGAACAAACAAATTGCGACTTGACGTTATGTTAAATTAAAAAAGAGGCAAACCATGTGGGGCCTACCTTAGAGGCAAGGCTCTATACACTGGAGTACTTTTGATGTGTCCCGTCAACTCATGAGCGAGGAGAAACTTGCTTAGTACGCAGTCTCCCCGCCCAGGCGCGGTGGCTCGCAGGATGAGGTGAAGCTGGAGTACTATTATGCGCCTTACGCCCGCTCCCTCGCCCACGCGCGCGGTGGCTCGCAGCACGAGGAGAATATTTTACTACACCCTCCGTTTACTCCTCGTCCCTACTACGTAGTTTGGTTAGTACTCCCTCTATTTACTTATAAAAGGCCACTATAAAAAATACATTTTGCATCTAGACAAAGCCACAAATAGTAATCGAGACAAAAGTTACTACTCCCTCCTTTCCAGTTTATGGCTCAATTTCAAAATCTCTCCAACCAAGGTAGACGGTGAGTGGTCGAATTAATTTCGTAGTTTGCACAATACGCTCGTTTTTCTCAAGAAGTTATGTTTACCGAGGCATTAATTAGAACGAATGCATGAATGACCACTAAATTTCCATGAACTTGTACATGCATTGGTTAGTTTCCTCTTGACACTGCTTGCGATAGGTGATCTAACGCACCTCGAAATCCAACATGTAATGGTACTACTACTAGTATAGTACTAGAATTGAGACTTATCAAACGGAAAAACGAATGTTTTATAGATGAGCCCTATAAACCCTAGTGGGTACGTACTCTGTAAAAACAGATTTTTCCAAAACTAAGTCGCTCCCTTTCATGAATTCTGTACTATACTCCTCCGTCGACGCTCCCTTTCATGAATTCTGTACTTCCTGTCACCGACATGTGGGACATATAGCAACCGGGTCGACGTGTCAAGCACCAAATAACAGTATCAGAACAGCAGGGGGACGCACCCCACTCATACCGCCCAGTGTTAGTAATGAGCAATCAGACGTCAAATCACAATGCCGCACCTTCCCAGACGGACGAAGCAACCATTATTTCACACTTCGGTTCGACATCATCTCAAACCATGTACTGGTATTGCTTCTGCCTCAAGAGGGACACCCGCGTCGCCTTGGTACATCATGACATGTGGGACCGCATGACAGGCCATGCTCCCCCGCCGATTGCTGGGTAAAATCACCTCATTTTTACTATACTTCCTCCGGATCGGTTTACTACATGGCATGCACGTCGTTCTAGGTTGAGAATTTAACTGGCTATATATATATATATGTGATGAACAGTACGCTAGCCTTTTAAAAATGTATACTTTTGTATAGTAGTACTCCACTATCGATGGATTGCGCCATGGAGCAAAAATTGAAATTTAAAAAAGGTGGTACATATAGAGAGCGCTCGTCGCCAAATTATGCATATAGTACTATTAAAAAAGCTAGTACGTGCTTAATTGGGCTGCTAAATTCTATTAAAGAAATACTAGTACTAGTATGTACATACTGAAGAGTTAAAGTAACGAGAAGAAACATAACATAGTTCTGCTTGGGGGCTGACAACACACCCCTCAAATTAAACTAAGCACACCTAAAATTAAACTATGCAACTAATCCGGTGACACCTTTGCATTAGAAGTTTAGAACTGCCATGAGCAACGACACTGCCACCTTACTCGGAGTCCTTGTCCACGTCCTCGACTTCGTCCTTGTCCCTCTTCCTCTTGGCCGATACTTCTTTGCTTGAACCGCCAACTTGGCTGTTTCTCTTCATCCAACCCTTGTAGATATTGAAACAAAGGTAGCCATCCATTGCAGCGTAGTGGATGTGGTCTATATCTAGTACATTCCGCTGCCATGCATGACGATGAAACGTGTAATGAGGTTTCTCCAGTTTGCGGTACGAAGGATGAACCATGGCTCCTGCCAAGGTCAGCATTGAGGGCTGACGAGAGGGCACCAGCCGATTCTTCTGGAGGTCAAAGGGGTTGCCTACAACGAGGCCTATCCGACGCAAGACTTCTTTGTCGTTCTTAAAGTCTACGATACGAATTTCACTGTTTTGTCCTCGAGGAAGTTCTTAAAATCCTGGCACTCAACGTCGGCATGGCATATGTGGTAGACCAAGCAAGCGTTATGTACGCAAACCTGGATCACGGCGGGCTTCTTCCTCTCTTCGTCCTTTAGATCCTTCTCTTGTCCCATGACCGTGGTGTACTCAACATCTAGCCCAGCGACCCACTCATCATGTGAGTTTTCGAACATGCGTCTGAAGCGAGAAAGGCATCCTTTCATCATCGCGGAAGTACGGGTGTAGATGATGTCAAACTCATCGCCGGTGATGGTTCTAACCTTGTACTCACCGCTGATCGGGGAGATTTGGGACGCCATGGATTTGGGAGGAGGGTTAGGATTAGTGGAACTGCCGTAATGTGAATGGACAGGACGACTAGGAGCGAACCGCCGTAGTATTAAAGGACGTGCGGGAAAGAGTAGGAGCGAACGGTAGGGTAGTGGCTTTCCATTCTCCCATGATACGGGCTTCCGAGAGCCCTTGGATCTGAGATCGAACGGTTGCATGTCGTGATTCTAGACCTATGGGTGAATATCCTATCCTGGAGGGTTATTCTTAAAATTTTCAGCAACTTAGCATGCGACCGTTTGATCTCAGATCCAAGGGCTGCCAGCAGCCCATATCATGGTCGCGCCTACCACGACCGTCGCGTTGCTCGCATGGTCGCGCCCTTGGAGATTTAACATGGTGCGTTAGGCTATCTGATGTTGGCATATCATACATAATCATCACTTAGTCACTCATACTACAACAAGGTTGGCTATAAGGTTGGCTATAAGTGTATTTTTTTACTCCTCTCTATCTCTTTCTTCAGTACTTCCTCCTTCCCATAATATAAGAACGTTTTTGACACTAGCTAGTGTAGTGTCAAAAACGGTCTTATATAATGGGACACAGGGAGTACTAGTATTTATTGCATTTGCCAAGGAGTGACCTCTTCCAATGAAATGGTGTTGCTAAGTTTGCTTCATTTAATTAGCTATAGACTCAAAATTGTCTCTTCACCTAGGTACACGCGCTTAGCACAGTTTCTTCCTTGGGTCACCAAACTAGTCTCTCTCTTTTTGATTAACTTGCCACATCAGACTATGCCTATGTGGCAAGCTTAAGCACCTGTAGGAGCAAGTAAGTACAATAGTGCGCTTTACATGGCATTTTTGCATATGTGGAGGAAAGAGAGGCAAGTAAAAAGTGTAGAAGTGGGCTCTCATGCAAGAGCCAGCCTCTACTACTACATGGTAGAGCATTGGGAGAGGCACCTGTATGGAGGTGGTCAGGAATCGGGAGACTCACGCCGGTCGTGGCCTTGTGATTAAAATGATAACGACAAGTCAAATCACGGGGCCCCACCTGTCCAGCAGTACCTCGCTGTCAAATCACACAGCCCTATGTTTGCAGCAGCCTACTCCCTCGTCTTCTCGCGTCTCTGTCGAACCGACTAGGCGGAACTACCCCGCCTACCGCGCAGGAAAAGCCCCGCCCTCGACTTTTAAATACAACTACTCCCTCCGTCGGATGCGTTTGGTTGAAGGTATCGTATGAATGGATTGGGACCATTCAATTTTTTGGGATTGAACCATTCAATTCATGTGTTTGGCTGAATATAAGAGATGAGCTAATTATTTAAGACGGGACCACCAGTCATGCTCACATAGTCATGCATGCAAAGGGTGGCCATTTGATTCGACCGATTTGGTTGGGTGGAATGGTTCAACATCTTCTAGGCATATTCTCTTTTTTTGACTCGAACCATTCATGTGCTTTATAACCAAACATGTCTATTTTGAAACGATCCCAACCCATTCATGACCACCCTTGCAACCAAACGCACGTCATCTTACGAAAACCAAATAATTCCACAATACTAAGGGGCGGTGCATTAACTTCTACCTCGTTTCTTGTTTCTTCACATATCAACCAATAAGAATCCAATGATATACTTTTTGTGACATAGTAACTCATATTTAGTTAGTCAAATGGATGACCTAGAACTACGTGCAGGCCCTATAAACCGAGACGCCTACAAATAAAAAACTGAGACGGAGAGGGTAGTTCAGCACGTATCTTTTTAGATCATTATAGTCGGGATTCACCAAGGAGCAAAACCAAGTGGTAGGCTGCTCCTGTCGTGTTGGCGTAGCAACTCAAGCAGGCCGATCCATGAGACAAAATGGCGACACACTTAACAGGACCTCTTTGGCAGACATGTGGCTCATCCACCGTCTTGTTCCACGTGCGATGCACCAAATTACAATTCGGAGCAGCGGTTGGAATTGGAGGCACCCCGGTCGTAGCGCCGCAGTAGTAGAAAATGAGCGATGAAGGGTCAAAGCACAAAGCCCCACCTTTCCCGCATTAAGCTGGACGGACGAAGCAACCATCATTTCACTCTAGCGCGCAAGAGCATAAAGAAAAGAGAAAACAATGATGCGTGCGACAGCTATCTAGGGCACCCTAGGGTAGGGGTCTCCACTACAGATCCTTTTTTTTGAAAGCGCCTCCACTACAAATCGGCTTCTCCCTCATCCTCTTGAAGAAAACCGATGATGAGTGCGGCGGTAGGGTTTGTAGGAGTACTACGGCGTGCGGGGCCACGTCGTAGTAAACGGGTTTGAGTCGACGCCTTAAATATGTGTGGGCCGCTTGGTTTTACAGGAACGAGGCAGCATTTTGGGTTCGGGGACCAGTGGAGATATAGCACGTACAAAAAATTGTGGACGTAGGTTCGACCGAAAGGCAATGATGCATGGGCCCTGCATTTTGATATACCCGGGCCGCGTGAAATTTGCTACTCTACTCAAAACTAGTAAGGTACACATGTATTGAATGCATGAGATTTTGAAACCAAATTATGAATAAATACACACTATAGCATGTAAAGCTTTGAGTCATATATGCATGATGTAGATGTTCGTTTAGTTCTTATAGTTCATCTCATTCAAAATCAATTAGTTTTATAAAAATGTTAAGATTCATGGGGTTGTGCATTGTAAATCATAAAGTAAAAAACAAATAATGGCAATTCATTTAGAAAATAATAATCAATTATGATATAGAAGATTCTAGAACAAAGGAGAAATGCTTGTGTTTTGAGGTTTGTGCATTATGCCTAAGTTCAACCATGGAGTCTTCTAAATTGTACATGTGGCAGATCTGGTGGAATGTTGATGATATCCAACGGCCAGTAGTGCTTGGATTTGCCTATCTCTGCACTGTCGGGTTAGCTTCATCCAACGACCATCTTTCAAAGTTATTGGCACACTATATAGTTCTTGTGCCATAGTTGCATGTTTTGGAAAAAAGCTACTAGTGGGTTGTACTATCTATTTAGGAATAGAAGATGCATACGTGGAAGTTGTAGGGAAAGAGATGACATGGAGCATCTCAATTCCTATGAGTAGGGATTGGAAAAGAGATGTCATTTGGTTCACATCATAGGAACTTTTCTATTGAATCTAGAGATGACATGTATCTCAATTCCTATGAGGAGGGATTAGTAAAGAGATGTAATTTGGTTCATATCATAGGAACTTTTCTATTGAATATACGCTAATGTTTATTTTCCTTTGAAATTAAGGGAGTATAGGAATCCATTCATATGAACCAAGTGGCTCTAAAGCTATAGAAATGATATCATGTTTATTTCCTTTGAAATGTAGAGTATATGAATCTATTCCTATGAACCAATTGGCTCTAAAGGAAAAAAATCCTATAAAAATCATATCATATAGAGTTCCTATGATATTCCTCGACACTAAATGATGGTTGAAATTGCTGTGGGTGATACGATGATCTTTCTTTGTAGACTCCTCACCCATCTTTATAGTTACCTATCAAAGATGAATGAAATGATATATACAGGGTATTCTACATGTTCAATTTGGTACACGAAAACTCGGTAAAAGTTTGCGAGGTTCTAATTTTCAATAAAGCTATATGCACTGCATTTCGGAACGGAGGGAGCATACGGCAGTTGCTAACACTCACATGGAAGATTTTTGTGTAGGAGGAGTGGTTGTTCTGTTAAATGACATGGCAAACCGACCTTTGTCGGATGCCGATCTAACGGTTCTTATGGCGTTAAATCGGGGAAAAGGCTTGTGGCTAACGTTTGTCGGATAATGATTTACGAACACATGCATTGCATTGATCGTGCCCCCTCTCTCGCCAAGACACGCACCCTCACGAGTCACGACTCTCCCGAGTCCTCTCGCAGACTCGCACGTCACACCCATCCTCTATCTGCAGGTAGACGTCACACACATATGTGCTCTTCACACCCTACCCTCAGAACTTCTAAAAAACAAAAGACGACGCGCACATTTTATTTTAGCTCACATGTCACACACTTATACTATTACTCTTGCGGCGAACGTTCTTTGGGCATAGTATATATTGTACTCTCACAAAGAGAAGCGGTGCACGCACGCACTAGTTCTCTCACACCCACTCGCGGGTACACGTAGGAGCGCATTTTTTTGAAGCTGGTACAACAAAATCACTCCTCTATATATAAAAGCAGGGGCCTTAGCGCTTGCTTTACTAGGGTTCCTCTCGTGCACTCTCTCATGCTCTCCAGATCTAAGCAAGACATAGGTGGCCACACACTCTCTCTCTCAGCTCACGGCTGGTCACAAATCCGGCCGGACAACGTCGACCGGGGCAGGGGGTGTAGGTGCATCGTTCATGCTGTCATCGGCGGCGAGGGAGGAGACCAACGGCTGCCCGCGCGTCCCGATCGGCGGCCGTGCCGTTCTCTCCGAGAGAGCGCCGGCTCGGGAGGGCCTCCGACCCCTTCTTCCTCCCTGCGGTATTGTGGCCAAGATGCAGCCTCCCGACGCCGTCTTTGCCACATGCCGACGACCCTCAGGTATATATTCCTTCGAAACCTGCCTTGCTCTACTGCCCCAGCTCTTCCCCCTTTGTGTGGATCCTTTTCTACTTCCATCCACTGTTACAAAGCCACCTAGACTTCTACTATTATTAGAAGTAAAGCTAGTTCATACAGTGAACTCAAAGCGTGGTTCAAATAGGGAAGAAAGTGGGAAAGCTGTAGCATGAATCTAGGACTTGGTTCTAAGAGGAAACGGGGGAAAGTAGTAATATGTGTCACTGTTTAAATAACCGTATTTCATATTTGCGCAAACAGGGATGTCTGTCTCCATATCGTTTCGGGATTTCTGTCTCCGTATCGTTTCTATCCGTGCAATCAAAAGCACACACCTCAGTTTTAGTACAACTGCGCAAAATGAGATGGCTATCCCTTGTTGCCGCTGCCTAACCACCCGTCTTCCAGGTATTCCTACATTAGTAGTAACTAGGTAGAATGACCAACGCAATCTAAAATAAGTTGATTCGTACATTTTACTTCTTGATTGCAGTGCAGGGACGAGCAAAAACAACTACATCCTAGTCTGGAATGCACTTTCTACCAGTTCATCCATGGACCGAGGACTAGGCAGTACGGCTGCCTGACGGTTTTTTGGACAGTCTTGTGGACAAGAGGCATTGTGGTCTCCTTATTTCTGCAAATAGCGGTGCTCAAATTTAGTGGAATGCACAAGCATTTCAGCTGGTCAAGATACCTTGCATGGTTCAGTTCAGCATTCCAAATTGAGACCACAATTATAATCGGTTATTACTGGAATGAGAGAACCTAACCACGAATGGTGGCAACAAGAAAAACCAGAGTGAACTCCAGGAAATTTAAGCTGCCGGAGGCCCTTTTGCTCGAGAGAAGCCTTGCTTGTTTTTCCTGATTTGTAAACCTTCTCACAAATTTGTCTTTTGCTGTGAACTAGTATATGTTTGTTATGTTCTATGAATCATTGAGATGTATAAAATTGCTTAACTTATGCTTTTCAAGATTTTTATGAAGACGAGTTTAATTGTGAGTGTTCCACATGAGCTATTTGGAGTAAGCGTGTGAACGTTTGGAATTTATTACATTGTGGCCTCAATTAACTGCATGAACCACTGTAACAAGATACATAGTAGTTGCTTATAAGTCAGACAGCAGATTGTTGATTGTTAGCTGGTCGATAGCCTAGTGTTGAAGCGAGGTGAGCCAATGTGCCGTGTTTTGCACAACTGCTTACAAGTGGGGTAGCACCAACAGTGTTTACAAGTACTTATGTATACGTCAACAAGACGGTTCTCGAACGAGTGCTCTATTTCATCAAAACACACACTGCTCGTATGATAAACCGTGACAACTTATGTCTTACCATGCCATATTCATAAAAAAACTAGTGAGGACGCATCTGTTTCAGCAACAATTATGACGGTTCTCACATGATTCACGGGCACACAAAAGTAGCAACAGTTCCCATAGACGGATTCAAAAAGAGCACTAGCCCCAGAGGGGTCGATAACAGGCAAGGTTCGGATAATTAGACACAATCCAAACTACTATTAAACATTAGCTGGGGCAACTATTTCATGCCTCGATCTAATTTGGCTGGACACAAGACGGACCTTGCCATGAACATCATCGAGGACGTCCAGTAGCAGCTCAATCCTGTGAACCTTCATGAAGACAACCTTGTGGCCTTGCCACTGATAAACTTGTTTGTGGAGGCATGCCACGTCATCTTCCTGCGTAATCTTGACAAGAACAGTATGCCTCACAAACGAAGGAGTAGCTTTGAACTTCTTGTGCTTCAAGACACCTCGGACAACACGCTCGACAACGGTGAGGCTGGAATACAACTCTTCATTGGTATAACCGCAAAATGGCTTCCAGGATCCAACAGCCTAAGAACTCTGTTTTCCCAAAGGCGTATATTCAGGTCGTCCGCCTCATAGCGAGTGACATGCACAACCACACAATCCTTATGCGCATTAGGGCTCTAATTGAAACAGAAACAAATTCTGAATTACTTTTTAGTATAAGAACCACAAGTTATTTAAACCACTATGTATAGCATGGCATCGAAGCTAATAAAATTTTGCATTATTAATCACCACAACCTTCCTTTTCTAAAAAAATCACCACATACTTAGATGAAAAACCACAATCGAGATCGGCAAAGAAGGAAATCACCTTGGGCAGCTCAGCGGGAGGGACACATCCTCGAAGGGGGAAAACTGCTCCTGCAGTGCCACGGGGGCTGTAACCTCAAACGGGGTGTTGACCATCTCAGTAGTGGCCGTGAGCGTATCTGGGGTCGGCTCGGTGGCTGCCTCCATCTTCTTGGAGCTCTCTGTCTCGTGGGGATCAGCCTCCCGCGTCTGCTCCAATATCGGCAGATCTTTGCCTGGTTCTCCTTAGTCCATCATGAAACTGACGAATTCTAGGAGACCCGAAAGGAAAACACATGATCGCAATGACAATGAAACAAAAAAGAGAGTGAGGATCGGTTCTTGCTTTGCAAAAGTTCTTTTTTTTCTCTGAACGAAAATATACCAACATCACGGATCCGCTTACCTTCCCTTCGTTGGGAGAGAAGAACAATGGCAGATGAGAGTGTTGCCTTTTCTTGAAGACGGTGAGGGAGAAGGGGATTCAGCGAGGAGTGAAATGATGGTTGCTTCGTCCGTCAAACTTAGACTGCGGGGAGGTGGGGTTTTGTGATACGACGGCTCACATCGCTGCCACGTCCGGGTGACTCTCCGCCTGCATACTGCCTGCTAATTTGGTGGATGGCATTTGGGCCCGCGCGCTGCATGGCCGGCATGTCAGTGACAAAAGTATAACGACATTCAGTAGAGGGAGACGTTTCAATGACCTAGGAGGAGCCAGAAGCGATAGAGTGTCTCCACTATACTAGTAGTAATTGTTTTATGGGTAGTCAGAGAGTGTCTCCACTGTACTAGTAGTAATTGTTTCTCTGGGCCCAAGAAAAAACAGCCAATCGACACTAGTAAATAGTAAAATCAAGTCAAAAGGCGCTACCCACACCCAGCACACCGCCCCCCTCCCCCACAAAAAAACCCTGGGTGCTCTTCTTCCTCCTCGCTCCCACCCACCTCACGTCAGCTCACTCCACTCGTACCCCCAAATTCCTCACCTCACTCCTACAGAAAACCCCAGCTCCCCTTCTTGCTCACTCCTACAGAAAACCCCAGCTCCCTTCTTCTTCGTCAAGACTACAACTAGGCTCGTCATTCGTTACTCTGCTCAAATCAGTGAGCGCGACGCAACGCCCTCGAGGAAAATGGAGTCAGCTGACCCCAGCGCCAAGAAGATGAGGCTCTCGCCAGCGGCGATGCCTGTTGTAGATCCCGCACCCGGCAGCGCGGGGAGAAGCGGCGATCCCGCCACACCGGATCCCAGGAACCCATAGAATCTCGGGTGGACCACATCAGCAATCTCCCGGACGCCATCCTTGGGGAGATCATCTCGCTTCTCCCCACTAAGGATTGCTGCCGCACCCAAGCGCTCTCAATTCGGTGGCGCCCTCTATGGCGCGCCCTGCCCCTTAATCTCGACTGTCGTCAGCTATCTCTCTTCAATGATTTTGAAATCCCCAGAGCCATCATCTCCTCCCACCAGGGCTCCGTTCAAAGCCTCTGCATCCCATCATGCTACTCGAAAGCACGCATACCATGCCCCGCACGGTGGATGCTGGCTGAAATCCTCAATTCACGGAACTACAGCTGCTTGAGTTCTACTATTCCCTGAAATCTGTGGCGACCCGACCTCGGTGGTCAAGTCTACGTGTTTCCGTGTCATCCACTGGATCGATGTCTTTGACACACAGGACTCGAAGGATCTATAACAGAGTAGCAATCACACACTTATTACACGAATGTCTCAAAAGAGAACTTATTACAATAATATGGCTTAAGGCCATCTAATACGATAACAGCGGAAGGCTTGGAAGATAAAGTGAGTCCATCAACTCCAACGACATAGCTGAGCTGCACGACAACGGCCTATCGAACCTTACTCCTCGTCTGAAAAGTCTGCAACATAATATGTTGCAGCCCGAGAACGGGTCAGCACATGGAATATGCTTGCATTGTAACACTATATAACAATAACATTATAATGATACCCCTACATGCATATTTGGCTGGTGGAAAGCTCTCTGATTCTAGCTTTTTGAAAAGCCAATTTTTCCCTACAACAAAGGAATAAATTTTAATTTAACTATCATGGTGGTTGAAACATCATTGAGAAGGTATAACCCCAACTCAATCCCAATTAAGGTAATTAACATCCCAGCAATATTAGTTAAGAGTGATGAGATACATGTGAATACTCAAGTACTAGATACTCAGAATTGTCCATAACCGGGGACACGGCTAACCATGATTAGATTGTACACTCTGCAGAGGTTTGCGCACTTTTCCCCAGAAGACTCGATCGCCTCCGTTGATTTCTTGCACTACATGGTGTTTGAGAAACGGATGACCGAGACACAGTCTTTCAGAAACATTAACTTTCTACTCCGGGTAGATCATACCAAACCTATAAAACTGACTACCTGCTGATCTACCTCTTCAATAGCTTCACGTAACTTACTCAACTATGCTAGAGCCCATAATAGCTTGTGGCTGCACACGGAAGTTTCTAGCATGAATAATCTCAGTTCCCTTTGAGCCTGGGTGGCGGTCCATAGGAAGATCACACGGGTACCCCGGGATTTCCAAAAAAAAACCAGACAACACTGGGTTCCCCAGGTGCCTCAATCCACCCAGATGTGTATTAAAGTTGCCACCTTAAGTTGAACCATTAATTAATAATCTCACATTTGTCATGGATTACACTCAAACCCAATCCACGTCTACGAGCATAGCATAGCAATATAGGCAAGACGTAGAAATAACTCCCAAGGGTTTGATAGTAACAGGGCAATAGGTTCTACCTCATCATCTACTTCCCAACCCACAAGTTAATGACATCCTAATCATGCAATGTTTGAGGGTTGAAACTAATGCACAAAAACTGGGTATGAAAAGAGTATGATCAAAGTGTTACTTGCCTTGCTGACGATCCGTGAATCCTAGAGACTCGTAGTAACACGCTTCGCACTCCGGGAATTCTATTGCAAGCAAACAATACATACATAAGCAACAAGAAAAGATGCACAAGCAAAACTCAACTGAAAAAGGTTGACCAGAAAGTTCAATTTAAGAACTCCGGTTCGCAAAAAGAATCAAACCAAACGAAGCAACGAAACTCAAACGGTGAAAGAAATAAGATCCGTTTACTAATCTGAACTAGGGTCAAATTTTACAGAGACAAAAACTTGTTCAAGTTGATTAATCGGAAAGAGGGTTTCGAGATGAAACTCCAGGCGCTTGAATCCCTTGATTCCGATAAACGAGCGAAAAGTTAGACTAGTACGAACATCGGATCAAAAATCGCGATCCGGAAAATCGCGGAATAAATCCGATAAAAAGAAAAACGACGAACGGCTTAACGAACGAACGTTCGTTAGCAGAAACTAAACGACGAACACGAACGAGCGAATCGCTCGCTAAGTAAATAAACCGGAGAATAAAACCGATCTATATAAAAAAACGAACTAGGGTTTTTCTAAAAAAACCGAAGGGGTTTTTGTTAAAAAAAACCGGGCGGCGGGCGACTACCTCCGGTGAGGTCGTCCGGCAAGGCGGGGCGACTCCGTGGCGGTGAGGGCGGCGGGGGCTCGAGGGCGTGAGGTGGCGGCGGGAGGCGGCGGCGGCTAGAGGCGGCGGCTCGGCTCGGGGCTCGGCTCCGGGCTCGGGCGGCGTGGTTGTGGCTAGAGGGGGTGACGGGCGTATATAAAAGGGGCGGGCGGCGACTTGGAGGAGGGGCAAAGGCGCGTGAGTCCGGCTCGGACTCGAGTCCGGTCGGCAGCCGAGGCAGGGAGGCAGCGGCGGCTGGGCTGGGCACTGCTGGCTGAGCCCTAGGCCTGGGCAGGTCTTTCTTAAAAAAACGTTCATGAAACTTAGAAAAATCCTAGAAAAATAAATAAAAATCTAAAAAATACCAAAACAAGTTTTCTCCGTCTAAAGGAAATATTTAGAACAAGATGAACTTTTCTTGGCCCCTAAAATGCAATTTTTAAAACATGCAAATTTTTCTAGGGCAAATAAAATCAAATAAAAACCAAATAATGATTTTAACATTTTTCCTCCGATATATCAATTATTTTGGAGAAGTCATATTATCTCCCCTCATTTATTATTTCAAAATGAAATATTTTCCGAAGAGAAAACAATTAAAATCAAAATCCTCGTCTTCATTATTTGATAAAATTCAAATATGAAAATTTGGAAAATCCCCAACTCTCTCCGAGGGTCCTTGAGTTGCTTCATACCAAACCTATAAAACCCACTACCTGTTGATCTACCTCTTCAAGAGCTTCATGTAACTTACTCAACTATGCTAGAGCCCATAATAGCTTGAGGCTGCACACTGAAGTTTCTAGCATGAATAATCTCAGTTCCCTTTGAGCCTGGGTGGCGGTCCATAGGAAGATCACACGGGTAACCCGGGATTTCCAAAAAAAATAGATAACACTGGGTTCCCCAGGTGCCTCAATCCACCCAGATGTGTATTAAAGTTGCCACCTTAGGTTGAACCATTAATTAATAATCTCACATCTGTCATGGATTACACTCAAACCCAATCCACGTCTACGAGCATAGCATAGCAATATAGGCAAGACGTAGAAATAACTCCCAAGGGTTTGATAGTAACATGGCAATAGGTTCTACCTCATCATGTACTTCCCAACCCACAAGTTAATTACATCCTAATCATGCAATGTTTTAGGGTTGAAACTAATGCACAAAAACTGGGTATGAAAAGAGTATGATCAAAGTGTTACTTGCCTTGCTGACGATCCGTTAATCCTAGAGACTCGTAGTAACACGCTTTGCACTTCGGGAATTCTATCGCAAGCAAACAATACATACATAAGTAACAAGCAAATATGCACAAGCAAAACTCAACTGAAAAAGGTTGACCAGAAAGTTCAATTTAAGAACTCCAGTTCACAAAAAGAATCAAACCAAATGAAGCAACAAAACTCAAACGGCGAAAGAAATAAGATCCGTTTACTAATCTGAACTAGGGTCAAATTTTACAGAGACAAAAACTTGTTTGAATTGATTAATCGGAAAGAGGGTTTCGAGATGGAACTCCAGGCGCTTGAATCGCCTGATTCCGATAAACGAGCGAAAAGTTAGACTAGTACGAACATCGGATCAGAAATCACGATCCGGAAAATCACGGAATAAATCCGATAAAAAGAAAAATGACGAACGGCTTAACGAACGAACGTTCGTTAGCAGAAACTAAACGACGAACACGTTCGTTAAAACGTACGAACGAGCGAATCGCTCGCTAAGTAAATAAACCAGAGAATAAAACCGATCTATATAAAAAAACGAACTAGGGTTTTTCTAAAAAAACCCGAAGGGGTTTTTCTTAAAAAAAAAACCGGGTGGCGGGCGGCTACCTCCGATGAGGTCGTCCGGCGAGGCGGGGCGACTCTGGCGGGCGGTGAGGGGCGGCGGGCTCAGCGAGGGCGCTGGGTGGCGGCGGAGGGGCGGCGACTAGAGGCGGCGGCGACTGGCGACGGGCGGGCGGCTCGGGCTCGGTGCTCGGCTCCGGGTTACTGGGCGGTGGTTACAGCTAGAGGGGGGGTGGCGTATATAAAGGGGCGGGCGACTTGGAGGAGGGGCAGGCGGCGGAGTCCGGCTCAGACTCGAGTCCGGGTCGGCGGAGGCGGGCCAAGACGCTGCAGGAGGCTGCGGCGGCGGTTGGCTGGGCCGCTTTGCTGGAGCCCTAGGCCCAGTCTGCGCTGAGTCTCTCTTAAAAAAACGTTCATAAAACTTAGAAAAATCCTAGAAAAATAAATAAAAATCTAAAAAAAACCAAAACAAGTTTTCTCCGTCTAAATGAAATATTTAGAACAAGATGAACTTTTCTTGGCCCCTAAAATGCAATTTTTAAAACATGCAAATTTTTCTAGGGCAAATAAAATCAAATAAAAACCAAATAATGATTTTAACATTTTCCTCCGTTATTTCAATTATTTTGGAGAAGTCATATTATCTCCCTCATTTATTATTTTAAAGCGAAATATTTTACGGAGAGAAAATAATTAAAATCAAAATCCTCGTCTTCATTATTTGATAAAATTCAAATATGAAAATTTGGAAAATCCCCAACTCTCCGAGGGTCCTTGAGTTGCTTAGGATTTCGAGGATTGCAAAGCGAAATGCAATAAAATATGATATGCATGGATGACCTATGTATAACATTCCAAATTGAAAATTTGGGATGTTACAAACCTACCCCCCTTAAGATGAATCTCGCCCTCGAGATTCGGGTTGGCTAGAAAATAGGTGCGGGTGGTCCTTGCGAATATCGTCTTCTCGTTCCCAGGTGGCTTCCTCCTTTGTGTGGTGGCTCCACTCAAACTTAGCAAAACTTGATAACCTTGCTGCGGGTGACTCGGCTGTCAAAATCAAGAATCTTTATTGGCTTTTCCTCATAAGTCAAATTACTGTCCAACTGAATCGCCTCCAGGGCACTTTATCTCTTAACGGTATGTTGGCCATCTCAGCATGGCACTTCTTCAGCTATGATACGTGAAACACATCGTGAACTCCTGATAATCCTTCAGGTAACTCCAGCTTGTAGGCAACTTCTCCCATCCGTTCCAAAACACGGTACGGTCCTACAAATCTTGGGGCTAACTTTCCCTTAACTCCAAAGCGTTTCACTCCCCTCAAGGGTGATACTCGCAGATAGGCTCTGTCTCCAATTTCATAGGTTACTTCCTTGTGTTTTGAATCTGCATAACTCTTCTATCTGGACTGAGCAATCTTTAGTCTATCTCTAATCAGTTTACCCTTCTCTTCCGATTCCTTGATCAAATCTGGTCCAAACAACTGACGGTCTCCTACCTCATCCCACATCAATGGTGTTCTACATCTTCGTCCATACAGAGCTTCAAACGGTGCCATCTTCAAACTGGCTTGGTAGCTGTTGTTATATGAGAACTCCGCGTACGGCAAGTTGTCATCCCAACTAGATCCATAATCTATCGCACAGGCTCTCAACATGTCTTCCAGAATCTGATTGACTCTCTCGGTCTGTCCATCCGTCTATGGGTGGAAAGCGGTACTGAACTCCAATCTGGTACCCAAAGTCTGGTGTAGTTGATGCCAAAACTTTGAAGTAAACTGCGTTCCTCTATCTGATACGATGCTCCTCGGAAATCCATGCAAACATACGATCCTGGACATATATATCTTGGCCAACTTGGCACTTTTATAAGTTGTTTTCACTGGGATGAAGTGAGCTACTTTGGTCAAAC
Organism: Aegilops bicornis; assembly: GCA_021605145.1. Classification (NCBI taxonomy): domain Eukaryota; kingdom Viridiplantae; phylum Streptophyta; class Magnoliopsida; order Poales; family Poaceae; genus Aegilops; species Aegilops bicornis. The sequence continues at coordinate 66,718,081 of CM038675.1, read as the reverse complement.
GATCCACAACTACCCATATTGAATCATATCCTGCCTTGGTTACGGGTAATCCGGTAATAAAGTCCATGCCAAGTTTGTCCCACTTCCATTCGGGTATTGGCATAGGCTGTAACAGTCCTGCTGGCTTTTGATGCTCTGCCCTCACTCTCTGACATACATCACATACGGCTACATACTCGGCAATATCCTTCTTCATACCAGTCCACCAGAAACGTTCCTTCAAATCCAAATACATCTTGGTGTTTCCGGGGTGAATCGAGTATGGTGAGTCATGGGCCTCCTGAAGTATTAACTTCCTGATCTCCGAATTGTTGGGCACGTAAATTCGGTCCTCAAACCACAAGGTATCGTGCTCATCCTCGCAAAAACCTTTGGCTTGACCTTCTCCCATCTTCTCTCTTATCTCAGCAATCTCTTTGTCCTCCTTCTGAGCTTCTCGAATCTTGTCCAACAATGTCGACTGAACCTCCAGGGTTGCAATGAAACCTCTTGGAAAAATTTCCAAGCGAAGTTCCATGATATCCTCAGCTAACTCCTTTGGCAATCCTTTACTTTCAAGAATATTAGCATAACTCTTCCGGCTCAAAGCGTCTGCTACGATGTTGGCCTTTCCTGGATGATAGTGTAGCTTCATATCGTAATCCTTTATAAGTTCCAACCATCTCCTCCGTCTCGAGGTTCAACTCCTTCGTGTGAAAATGTACTTCAAACTCTTATGATCCGTGTACACATCACAACGGTTTCCAATGAGATAATGTCTCCAGGTCTTTAATGCATGCACTACGGCTGCTAACTCCAAATCATGAGTGGCATAGTTCAACTCATGAGGCTTCAGTTGTCGTGAGGCATACGAAACAACTTTTCCGTCCTTCATAAGCACACATCCAAGTCCCAAGCGTGAGGCGTCAACATACACTTGAAACTCCTTATGTATATCTGGCAATGTCAGCACTGGGGCTGTAGTCAACCGTTTCTTCAACTCCTGAAAACTGGCTTCGCAATCTTCTATCCATTTAAACTTAGTATCCTTCTTTAGCAATTCAGTCATTGGCTTAGCAATCTTGGAAAAATTCTCAATGAATCTCCGATAATATCTTGCCACCCAAGGAAATCATGGATCTCGCCAATCAAGTGGGTGCCAACCATTCAGTGACTGACTGAACCTTACTGGGATCTACTGCTATACCCTCTCCTGATATAACATGCCCAAGAAATCCAACTTCCTTCAACCAAAACTCGCACTTGCTGAATTTGGCGTATAACTAGTGTTCCCTGAGTTTCTCGAGAACCAAATGCAAGTGTTCCGCGTGCTCCTCTTCGTTCTTCGAGTATACCATAATATCATCAATAAACACCACAACAGACTTGTCCAAATACTCCATGAACACCTTGTTCATCATACTCATGAAATAGGCAGGGGCGTTAGCGAGTCCAAACGACATGACTGTATACTCATATAATCCATACCGTGTGGTAAACGCTGTTTTGGGTATATCCTTCTCTCGGATTTTCAACTGATGGTATCCCGATCGTAGATCAATCTTCAAAAACACCTTAGCTCCTTGCAACTGATCAAACAGATCATTAATCATCGGTAAGGGATACTTGTTCTTTATCGTTACTTCATTCAGAGCTCGGTAATCAACAACCATCCTCAGGGATTTATCCTTCTTCTCCACCAAAAGTACTGGGGCTCCCCAAGGTGATGAACTTCTACGAATGTAACCTTTCTCCAATAACTCCTTGATCTGCTTTTTGATTTCCTCCAGATCATTTGCGGGCATCCGATAGGGTCTCTTGGATATTGGCCCTGTACCTGGCAATAGCTCTATCAAGAACTCGATGTCTCTATCCGGTGGCATGCCTGGTAACTCTTCTGGGAAAACATCCGAAAAATCTTTCACTATAGGTACTTCCTCCAGCACAACTCCCGTGAGGGTATTCACTTGGCTCCTCCTAGGCACATGCCTAGATACATACTTAATCCTTTTCCCTCCGGGGTGGTAAGATAAATTGACTTGCTAGCACAACAAGATTACTCCCTCCATACTTTGACATCCAGTCCATACCTAATATCACATCCAATCCTTGCGACTCCAAGATAATTAGGTCGACGGAAAAACATGCGTGCCAATGATTAGGGGTATCTGGGTGCACCATCTCGCTAGCCATGTACTCTGCTCAAAGTAGCTCACTAAAAGAGGGGTCCTAAGGGTTTGGGTTGGTAACTTAAACTTTTCCACAAATCCCTTGATATGTATGAATGCGATGCACGATGTCGAAAAGAACAAGAGCGGTAAATGACTGAACCAAAAGCATTACCTATTACCGCGTCCTGCTTTCTTCGACTTCCTCCATGTTAACGTGGTTCACTTGTCCTTTGTTGAATGGATTGGGCTTCTTCCCAGCGCTCCCATTTCCGTTTCCATTCCTTCCTTCAGGGCAGTCATTGGCATAGTGCCCTGTGTTCTCGCACTTAAAGCAAATAACTTGGCTTAAGTCCCTCTTGGCGGGTGTAGATGGGTTAGAGCGATTCTGATTATTATTGACTCCATTCCCATTCCCGTTCTTCGCACCATTTTGACTATGCGATCCTCCTCCAGTATGGTTATGACCTCCATGGTTATGAACAAGTCCTCCCGAGTTCAGGGTTAAGCGAGGCTTCTCGTGAGCTCCTGAGTCGTACTTCCCTTGTCCATACTTCCTCTTACGGCTCTCAATTTGCTGCTGCTTTCCTTCAATCATTAGGGCCTTATCTACCAACTCCTGGTAGTTGATGAAAGTTTCCACCATCAACTGCACACTCATCTCATCATTCAGCCCTTCCATAAACTTCTCCTGCTTCGCGGCATCTGTGGCCACATCATCAGGGGCATAGCGTGATAACTTGCTAAACTCATCCACGTACTGGGCCACAGTACGGTTCCCCTGGCGTAAGTTGCGAAACTCACGCTTCTTCATCTGCATGGCTCCAGTTGAGACATGGGCTGTGCGAAAAGCTTGTTGGAACTGGTCCCAAGTGACATTGGCTATAGGAAAAGTAGCCGTGTAATTCTGCCACCATGCGGCTGCTGGTCCGTCCAATTGATGTGCGGCAAAGTGCACCTTCTCAGCATCCGTGCATCCTGCGGTGGTTAACTCCCTTCCAATACAGCGTAGCCAATCATCAGCAACTATTGGCTTGATCCTTACTGGAAAACACCGGCGGTTGTAACCTCAGAAAACGGGCTAAATTGTCCACTGGCGGCGGGTTGTTGTTGTTGTTGTTGGCATTGCCCTGGTTCCGAACTAGCAATTGCATCAAGGCATTCTGCTGCTGGATCAACTGGGTGAGCTCCGGTGGAAAAACAAAACCGGGGTGGCGTCTCGGAGGCATCTGGTGGGTTTAGATGGAAGAGATTAGAATAGAAAGAGGTCTAGTGAGAAAACACTACCCATATGCACATGAGGCAAACACAAACATTCATTCAATCAATCAAGCAAGGGCATACAGACGGTCTAGGACTATCGCAAAACTGCTCAACTACTACTAGTTACATGGGGAATACTACTATTATATGGTGGTCATCTAGAAATTTTGATCGGTGGAAGACTCCATGATGTACGCTCGACCGTCTTCATAGTCATCATCACTTGAATCGAGAATCGATGTAAATGCGATGATGATGTAGTTGTCCGGACAAGTGGGATCTTCTTCCTCTTCTTCCGGTCTTGATCCTCCCATGAAGACTCCGATCTTCTTGACTAGGTCGTCATTCTTCTCCGATGAGTGTCTTGATTTCCTCCTCATATCCATCGCGTGTAAACTTGAGTTCTTCCTCCAGCTCGATGATCCTAGTTTTCGCCTTCTTCAAATCCATCATGTCTGAGCACATCTGGTTCTCCTAACGTCGAATGTGCTGGTTTAGCTCCTGGATGTAAGCTGCAATGGATTTATCCTTCTTGGTGCCGATTACTTCCCATTGCTCGTCTCGGCGCCCACATATTTGGTAGATGGTGTCTTTAAGCTCCCTGTTGTAGACTTCTCCAATGCGTCCCATGGTAATGTGAGCTGCCATACTCTTGCCAAGGCTCCAGGTGGGTGCTTCGAAAGAAAATTCTATGGGCTTGGAAGTTGGCGAGAATGTCCTTCACGGAACTTGTACTTGAATCATCCAGCGCTCTTCTTGGGTAAAGAAAGTGGCGTTGTACGTCCCGGTGAAGCTTGGTATTCCAATGTTCAAGTACCTAGTGACTTGCTTCAAGTGGCGTCCAAAAGGTGTGTCTTCATCCGGTTGTGCAAACTTGTTCTTCATCTCCTTCATCCTAAAGAGTGGAAAATGGAGAGGAGTCAGAAATGAGTAGAGAAGAGTGACCTATGGTTTATCTTAGTGGTCGTGTCCTACACTCAGCGTGTGCTCTGATACCATCTTGTAGCGACCCGACCTCAGATGGTCAAGTCTCTGTGTTTCCGTGTCATCCCTGGATCAGCAATGCTGACACACACAGTACTCGAAGGATTTAGAACAGAGTAGAAATCACATACTTATTACACGAATGTCTCAAAAGAGAACTTATTACAATAATATGGCTTAAGGGCATCTAATACGATAACAGCGGAAGGCTTGGAAGATAAAGTGAGTCCATCAACTCCAACGGCATAGCTGAGCTGCACGGCAATGACCTATTGAACCTTACTCCTCGTCTGAAAAGTCTGCAACATAATACGTTGCAGCCCGAGAACGGGTCAGCACATGGAATATGCTGGCAATGTAACACAATAGAGCAATAACAGAATAATGCTACCACTACATGCATATTTGGCTGGTGGAAAGCTCTACGGTTACAGTTTTTGCGAAAAGCCAATTTTCCCTACAACAAAGGAATAAATTTTAATTTAACTATCATGGTGGTTGAAACATCATTGAGAAGGTATAACCCCAACTCAATCCCAATTAAGGTAATTAACATCCCAGCAATATTAGTTAAGAGTGATGAGATACATATGAATACTCAAGTACTAGATACTCAGAATTGTCCATAACCAGGGACACGGCTAACCATGACTAGATTGTACACTCTGCAGAGGTTTGCGCACTTTTCCCCACAAGACTCGATCGCCTCCGTTGATTTCTCGCACTACATGGTGTTTGAGAAACGGATGACCGAGACACGATCTTCGAAACATTAACTCTCTACTCCGGGTAGATCATACCAAACCTATAAAACCCACTACCGCTGATCTACCTCTTCAAGAGCTTCACGTAACTTACTCAACTATGCTAGAGCCCATAATAGCTTGTGGCTGCACACGGAAGTTTCTAGCATGAATAATCTCAGTTCCCTTTGAGCCTGGGTGGCGGTCCATAGGAAGATCACACGAGTACCCCAGGATTTCCAAAAAAAACAGACAACACTGGGTTCCCCAGGTGCCTCAATCCACCCAGATGTGTATTGAAGTTGCCACCTTATGTTGAACCACTAATTAATAATCTCACATCTGTCATGGATTACACTCAAACCCAATCCACGTCTACGAGCATAACATAGCAATATAGGCAAGACGTAGAAATAACTCCCAAGGGTTTGATAGTAATAGGGCAATAGGTTCTACCTCATCATCTACTCCCCAACCCACAAGTTAATGACATCCTAATCATGCAATGTTTGAGGGTTGAAACTAATGCACAAAACTGGGTATGAAAAGAGTATGATCAAAGTGTTACTTGCCTTGCTGACGATCCGTGAATCCTAGAGACTCGTAGTAACACGCTTCGCACTCCGGGAATTCTATCGCAAGCAAACAATACATACATAAGCAACAAGCAAAGATGCACAAGCAAAACTCAACTGAAAAAGGTTGACCAGAAAGTTCAATTTAAGAACTCCGGTTCGCAAAAAGAATCAAACCAAACGAAGCAACGAAACTCCAACGGCGAAAGAAATAAGATCCGTTTACTAATCTGAACTAGGGTCAAATTTTACAGAGACAAATACTTGTTTGAGTTGACTAATCGGAAAGAGGGTTTCGAGATGAAACTCCAGGCGCTTGAATCGCCTGATTCCGATAAACGAGGGAAAAGTTAGACTAGTACGAACATCGGATCAGAAATCACGATCCGAAAAATCGCGGAATAAATCCGATAAAAAGAAAAACGATGAACGGCTTAACGAACGAACGTTCGTTAGCAGAAACTAAACGACGAACACGTTCGTTAAAACGAACGAACGAGCCAATCGCTCGCTAAGTAAATAAACCGGAGAATAAAACCGATCTATATAAAAAAATGAACTAGGGTTTTTCTAAAAAAACCGAAGGGGTTTTTCTAAAAAAAAACCGGGCGGAGGGCGGCTACCTCCGGTGAGGTCGTCCGGCGAGGCGGGGCGACTCCGGCGGGCGGTGAGGGCGGCGGGCTCGGCGAGGGCGCTGGGTGGCGGGAGGGGGCGGTGGCGGCTAGAGGCGGCGGCGGCGACTCTGGCCGGGCGGGCGGCTCGGGGCTCGGGGCTCGGCTCCGGGCTCCGGGGCGGCGGTGGTTGTGGCTAGAGGGGGGGGTGGCGACGTATATAAAGGGGGCGGGGGCGGCGACTTGGAGGAGGGGGCAAGGCGCGGCGGCGGAGTCCTGCTCGGACTCCGGAGTCCGGGTCGGCGGCGGCGGCGGCTGGCTGGGCCCTAGGCCCAGTCGGGCGCGGGTCTCTCTCTTTAATAAAAACGTTCCGCCGAAACTTAGAAAAATCCTAGAAAAATAAATAAAAATCTAAAAAATACCAAAACAAGTTTTCTCCGTCTAAATGAAATATTTATAACAAGATGAACTTTTCTTGGCCCCTAAAATGCAATTTTTAAAACATGCAAATTTTTCTAGGGCAAATAAAATCAAATAAAAACCAAATAATGATTTTAACATTTTTCCTCCGTTATTTCAATTATTTTGGAGAAGTCATATTATCTCCCCTCATTTATTATTTTAAAACGAAATATTTTCTGGAGAGAAAATAATTAAAATCAAAATCCTCGTCTTCATTATTTGATAAAATTCAAATATGAAAATTTGGAAAATCCCCAACTCTCTCCGAGGGTCCTTGAGTTGCTTAGGATTTCGAGGATTGCAAACGAAATGCAATAAAATATGATATGCATGGATGACCTATGTATAACATTCCAAATTGAAAATTTGGGATGTTACAAAATCGCATACCACATACAGAACGCCATGAACTTGTGCCCTCAGCACCGATGTCCATCTCACGGTTTTCCTCCTCTCTCCACACCGCCTCCTTTGCGCTGTGCTACCTTCCAGACAATTTGGTACTAAACCTTCGACTCCCATTTCTCAAGAAACTTTCACTTGTGCGGGTTCGTATATCAGAGGCCTCATTGCACAACATCATCCACTCCAGTTGCCCTGCGCTGGAGTGCTTGGTGCTTGTTTTCACAGTTAGAATCGGTTGTCTCCAAATAAAGTCGCCTAACCTTGTAAGAATTGGAATTTCTTTTGACGGAAGGCAGCTCATCATCCAAGATGCCCCTTCACTTCCAAGGTTGATCCTTGATTCTAGTTATTCAGCGTTGCAAATAACTGTCCTCTCTGCGCCTAAACTGGAGACCTTGGGTGTAATACATGATCTCTGTGCTCATTTCAATATGGTGTTTGGCTCCACAGCTCTTGGTACTTTATATTATCATCTACACTTGTAACCATATGCTGCATTTTAAATTTCTGCATAATTTATATATCATCTTGGAGTACACATTTTGTACTAATATTATGTTCTATGCTCAATGAAGAGTTTCTCCATGGATGGGCTATCAATGGTGCTGGATTCTGTCAAGATCTTATATATCCAAATGAATAGTTTTGATCTGAACAAGATTATTGGCTTGCTGCAATGCTTTCCATGTCTGGAGAAGTTGTATATAAAGGTTGCACATTGTAAGCCCACATATAGTGTACTAGAATTAACCGTTCAGTTGTTGCTCTTTCGACACTCTTCTTTTAGACCTTAACTGTTTTCAATTTTCATGTCTATTTAGGCAACAGGACGGGGTAAGAAAGTTATAACCAATCGGTGGATTCGTAAGCATCGGGGTTTTCTCACTTCTCATGAGATTCGATTGAAGACAATAACGCTAGATTGATATGTAGCCAACCGTGCAAACACAAGATTTGTCACATTCTTCCTGCTGAAACCGAGGTTACTATTGTCCATCAGGCTTAAGTTTATCAGCAGCATAGTTTTGACGGATGGGTATGTCGAAGAGAAAAAAGGAGTTTCAGGTGGGCAAAAGAGCTTCTGAACGTGCCGGGCTTCTATTTACAACATATTGTGGTCATAATCCAGTAAATTTTACGATCCAGGATGTTCATTCTATGGACCTGACCGATCCATTTGACTGTGACTGCTGAAAACAGTGCTGGAGTTAGATGTTGTTGCCCTTTTCAATCTGGGTTTTTTGTAAACCTGATGAACAATCAACCTCGTGCTTTTGTACAGTTTGTAAGCTGGAGTTAGATGTTCCTTCCCTTTTCAACTCGGCTTTGACTGTCATATTTTCTTTGAAACAAGGCAAATGGCTTGCCATTCGTTTAATTTAGAGTGAAATATCGTAACAAATCACAACCAAGGGAAATAACATCACTCACGCCGGCTGCTTGAGCTCACTGTGCATTACAGAAGCCAAGTGACTAGCCCCCACCACCCCCACCAGTCAACCCTCGTACTCCCCTCCGCCTGCGACTGGACCGGCGCATCTTCAACGGCTTCTGTTTGTTCCCTCCGAGGCCTCGCCGTCGTCCTCCGCCTTGCGGCCTTGGTTCGCTCGCCGTGCGCGGTGCGCCGCCCTCTTGCGTTGTCAGCGTCGTCAACAACCGAGAGGAACAAGGAGATGATCAGACGTGGAGAGGATGACGGTAAAGGGACCCACCAGCGTCATGGCGACGCAAGCAAGTGCCTCTATAGTACAAGCCCAAAAATATGGTTCCTCCTAATGGTTGGACATCCGGGGCTCACGCCATCATCAACGTAGTTAATAAGCGAGAGAATTACACTACGAGCTGGCACTGTGGACCCAGCAAGTCGCGCAGTTTTTTAGGAACAAGCAGTTTTTTGAGACAATGAGGAACAAGCAGTTGTTATTTATACTAGTTTTAGCGACGGATCAGGGTAACAACGGGGCTGTGGCCCGTCTAACCAGGGTTTTATTTATGTTTACCACATCATGAGCCCAGTTATGTTTTTTTCTTGCTGAAAATGGCTAGCCCAGTTCTATTTTTTTTAAAGAAATACCCAAACAAGGCCTACTTGCTTTAACGGCCCTGCTGGGCTGCAAATGTTTCAAGACGAGGAGAGTTTCATTCGGTTTGCCCAGAAATGGCCTGTACATTTTTAAAAGACATCAAACCGGGAATTAGTTTCATTTTTTTCATTACAAGATATTAAATTCCATAGATTTTTATGCGTGGAAAATTATTTTGATTTTATATTTATATAAATTATTTTTCAAAATGGTTTGAATGTGAATCGATATTTCTGGATTAAAAACGGTTGACCGCACCGAAGTATGCAAAATTTCGTATACTTTTTAACCGTGGCCACAATATGGGGTGTAATGCTAACAAAAAGAAGATGGGCTCCAAAAAAAATCTTAAGAATTAGCAAATGGGCTGTACATTATTAGAAATAATGGCAGATGGGCGGTATGCTGTTTTCCATAGATTTGAGGCTGACTTGTGCGCCTACTACAGGTTGACGCGTATGCTTTCATAAAAAAAAGGTTGACGCACACGCAACGCCCTGTCAACTTAGTCAACACATGAGAGCAGTGACTGTTGGATGTCCATCCAACGGCTGTCGTGCTTCTTCAATCTCTGCTCTTCATGCTCCAGCCGCTCAAACAAGCGCCGGCGGGACTGCCTGCTCCCTCCTCCCGCGGCCGGCTATGCTGCCGCGCAAGCCTCACGGCCCCACCGTACTCCCATCGCTGGCCTAGCCATCCCTCTACTCACCCACACCTGCTATTATTCTCCGGAGATGGCAGACGAACCAGTAAACCCTCGTACTCCTCCGCGTGGGAAACAACTGCCGAGTATTCCCTGGCTCCGTGTCGCTCCCTTCCTAGGCCTCACCGTCGTCCACCGCCCTGGTGCTCTCGGCGCGACCTGGTCAACATGGTCAATGAACGACATCCATCAGAAGTGGACTGTACGTGGAGAGGCTGACAGTTGGGTCCACGGCCGCGCGCAAGGAAATGCCTCCTTATTACGCGCAAAATAATGATTCCTCCACCTGACAGCTAGGACCCACAGGAAGGGCCTCAGATTTCGCGAAAAACGCTTTCCCCAATCGATGTGTCGGACCCACCAGCTATATCTTCGCCCGCAAGGAAGTGCCTCCTTATTACACCCAAAAAAATGAATACCCCCTGCTAGCTGGGAGCCACCATATTGTTGGGCTGACTTGTGGGCCTACTAAGTTGACGGGGACGGAGGGCTTTGTAAACTTAGTCAATAATCCAGTGACCGTATGATATCCATCCAACGGCCATACGGCGTCTTCAACCTCTGGTCTTCTTGCTGCAGCTGCCCAAAGCAGCGCCGGTCGTGCCGCCTGCTCCTGCCTCCCGTGGCCGGCTGTGCTACCGCCTGCTCCTGCCTCCCGTGGCCCGGCTCCACGTCGTCCCCTTCCTAGGCCTCGCCGTCGTCCACCGCCGTGGTGCTCTCGGCGCGGCGTGGTCAATGTGGTCAACGACCGACTTCCATCGGAAGAGTACTGTACGTGGAGAGGCTGACAGCTGGGTCCACGGCAGCCGCAAGGAAGTGCCTCCTTATTACGCGGAAAATAATTTTTCCTCCACCTGAAAGCGGGGACCCACCGGACGGGCCACCAGTATTTTGCAAAATAAATCGTTTCCCCCTGACTGCTGGGACCCACCGGACGGGCCACCGTATTTCATGAAAAAAACGCCCCCCCCGCTGTCAGCTCGGACCTACCGGAAGTGCCTCCTTATTACGCACAAAAAAATTAATACTCCCCCGGCTTGCTGGGACCCACCTTGGTGGGAGGCTGTCTTGTGGGCCTACTAAGTTGACGGGGCCGAAGGGCTTTGTCAACTTAGTCAATCTGAACGATTCTAGCTCCAGTGACCGTATGATGTCCATCCAACGGCCGTAGTGCTTCTTCAACCTCTGGTCTTCTTGCTCCAGCCGCCGAAAGCAGAGCGGGTCGTGCCGCATGCTCCTGCCCCCCGTGGCCGGCTGTGCTGCCGCGGAGGCCTCACCGCCCCCTACTATTTCCACCGCTGGCCAGGCCCTGCGGCGACGGCAGCCTCACACCGCAGCCGAACCAGTGAACCCTCGTACTCCTCTCCGTGCGGGCTTCCTTGCCGCGTCTTCCCGGCTCGCGTCGTCCCTTCCTAGGCCTCGTCGTGCGTCCACCGCCGTGGTGCTCTCCGTGGCGTGGTCAACATGGTCAAGGAACGACTTCCATCGGAAGAGTATCAGACGTGGAGAGGCCGACAGTGGGTCCACGGCCACAGCCCAGTTTTTTTGGGATTTGCCAATTAAGTCGCTTTGTCAGGCCTGTTGGGCTGCAAATCTTTCAAGACGAGGAGAGCTTTTCATTCGGTTGGCCGAGAAAATGGCCCATCAGTAATGAGAAATGGGCTGTACATTTTTAAAACACATCAAGCCGACAATTAGTTTCGAATATTTTTTTTTTCATTTCAAGATTTTAAATTACATTGATTTTTATGCGTGGAGAATTTGTTGGATTTTATATTGATATACATTTTTTTTAAAAATCAGTTTGAATGTGATTCGAAATTTCGGGATTAAAAACAGTTCGGACCGCACCGAAATATGCAAAAAAATTTATAATTTTTTAACCGTGGCCACAATATGGGCTGTAATGCTAACAAAAAGAATATGGGCTCCAAAAAATATCTTAAGAATTAGCAAATGGGCTGTAAATTATTAGAAATAATGGCAGATGGGCTGTATGCTGTTTTCCGCAGATTCGAGGCTTTCCTAAAAAAAAGGTTGACACACAAGCAGTGACGGTTGGATGTACATCCAACGGCCGTCGTGCTTCTTCAATCTCTGCTCTTCCTGCTCTAGCCGCTCAAACAAGCGCCAGCGGGACTGCTCGCTTCCCTCCTCCCATGCCGGGTCAGGTTGCCAAGAGGCCTCACGGCCCCACCATACTCCCATCGCTGGCCTAGCCATCCCTCTACTCACCCACACCTGCTGTTATTCTCCGGCGACGGCAGACGAACCAGTAAACCCTCGTTTAGTCGTACTCCCCTCCACGTGGGAAACAGCTGCTGACTCTTCCCTGCCTCCGTGTCGTTCCCTTCCTAGGCCTCGCCGTCGTCCACCGCCCTGGTGCTCTCGGTGCGGCCTGGACAACGTGGTCAACGACCGACATGCATCTGAAGTGGACTGTACGTGGAGAGGCCGACAGCTGGGTCCAGGGCCGCACGCAAGGAAATACCTCCTTATTACGCGCAAAATAATGATTCGTCCAGCTGACATCAAGGATCCACCGAAAGGGCCTCAGTATTTCGCGAAAAAACGTTACCGCCGCTGACAGCTCGGACCCACCAGCTATATCTTCGCACGCAAGGAAGTGCCTCCTTATTACGCACAAAAAAATGAATACTCCCCCTGTTAGCTGGGACCCAGTATAGTGGCAGGCTGACTTGTGGGCCTACTAAGTTGACGGGGACGAAGGGCTTTGTCAACTTAGTCAATATGCACGATTCTAGCTCCAGTGACCGTACGATGTCCATCCAACGACCGTAGTGCTTCTTCAACCTCTGGTCTTCTTGCTCCAGCTGCCCAAACCAGCGCTGGTCGTGCCTCGTGCTCCTGCCTCCTGTGGCTGGCTGCGATGCGGCGGAGGCCTCACCGCCCCCTACTACTACCACCGCTGGCCAGGCCATCCCTCTACTCACCCACACCCCCTGTTATTCTCCGACGACGGCATCCTCACACAGCAGCGAACCAGTGAACCCTCGTACTCCTCTACGCGTGGGCATCCACTGCCGCGTCTTCCCCGGCTCCGCGTCGTCCCCTTCCTAGGCCTCGCCTCGTCCACCGCCCTGGTGCTCTCGGCGCGGCGTGGTCAACGTGGTCAAGGAACGGCTTCCATCGGACGTGGACTGTATGTGGAGAGGCTGACAGCTGGGTCCACGGCCGCAGCAAGGAAGTGCCTCCTTATTACGTGCAAAATAATTATTCCTCCACCTGACAGCGGGGACCCACCGGACGGGCCACCATATTTCGTGAAAAAACGTTTCCCCCCTGACTGCTGGGACCCACCAGCTACACCTTCGCATGCAAGGAAGTGCGTCCGGGCAAAAAAAATGATTCGCCCCCCTCACTGCTGGGACCCACTAGCTACATCTTCGCACACACAAGTTCGTCCGGGCAAAAAAAACCAAAACGATTCGCCCCCCTGACTGCTGGGACCCACCAGCTACATCTTCGCACGCAAGGAAGTGCCTGACAGTCGGGACCCACCTGGTCGAAGCGTACGTAGCGTTGTCATTCTGGTCGCGAACGTGTACGTACATATATACTAGTGGATGTAGAGGCGCGCACGTGTCATAGTAGAGGCGCGCACGTAGCATGTACACGTACGTACAACGGCGAGGGTGCAAGAAAGAAAATACAGCCACATACGTACATACGGGCACGGTCTCTAACGCCTATCGCGCATACGTACATGGCTGGGTCGGAACGGAGAAACAGCATCGTCGTCGTGTTCATGGGGAGAAAACCGGCTGGGTCGGAACGAAATGCGTGGTCGTGTTCATCGGGAGGGCTTGGACGGAACAGGCGATGGAAACGAGGCCTGGCGTACAGCACAACGGAGGAAACAACCTTGTGTTCGACCGGCCACGTTCGAAACGGGGTCCTGTTGATCGGGAGGGGCCTGGCGTACCGCAAAACGGAGGAAACAGACCTCCTACGGTTGAAACGAGGGTCCTGTTGATAGGGTGGGGTGTGGCGTACCGCAAAACGGACGAAACAAACTTGAGTTGGAGCGCTACGGTCGAAACGGGGGGGAGGGGGGAGGGTGTGGCGTACCGCAAAACGGGACTCCACGGGATACTGTTCATCTCCACCGTCGACCTCCTCCAGCCTCCACGGGCTACCGTCGACCTCCTCCAGCCTCCACGGGCTCCTGTTCATCCAGCCTCCACCACGCGCTTACTCCATCGGCTCTTGTTCAACCACCCCTCCACGGGCACCCCTCCACCGTCTCTTGTTCATCCAGCCCTCCACACCACGGGTCCTGTTCAGCCACCCCTCCACGGCCACCCCTCCACCGCTTCACTGTTCATCCAACCCTCCACACCACGGGTTCCTGTTCATCCAGAGGCAACGCCAGCGCTCGCTCATACAAAGCCCCCCGCGAACGCTCATTGTTCATCAGAGGCAGCATCGATCGGCTTGATTAGCAGCAGTAGCGGCGAATCGCTCCATCGGGTTGATTAACAGCAATCGATCGACCGCTTCGGGTTCGATAGCGTAGCTCGCAATGCAATCGCTCGGGTTCAGTTAGAGCCCAACGCCTCGCTCGGCTTCAGTTAGAGCCAACGCCTCGCACACACACGCGTACGTACGAGAGAAACGCGCATCGCTCGGGCCCCGACCTTCCACCGTAACCGGCAACTCCCCAAAATTTTCCTCCCCCTCGCTTCTACCATCGTTTTTCCCGTCATGGACGGCCCAAAGAATGTCATGCAGCTGCGTCTCCGGCCCGCCTAGGACGAAAAGCCCATTTTCTATCATGATTTTTTGTCATAGAAGTAGGAGCCCACCACATCTATGATGATACCGGGTTTTGTCACAATTATCGTCATAGAAGTGTCATATGTATGACATAATTTTTTTTCGTTCGGCCCAAAATGTCACGGATGTGTCTTTTTTTGTAGTGTCTGTAGGTGTGCGAGTTCTTTCCGTAACCAAGCATAAAACATTCATGTGCTTTCGGTGCAAATTTAGCATTGTGATGAGGATCTCTACTCCAACATTTAGCACCGAAGACTTTGAAATAACTCACATTGGGTTTCTTGTCAGTGAGGAGTTCATAGGCAGTCTTCTTGAAGAATTTGTGAAGATATACCCTGTTGATGATGTGGCACGCAGTGTAAATTGCCTCAATCCAGAAGTGATGCGGCGTCTTGTACTCATCAAGCATAATGCGAGCCATCTCAACAAGAGTTCTGTTCTTGCGCTCCACGACGCCATTTTGCTGAGGAGTATAAGGAGCAAATAACTCATGAGTAATACCAAGTTCATCAAGATAGTCATCAAGACCAGAATTCTTGAACCCAGTTCCATTGTCACTCCTGATGTGCTTGATCTTCACACCAAAGTTGGTTGAAGCCCTCGAGGAAAATCGTTTGAAGACTTCCTGCACTTCATGTTTGTAAGTAACAATGTGTACCCATGTGTAACGAGAGTAATCATCAACAATAACAAAGCCATATAGAGATGCATCATTAGTGACTTCTGAGTAATGATTAGGACCAAAGAGGTCCATGTGAAGCAATTCGAATGGTCGAGTAGTGGTCATGATAGTCTTCGCTGGATGCTTGTCATTGGTCATTTTTCCAGCTTTACAGGCCCCGCATAAGTGATCCTTGAGGAATTTGACATTCTCAATGCCAATGACATGCTTATTCTTCGCAAGCGTGTGCAAATTCCTCATGCCTGCGTGACCAAGTCGTCGATGCCATAGCCAACCTTCTGAAGCTTTTGCAAGTAGGCACACGGCTGGTTGAGGTCCTGTAGAGAAATCAACAAGTATAAGTCTCCTCTCCTAAAGCCTTCAAAGACTTTGGAATTGTCAGCTTCCATAACCACAACACAACGATACTTGCCAAAGACAACAATCATATCAAGATCACAAAGCATTGAGACAGACATAAGGTTGTATCCTAAGGACTCAACAAGCATGACTTTGTCCATGTGTCGATCCTTTGTGATCGCAACCTTACCTAGACCCAATACGACTTTTGCCTTTGTCGGCCGAAGATGATATGCTTGAGATCACGATGGTGATAAGGGAGCATCAATCAACATATTCTTGTCACCGGTCATGTGATTTGTACATCCACTATCGAGAACCCACTCGGTGGCTTTGGGTTGATCATCCTGCAGATGAATTAGTGCAGCTTACGAACTCATATACTTCATCGGTGAAGAATATGAGATCAAATTCATCGATGAATTTCATCAAGCAAAGAAACAGATATAGCAAGATGAGGGCGTGTGAAATGAAAGTTCATTTCTTCATGATTAGCTGCGCCCTTTCGAGCATTTTTGTCGTGCCCCCAAAGAAATTCTTCAGACGTTAAGGCACGCCCTGGAGACCTGACCCTGCAGAAGAGATTAGTTCTTTTCTTCACCACGCACATCCGAAGGGGTGGCAAAGAGTTCATCACTCTGCGAGCTCCATATGAGAATGGTGGCAAAGAAGCTGCACCATCTCGTTTCACATAAGAGGGGTTAGGGTAAGCATATGAATAAGCAGAGAAATTCTTCGAGGACTTATGAACATAATGGTTTGAGGAATAATGCACATATTCATAGCCCTTAGCTCTACCCTGCGAAACAGATTTGTTAGCATGATGATAATCATGTGAGGACTTTGATCCTTTTGAGGAATTTGATCCACGTGAGGAATTTGGTCCGTATGACGACTTGGATCCATATGAAGAATTTGGTCCATATGAAGAGTTTGATCTGGGGTTCCTATTCTTCATAGGTGGTGTCATGAGAACATTCACCTGAAGTCTTTCAAGGCACCTTTTGGGAACCCAGATTTTCTTCATAGGGGAACCGTTCCTGCAGTTAGTGCCAACATATCTAGCAAATACTTCACCATTCTGATTTTTGAACAGTTTATAGTTGGAGTCAAATGACTCATCAGAAGAATGAGGAGATTCACATGTAAAGCCAGATAAGTTAGATGGATCAACTGGTGGTCCCTTTGCAGCAACCCATGAGGTTTTGGGGTACTGCTTTGTGCTTCCAATATGTACCATCAAGATTGATTTTCCTCTCAAAGGCAATACCCTCTTTCCTAGGGTTCTGTTGAGGATCTGCTTTTAAGCACATCACAAAGAGTCTGATGCCCTTTGAGGCTTTTGTACATGCCTGTCATGTACAATTCCTTCAACCCTGCGTCGTCGTTGATACTAGCAATGTCCTCGAGATGAGGAATTAGTGATAGCAGAGGCAGGTGAAGAATTTGTAACAATAGAAGCATTTGAACCTTGGTGAAGAATTAGCGATTCACGTTCAATGCACTTTAAGCATGGAGGAACAAATTCTTCCTGAGAAGCGCTGATTTGTTGAGAAAGTAATGAATCACGCTCCTTCTGAAGATCTTCATAACTCACTCTTAGCTTCTCAAGATCTTGCTTCTTTTGAAGAAATTCATAAGAAAGCTTCTCATGATCAGCTAAGAGAGTGTTATGATGACCTTGAAGGCTGTCAAACCTAGACTGAAGTCTCTGAAGATTTTCAGTCAAGGCTTTAGTGCGATCCATTTCTTCCCCCAACATATCGTCACTTTTGTCTAGCATGTTTTGAACCTTTTCAAAAGCCCTTTGTTGTTTCACAACAATCTTAGCAAGTTTAGAGTAGCCGGGCTTGAGGTTTTCATCAGATTCATTCTCACTAGATTCAGAGGAGGTATATTTGAGTACCTTGGCACCCTTTGCCATGAAGCAGTAGGTGGGAGCGTAGTCATCATTGCCTTCATCAGCCTTGTTGGTGAGGTCATTTTCTTTAGAGTTGAAGATAGACTTGGCGATTTAATGCGATGGCGAGCCAGACTCGCCACACCAGACTCGTACTCCTCAGATGCCTCCTCTTCCTCATGTTCCTCAGATTCAGCCTCAGAGTCCATTTCCTTGCCAATGATTGCCCGACTTCTTGCGAGATGAAGACTTCGAGGATTTTGATGATGAAGATTTTGACGATTTCTTCTTCTTCTTAGCGTCATCAGAACTGTAATCCTTGTATTTCTTCTTCTTTAATTCCTTTTCCCACTAAGGACAATCTTGAATATAGTGACCAGTTTTCTTGCATTTGTGGCATAGCCTCCTCTTGTAGTCACTGGATGAGGAATCATTGCTCCTTGAGGATTTTCCAAAGCAACCACGTCTTGAGAACTTCTGGAATTTCTTCACGAGCAGTGCTAGCTCCTGGCTCAATTCTTCAGGATCACCAAGGCTGCCGGAATCTTCATTTTCAGATTGAGACCTTTGCCTTGGCCTTGTGGCACGTGATCTACCACGACTGACGCATAGAGATCTCTCTTTTCAGCAAGCTGGAACTCATGAGTGTTTAGCCTCTCGAGGATATCAGCGGGATCAAGTGACTTGTAATCAGCACGCTCTTGTATCATCAATGCCAGAGTATCAAATTAGGAATCAAGTGATCTCAACAATTTCTTCACCACCTCATGGTCGGTGATGTCAGTGGCACCAAGCGCTTGAAGCTCATTTGAGATGTCAGTGAGGCGATCGAAGGTTTGTTGAACATTTTCATTGTCGAGTCTTTTGAAGCGGTTGAATAGATTGCGGAGAACATAAACTCAAGAGTCACGCTGAGTTGAGACTCCTTCATTCACTTTGGACAACCTATCCCAGATAAGCTTAGCAGTTTCCAAAGCACTCACTCTTCCATACTGTCCTTTGCTCAGATGGCCACATATGATATTCTTCGCTTTAGAATCGAGTTGCTTGAATCTCTTCACATCGGTGGCGTCTAGTGAGGGTGAGACAGAGGGAACACCATTTTCCACAACATACCAGAGATCGTTATCAATTGCCTCAAGATGCATTCGCATCTTATTTTTCCAGTAGGGGTAGTCTATCCCATCGAAGGTAGGACGGCCAGCAGAGACCTTGATCATACCCGCGGTCGACATAACTAAAACTCCAGGTGATTAAACCAAAATCACACAGAACAAGGGAGTACCTTGCTCTGATACCAAATCAATGCCAAGTCTTCAAGGTCACACCAATTTCTTCACTTTCAAAGTCTTCAGAAAGTCTTCAGAATACCAAAGTCTTCAATCAAAGAACTTCATTTTTAGGGGTCTACTTTCTCTGGAAATATCAAACTCTTCATAGACTTATAGACCTGTGTACACTCATAAACGCATTAGACCCTTAACCTATAAGTCTTCAATACACCAAAATCACTAAGGGGCACTAGATGCACTTACATCAGGGTGAAAACCTAGATACCTGCCTTGTGGTTGGATCCGTTGATGCTGGCGCTTGAGTGTCGCTCCTTTTCTAAAGGTGTCGCTATTGAATCTCGTTGTCCATGTGATGTCATGAGATGGTTGGTGCGGATATGGTCATTACTGTAGTTTGCTGATCGCAGATCTGACCATCTTGGTTTTTTTCCTTGCCTACATATAATTTTGTTCTTTTATGACTTTGCTAGTTGTTGGCAGGTTTTCACATGTCTGAGTTGGTGTTGGCTGTGAGCTCCTAGCTATGCAGAGGTCGGGTGTGTGCTCATTGTGTTTTGTATCTTCTTGATGCTCTATTCTAAGCCAATAAGATCCACCCTTTGTTCAAAAAGTAAGAAGAGGTTATGAGGATAGCTTGGTTTTGATCTCTCCAGGAGTGGCGACCAGCGAGCAGAAGGTGGCAATTTAGCTGATGGTCTTCAGTGTGTTTCGTGCGATCCAGATGTAGGCCAATATCTGTTGTCTCACCTTGCTGGTATGTTGCTCGGGCATGAACCTTATGTTGGAAATATGCCCTAGAGGAAATAATATTGTACTATTATGTTTACATATTCATAATTAAGAGTTTACATTCCTTGGTATAACTGGTACGATCCTGGAATATGCAATTCAGTGAAAAAAACATATGCACGTGTGGAATGATAAACGGTATAATAAGATTCCTCTCGCCTCTAAGACTAGCTCAGGTGTTGTGGGTGATCATGTGTTTTGAATCTTAGGATAGCGTTAAGTGTAACGATAGTCCTAAAACAACATTGAGAGTGTGACGTTAGAAGAACGATCACATTGAATCGACCCAAACTTAAGAAGTCAATTGTTATAACATGAAGTGTTAATGTGTGATTTAGTTCCGTAGACCATGAGAGTATTGTAGTCACTTCTTACCGTATGATGAACTTTGGGGTTGCTCAAACATCATTTGTAACACGATGATCATAACGATAACTTACGGGTTCATCAGAAAGTTTGAGAAGGTACAAGATAGCTTGAGAGTGGAATTTGCTCCTCTGACGATGAAGAGATATTCTTAGGGCCCTCTTGGTATGGCAGCATCCATCATCATCTGGCCAGACACAAATGACTATGTCACAGGGATACCGGAACATGTCAACGAGAAGGAAGAACAAAACCGCTAAAGAGGAGACCGGTATAATGAGCATGTCTATGACTCAAGAGGATACCGATATATCTCACCACGGGTTTTGTAAAGTATCACGAAGCAAAGGGAATAGCACATGATAACCAAAGGTTCACTCGAATGTCATTCGCGTAATCAGAAGGTTCGATATGGGTGTCCACGGTTCCGCTATCGGTCATTGAACGAAGGTTTTTATTTTCATGTCTATGTTTACAGAACCTACAGGGTCACAAACTTAAGGTAATCACGATCTTTTGAGTGTTAGTAGGACGGGAGTGACAAGGACATATTTATGAAATTGTTTCACTAATATACAAAATAGTTTCAAGAGGAACCGGAAGCGTTTCGGGGTCACGGGAAGGGTTTCAGAGTTTATTGGGCAATACCGGGCATTACCGATAAATATTTTATAGGTGGAAAATATTGCCGGAGATATTAAATTAATAATAAAAGGCTAGGAGGCTTTTATGTTTAATTATATATTTACTTCGATATTGCTAGTAATGACTAATGAATGCAAATGATTCCACAAATCCCCTCTTTGATGTGTTTTCATAGTAAATGGGCTAAAAAGGGAAGAAATCACGTGTGAACATGAAAAGGAGTGGAAAAGGAGATAGAAGAAATAAAGAGTAGTCACACCAAAAGCCATAGGGCAAAATACGACATTTCATATGACCGCAAGTGCCCGTGGCGTGGATTCCGAGGCTCCTCGTCCACCTGAACAACTTTTGTAAAGGAGACCATGCCGAAATGTCAACGGAGCATCTGCGAACGAAGCCAGAACAGAGCCATCTTCATCCCTTTCATCAACACTAGCCGCCTCCATTTTCCATCTCCATAGCCACCATCACCACCATAGTCCATCTCCCTCTAGTTCATGCATGTAATCGTGCATCGCACAAGGCATCCATTGTAAGACATATTTTCAATCAATCAATCTTCAAGATGTGTTCTACGTGCGATCTGATCTCCATGTGTGAGTATTTTGGTAAGGTATGGGTTGAGGCATAGGCCTTGTAGCCCTCCATATTTTGGGGGGATCAATGGAAGTACTTTGAATTAATGTCCCATGTGTGCGAAATAAAATTATTTCGTAGATGTCTCTTGTCTTGCCCGTGATCTTCATCCCTACAAGTACCCATGATCATGGAGATTGAGCCACGGTGAGGCTAAGGGCAGGGAGAACGTGAAGTGTTATTCTGAACAGCAGTGACAGAAGGGTTTAGTACAGTAAGACGGATCCAATCCTTGGGGGTTCACGAGGTGTAGACATTAAACGCCCAAAGCTATTGTCTGATTATTATAATCTTAATTATCGAGGCAACCCCGCATGATGGATAGGGCTCGGTTGGACAACTAATTCTTGATGCAGGACACCTGCCGGTCAAGATGTTATTTGGACACATCCCCTACTTCGGTTCGTAACAAGCACATCTCGATTGGTGACTTCCAGCACACAAATTAAGGTCATATTTGGTCCCAGCGCAAATACATGATTGTATGCATTAAGACCTCATACCTCTTTTTATTATAAGTGTTTGATCACAATTTGGTTGATTGACCCAGTCAAAAGCTGAAATTAATCGTTTGACGAAAGCTTGCTAGAAACCATCGCTTCAAGGAGACCTTCCTCTCGTGGGTTCGATAAGCCAGGGTCACCTCTGGGGAAATAGGTGCAGGATACTTTCTGTTCCTCACCGGATCACTAAGAGGAGGTATCATGATCCCTTCATGGTTTTGGTAATTCATGTCAACATACATGGTTTTGGACTAATATTTACCTTGAGTATATTTCAGGAAAAGTTTAACTTAGGCAAATGACAAAACATGGGTGTCGGTGTCAAAACCGGCGGATCTCGGGTAGGGGGTCCCGAACTGTGCGTCTAGGCGGATGGTAACAGGAGACAAGGGGCACGATGTTTTTACCCAGGTTCGGGCCCTCTCGATGGAGGTAATACCCTACTCCTGCTTGATTAATATTGATGATATGGATAGTACAAGAGTAGATCTACCACGAGATCAAGGAGGCTAAACCCTAGAAGCTAGCCTATGGTATGATTGTTGTTCGTCCTACGGATTAAAACCCTCCGGTTTATATAGACACCAGATAGGTTAGGGTTACACAGAGTCGGTTACAATGGTAGGAGATCTACATATCCATATCGCCAAGCTTGCCTTCCACGCCAAGGAAAGTCCCATCCGGACACGTGACGAAGTCTTCAATCTTGTATCTTCATAGTCTTGGAGTCCGGCCGCGATGATAGTTCGGCTATCCGGACACCCCCTAGTCCAGGACTCCCTCAGTAGCCCCTGAACCAGGCTTCAATGACGAGGAGTCCGGCGCACATATTGTCTTCGGCATTGCAAGGCGGGTTCCTCCTCTGAATACTTCATAGAAGGTTTTGAACACAAGGACAGTGTCCGGCTCTGCAAAACAAGTTCCACATACCACTGTAGAGAGAATAACTTTTGCACAGATCTGCTGACGTATTCCGTGGCGTGACATCACGCTACGACCAGGCCTTTACATGAATCGTTTTTTACCGTTCCACCTTAGCGCGTTTAGCAAGGCGGTTTCCTTGGCACGTCTTATCAAAACATAGATAGTGCCCCCTTATTCTGGGATTCTCATCAATACGGACGTGGGTAACCCAACCGTGCCCGTTGGCATGCCTCCTCTATCAAAGGCGAGTCCTAATCGACCACGGGGAGGGCTCTTGGTATTCAACCTCTTTATAATGAGACCAAGGCCCTCCTCTTTTTTACACCCTCCATCGAGTTCGCCTCGCGCTTCGAGTTCTAACACCCAAAGCTTCAGATTTAGGCGCTTCGGACCTTCGACGATGTCCGGCTCCGACTAGCACGGCCGATGGATGTCTTCTTCCGTCACAGAAGAAGATGTGCTAAAGCTGCGAGACACCAGGTATCTAACCGGCGAGATTTTTCATAGGCTGCCTGCTCCAGGGCAGGTCATCCCCACTCCCGAGCCCGGCGAGAGCGTGGTGTTCGTGTCTCACTTCCTTCGGGGTTTAGGCTTCCCGACGGATCCCTTTGTGCGGGGGCTCATGTTTTATTATGGGCTGGATTTTCATGACTTGAATCCGGAGTCCATCCTCCATATCTCGTCATTCATTGTCGTATGTGAGGCCTTCCTCCATATTACCCCTCACTTTGGATTGTGGCTCAAGACCTTCAAGGTGGAGCCAAAGATGATCGAGGGCAACAAGCAGAGTGCGGAGGGGCGGTCATAAGCAAATGTGCTGATGCTCTGTGGCCGAGGGCTCTTTTCAAGAGGAGCTTGGTTTGTGGCAACGGGAGTGGTTTTATATCACCGCTCGGGGCACCAAATGGGTGGCGCTCCCGCCTTCCGCCAGTCCACCACAGCGGCTGGCGTCATGGGTCAACAAGGGGCTCGACTGGGGCCGTCCAAGGGCGTTCCTTTGTTGCAGGGCCGTGTCGAGACCTCCAAGAAAGAGAGATCAATCTGGTTGCGATGGCGCATATTACGTTGATTCGGGCGCCTTACGCCTGCAAAGCGTCGCCCCCTCCGCCTGTGGGAATTTAATCCAGAGGGACCACGAGCTCTCCAAAATTTCATGGGTACGACGCCCGTGGAGATGTATAAACTGTTCTTCGGATCACAAGAGAAGTGTCCGGACCTGACTGAGGACGCATGACTGAGCTGCAATCGCCCAGATACTCAAGTAAGTAGCCCTGTACCCGGACAGGCTGTCCGTTCATTTATCGCGAACTTGCCCTTAAAGGAGCTGTTTCTTGAACATGAGTGGATAGCCAATGCAAAATTAATAAGGTGTCCGGCTCCCATCCCAGAGACCACGCCGGATCCCATGCTGACCAAGATGTTGAAGGCCGCGCCTTTTAAAGAAGGTGAAGGGGGGAGCGGGGAAGCAACTGCCTCTACGAAGGAGACCTTCGAGGAAGGAGGGATCAAAGGTCCCACCCTCCAAGGAGAGAAGAGGACCGCTTCGGAAGATCCGGAGGTCAAGGCCTCAAAGAGGGGAAAGAAATCTTCGTCAGAGAGTCCGGCGTTGGGAAGTAACCCAGCAGCACTGTTTCATAAGGGGATCAGCTCTCCAATGAGCCGTAAGTAAAAAAGAAGGGTCTTGTAAATAAGGAACATCCCTATATTTATTTCTAAAGATAACCGAAATTGTACCTTGTAGTTCGGATCTCAGCCCTTCTCGTGAGCTCGTCTTGGGGATCTTCTTCGGAGATGATGGAGAGCAACGCCTCCACTGTCGCACCCTCATGCAGGCGGACGACCACGAGGTGTCGTCGCGGAGGGTTTCCCAAGTCCGGCGGGGCGGAAGGTCCGCGCCAAGCTGGCGGCGCGGTCGGAGGAGCTGAAGGATCTGCTCAGGCGAGCGGCTGTCTCAGAAGATCACCGCGCTCTAATGGGTACGGTGATTGAAAGAATTGCATCCGCTGAGAGCGGATTGCATGAAGCCGCCAGAAGTTTACTGACGAGGTTTGAGGTACGCAAAAATGATGTACCTTCTAACAGTTATGCATATAGAAAGCACCCTGTATAGATAGTAGCCCTTGAGACTCGGTATGTTGTCAAAATTGACAGCGTGCCGAGGATCATATCTCAGTTATAACATATCTCCGCTCCTAAATAGGTGGCGGGGCGTCCGGTGGACAGCTGGACTGATGAATATGCCGAACTAAAGTGGCAACTTGACGAGGCGGATGCGGACATCGCGCTGGTCAATAAACGGTTTGACGAGTCACAAGGTATGTGACTTCTATGCGGACACCTGGTAAGGGAGCTTGACGCCCATGCCTTACTACTTGTATGCTTAATGCAGGTGGTGCCGCTGTTGTGGAGGAGCTGCGGGCGGAACTCGCCCGAGCTAAAGAGCAAGCCAAGTAGTAATGCGGCCGCTTTAAGGGTGGTGAAGAGCTAAAAGCGAACGGGCTGCTCCTTTGCCGAAGCAAAGAGGAAATGGCCGATATGGACATAAAGTTGAAGAATACTACCGACCACTGCGAGGTTCTTGAAAAAGAACGTCAAGCGGAGCAAGAGGGCCTGAAAAAGGTCACCGCCGAATCCAAGGATGCCCGTTCCGCTTTGAGAGCTGCCAAGGAGGAGCTGAGTCAGGCCGGGGCTATTGCAGCTGGAAAACTGTTTCTGCTGCGGAGGAAATATACGGATCCGAAGTATGCTCAGTTGGACAAGTTATGGAGTTCGGAGGATGCTTATCTGGACTTAGTGGCGAGCGCTGCGGACGCGATTGAGCACTTCCGAGGCCAGAAGGGGCACAAAAGGGAAGAGCTATATTGGTCGCAATTCCATAGTCCAGAGCATTCTCTTCCGTTGACCGATTGGTTGGCTGAATGGGCCGAGCTGAATCGATTATCCGGACTTGCCATGAAGCATGTCATGACTCATTTGTGGCCAGGCGGACCCCAGCCGAAGAGTTATTTTGGTTTAGTGCAGCAGTTCCTTGGTGCGGTACCGCGTATCGATGCAATGAAGCGGTCAGCATGTATTGAGGGAGCGCGGATGGCTCTGGCCCGTGTCAAGACATACTGGGCGGAGATGAAGGCCACCGACGTTGCAACCCAAGATTCAGACAGAAGCCGAGTACCTGCCGACCACTATTTTGAGGAAGTCCTGCAGGGCGCTCGTTTAATAGAGACGCAGTGCTCGAAGGATATTATGTTTAAATGACATGTATGATTTGTGAAAACAATGTTTCAATATAATATACGATCTTTTTATACTTCTGCGTTCAAGTAGTAAACTACTCCCTGTGCGGCCATTGATGTATATGTATATATAACCTGAAAGATGGCAGTCCTTGGCTTCAGCCCCCACGCACATAGTGCGGGGGTGTTTGCAAAGAAGGCGCCTTTTCACACTTAATCCAACGTCTTGGTCCTGTTAAGGAGGTGGTAGCGTAGCAAACTAGGCAACCGGAATATAATGCTTTATCACTTTCAGTTAGCCATAGGAGTTCGAGGGTGGGGCTACTATATAGCCCCTGGGGGCACCGCAATCTCCCGAATTTGGGGTGCGTATGTGCCTGACCGGAAAACGGTCCTTCGTTAATGCAGAGGAATTCTAAACATTCCGGTGAGTCATCGAGTGGTTGACCAGTCTCTCGCTATATCATGACAGTCAGTTTTCGGCTTTCTCTACTGAGGTGCTCGCCCGGCCGAACCGGTGCACAATCGCAGTAGTTCTCCTGGTGTCGCGTTAGCCGATAGAACGGAACGTAAATCAGCAAAATACAGGAGCCGGGCAAACCCAACATTTGACCAAAGACATGATTCGGAGCTGATGCATATAAGGCCTAACTCGAGACGCCGAACACTCCCTAAGGTATTCGGTCTTTATAAAAACGGGCAGAATAATGCCCTAAGCCCACAGTGTCCAGTGCACGCATAAAAATTCTGGTGCGGCCAATGCCAAAATGCCAGCCTCCTCCTCCGTTATAGTAAGAAACCGGGGATGTATATCAACAAGAGACAGTAAAAAGGTTTACGCAGGTCTTAATCTGAAAAGAATCCTTGCAACGGGTCCCTCTGCACGTGCGTACTGTGTCTCCATTGTGCCGTATCCTGGACGGGTGTAGCACGTTGTTCATTTGTAAAAGAGAGGAACTTAGTTTAAAAGAAAAAGGATCGTGCGAAAGATGTACTTTATATTAAATAAACATAGTACGATTTGAAGAAGTGAATAAAATTGAGCTTTATTGTC
Organism: Aegilops bicornis; assembly: GCA_021605145.1. Taxonomy (NCBI): domain Eukaryota; kingdom Viridiplantae; phylum Streptophyta; class Magnoliopsida; order Poales; family Poaceae; genus Aegilops; species Aegilops bicornis. Next base: position 66,690,941 of record CM038675.1, on the reverse strand, counting down.
TCTTGTTGTACATACATGCAGCCCCTTGTATGGGGGCATGCCGCTAGTAGGCGCCGGACTCGTCTAGCCGTGTCCAGAGTTCGAATTACCTATTCAGGTGCTTTGGTTAGCGGAGCCTGATCGGTGTGGGGCTGTCAAGGAAGCCTTGCATTCTTCCGTGCTCGAGTAACACTTAATACTCCCTTTTAATGAGATGATGCCACATGGACCGGGCATTTTAAGTGTAAGAGATGCATAATGTGGTATTGCGTTAAAGCGGGTGAAAGCTTCGCGTCCCAATAGTGCTTGATGGCTACTTTTAAATGGGGCGACATGGAAGACTAACTTTTCGTGACGGAAGTTGTCGGATGAACCGAACACAACTTCTAGCAGTAGGGAGCCCGTACAATGGGCATATGGGCCTGGCATTACCCCTTTAAAGGAGGTGTTGCTATGGCGAATTTTGGTTGGGTCTATCCCCATCCTGCGGATTGTGTCCTGATATATCAGGTTTATGTCACTGCCGCCATCCATGAGGACTTGTGTAAATTGGAATCCATCAATTATAGTATCCAATATCAAGGCAGTCCATCCTGCGTTCCGAATACTTTCGGAATAGTCCTGATGGTCGAAGGTGATTGGTTTTCACAACCAGTGTTGGTACTCTGGTAGGGTAGTTTGTGCGGTGCGCATTTTAGTGGGCGCCGCTCTGTTTTTACCTTTGATCACGTGAAGTGAGTTTATTGTTTTAACCTCTTGTGGGAAGTTCTTTTGTTTTCCGGGCTTTGCTTGTGGTGCTCGTCATCATCTTCACTTGGTGTGTCGAGCCCCTTGTGTTCGGCGTTGAGTCTGCCAGACTGTTTGAAGACCCAACAATCTCTGTGGGTATGGTTTGTAGGCCTCCCGGGAGTACAGTGGATTTGATATATCTTGTCCAAGATTTTGTTTAAGTTGGATAGCTCATCGCTATTGTCCTTAAGGGGCAGTTTTTTATTGTTCTGCGTGAGCTTTTGAATCCGGCGTTGATCGGCGCTCTTTGGACCGTTCCCTTTAATCCGGCGCCGGTCCTTGTTGTGCTGTGGTTTCCCATTTCCATCCCTGACTTCGGATGTACTTGGGTCGCTGGTGCTGCATCTTGCTAGCCAGCTATCCTCTCCCGCCCAAAACCGGGTCATGAGGCTTGTTAATGCGGCCATTGTTCTTGGCTTTTCTTGGCCGAGGTGTCTGGCGAGCCATTCGTCTCGGACGTTGTGTTTGAAGGCTGCTAAGGCTTCGGCGTCCGGACAGTCGACTATTTGGTTCTTTTTAGTAAGGAATCTGTTCCAGAATTTCTGGGCTGACTCTCCGGGCTGTTGAGTTATGTGACTTAGATCGTGTGCATCCGGAGGGCGGACATAGGTCCCCTGAAAATTTGCCCAAAACGCATCCTCGAGCTCTTCCCAACTTCTAATGGTATTTTCGGGGAGGCCTTTGAGCCAATGCCGGGCTGGCCCTTTGAGCTGGAGGGGTAAGTATTTTATGGCATGGAGATCATCTCCTGTAGCCATGTGTATGTGGAGGATATAGTCCTCAATCCAGACTCCAGGGTCTGTTGGTCCGTTGTATGCCTCTATGTTTACGGGTTTGAATCCCGCTGGGAATTCGTGATCCAGCACCTCATCGGTGAAACACAGGTGGTGTGCGGCGCCCCTATATTTGGGTGTGCCGTGATGTTCGGATATTTGGCGTGTTGCATTGCTTTGAAGAGCTTGCTTTCTCGGCTCATAGATGGACCTTACTGGGCCATCCTTTTGATGTGAATCCTTATGCGGATCACGTGCCGGCTTGTGTGCGACGCCATTTGTCGCTCTCTTTTTGCCGTGGGGTCGTCCATCCGACCGGGTGGCCTTCTTATTTTTTGATTGTGGGGGCTCTATGGCCTCCTCATCAAATTCGGGCAGTAGTTTTCTCTTTGGGTAGCTCTTTGTTCAGTATTTGTCTCCGTATTTATGCGTGGTGTTGAATACTCTGCTCCATCTGATTACGAGTGCATCTTCCGCTGTTTTGAGCTTCCATACGCTTTTTCAGGGCTACGCGATGGCGACGAGCCTTTTGTGGAGGTTATTCTGCTCCAACAATTTGTCCGGCATGAGATCGTCCGGACTGTTGTCTTTGCCGGGGACGGGTTGTTTATCCAAGTTGTCTTGTTCGGACGATTGCTTGATAGCATGTTCGTCGTCCACCGGTTCGCCCTGCTCTATGGCTGGGTCTTTGTTCAGGCGGGACTTGGTTCGGCGTTTACGTTGCCGTTTTGACTGCTTTTCGAGGGATTTATCCTTCGTAGCGTCCCGTTGTTCCTCGTCTTCATTTCCTTTGGGTGTATCTACCATGTATACATCATGGGATGATTTGGTTGTCCAGCATCCTATAGGCGCTGGTTCATGGTTGTCTCCTACATCGTCGTCCATACCGTCGATGTCTTCGGAGTCGAAATCGAGCACGTCGTGTAAGCTTTCGGCGATGGCTCTGAAGTGGGTCGTGGGTGGGCGTTGAATTTCTTCGTCGTCCACATCCCAACCTTCCTGACCGTAGTCCGGCCATGGCTCTCCGGATAAAGAGAGAGACTTTAGTGAATTCAGGATGTCGCCAAAGGGCGAGTGCTGAAAGATGTCCGCGGCAGTGAACTCCATGACCGGCGCCCAATCGGATTCGATTGGCGGTGGCGCGGAGGATTCGGAGTCCGGAGAGGAGTCCGGCACCCTGGAGTCAAGGTCTTTGCAAAGGACAGGGATGGAGTTTGGCTCGATCGCCGTAGAGATTTCAGCCCCCGAGGTGGTGTCCACCCAACCATCCTCGATTGGCGAGATCGGCTCCGAATCAATGTTCGAAGCGGACACTAGTGCGGCCTCCAGGACACTGTTCGGCGGCAGAGTTAGATCATGCCCATCGAGACACTGCGGCGCGCTTGGCTATGGATTGAATCCGTCGAAGATCAAGTCTCCGCGGATGTGGGCCGTATAATTCAAGCTTCCAAATCTGACCTGATGGCCAGGGGCGTAGCTTTCGATCTGCTCCGGATGGCCAGCGAATTGGCCCGCGATGCAAAAGCCGCCCGAATACGAAGATCTGTCCGGGAGAAAAGTCTCACCCTGGACCGCGTCGTTGTTGATGATTGAAGGAGCCATCGGGCCTATCGGTGGCGACACGAGGAACTCTCAATGAAAGCACCAATGTCGGTGTCAAAACCGGCGGATCTCGGGTAGGGGTCCCGAACTGTGCGTCTAGGCGGATGGTAACAGGAGACAAGGGACACGATGTTTTTACCCAGGTTCGGGCCCTCTCGATGGAGGTAATACCCTACTCACCTTGATTAATATTGATGATATGGGTAGTACAAGAGTAGATCTACCACGAGATCAAGGAGGCTAAACCCTAGAAGCTAGCCTATGGTATGATTGTTGTTCGACCTACGGACTAAATCCCTCCGGTTTATATAGACACCGGATAGGTTAGGGTTACATAGAGTCGGTTACAATGGTAGGAGAGCTACATATCCGTATCGCCAAGCTTGCCTTCCACGCCAAGGAAAGTCGCATCCGGACACGGGACGGAGTCTTCAATCTTGTATCTTCATAGTCTTGGAGTCCTGCCGCGATGATAGTTCGGCTATCCGGACACCCCCTAGTCCAGGACTCCCTCAATGGGCAAAGCTTCAAGACTCTACTTTTTTGGTTAAGTGATCAAAGATCACATCAAGTCTGTAGGAAAACCAATACTATTAAAAGGGGATGAGGTTCTGATGATGGACTAACTGTTCAAGTGCTTAGAGATATTGTTCAACAACCTAAGCCACACTCTCACATCTATGTCCAAAACCCTAAAGTCTATCTCGGTCCCACCGAACCACATCCAGCCAGACCCATCGAAAAACACTTGACATAGCCACTTCCAAAACCCTAGTAACACGGTCCCACCAAGATGACCCTTCAGTCCGCCCGAAGAGGAGTTCCCAACCTACTGTTGCCTATCGATTTCATCTTGAAATTTCCGAGTGGTTTTGATCGGTCTCACCGAAGTGTGGAAAGTGATTAGGTCATCGCCCATCGGTCTCACTAAGTTGTTGCATCCGATTTCACTGGGAAGCTTGTTCAGAACTTTGTACTAGTCAACCTCACCGAGTGATTCCACCTGGTCCCATCAAATAGTGCATAAAGTTGTGTGAAAGATCGAGGATGTCGCCTAGAGGGGAGGGGGGGGGGGTGAATAGGCGCTTTAAAATAATTATGGTTTAGGCTTGAACAAATGCGGAATAAACCTAGCGGTTAATTTGTCAAGCACAAAACCTACAACAACTAGACTCACCTATGTGCACCAACAACTTATGCTAAGCACGATAAACAAAAAATTGATAGCAAGATATATGACAAGAAACAATATGGCTATCACAAAGTAAAGTGCATAAGTAAAGGGCTCGGGTAAGAGATAACTGAGGCACGCACAGACGACGATGTATCCTGAAGTTCACACCCTTACGGATGTTAATCTCCGTTTGGAGCGGTGTGGAGGCACAATGCTCCCCAAGACGCCACTAGGGCCACCATAATCTCCTCACGCCCTCGCACAATGCAAGATGCCGTGATTCCACTAAGGGACCCTTGAGGGCGGTCACCGAACCCGTACAAATGACCCTTGGGGCGGTCACCTAATCCATACACTTTGGCAACCCTTGGGGGCGGTCACCGGAACCCGTCAAATTGCTCGGGGTGATCTTCACAAGCTAATTGGAGACCCCGACGCTTGCCCGGAGCATTACACCATAATGATTGAGCTCCGAACACCACCAACCGTCTAGGGCGCCCAAGCACCCAAGAGGAACAAGCTCAAGGGTACCAAGCACCCAAGAGTAATAAGCTTCTCAACTTCCACGTATCATCATGGAGAACTCAAACCGATGCACCAAATGCAATGGCAAGGGCACACGGAGTGCCCAAGTCCTTCTCTCCCAAATTCCACCAGAGCAACTAATGCTAGGGAGGAAAATGAGAGGAAGAACAAGAAGGAGAACACCTAGAACTCCAAGATCTAGATCCAAGGGGTTCCCCTCACATAGAGGAGAAAGTGATTGGTGGAAATGTGGATCTAGATCTCCTCTCTCTTTTCCCCCCAAAACTAGCAAGAATCCATGGAGGGATTGAGAGATAGCAAGCTCGAAGAAGGTCAACAATGGGGGAAGAACACTAGCTCCAAGGATAAGGTTCATTGGGGAAGAAGACCCCCTTTTATAAGTGGGGAAAAAATCCAACCATTATGCCCACAGCCCGCACAGAGCGGTACTACCGCTCGACATCACGGTACTACCTCTAGGGGTAGCCGTACTACCTCAAAGGGTAGCAGTACTTCTTCTTGCGAGCGGTACTAAAAAAATACATCCGTGCCTATCACCGCTGGACTTGACACGAGATTTTGGTCTGGAGCGGAAGTAGCCACGGAAGTAGCCGCGGTAGTACCAAGAGCGGTAGTAAAAAATTACATCCCCTCCAAGCGGTAGTACCACTGCAGCCTTTTCAAGGACACCAAAACTGACACAACTTCTGCAAACAAACTCCGAATTCAATGAAACCAAGTTTGTTGAAAAGCTAGCGACAAGGGCTAACACAATCTTGGTAGAAATAAAAATAAGAAGGAAATTAGAAAAGGCCCATAAGAAAATGGTGAGAACCCTTCCTCAAATAAGACCGGTAAAACCTCCAACACCGAAAAGGCAATAGAGGAAGCATGTGAACTCCGTTTTCGATGAACTCGAGCTTGTCAAGAAGATGACCATAAGCTCCAAATCTCACTAGGAGAAAACCAAACAAGAACCAAGAAAGATGATGCAAGCATGCAATGGTTTGATCTCTCTAAGAACGTACGATCAAGCTACTCACTTGAGAGCCCCCCTTGATAGTATGGCAAGCGATCCTATAATCCGGTCTCCAAACTACCACCATGAGACCGGTAAAATAGAGAACCTATCAAGGCCAAACCTTTGCCTTGCACATAGTCCACTTGAGCTAGATGATGACGATCTTGACTCCCTCAAGTTGGACCACCTTTCTAGATTGAGTTGGCTCGATGAAGACTAGATGTTTGCTCCCCCGTACTCTACTATGGGTGAGCCGCTCTTTGGCACATCTTCACAAGTCCATTGACACCACAATGGACGGCAAGCTTCAAGGATGATCTCTTCGTGATGCTCCACTTGAACTTGCACACCGCAACCTAACCCCACAAAGAGCTCTCACAAATACCATGGGTTAGTACACAAAGCGTAATGGACAATGCTTACCATACGATGGGATCACTTGATCCCTCGGTACGTCTTGTACGCTTTGTGTGTTGATCAACTTGATTCACTCTTGACTTAGTCTTGATCAACCTTGAATCTTTCCAACTCTCTTCATTTGGATGATGTCTTGAAGGTAGACATGAATGATCACACACTCTTCTTCTTCAACACATGCTTGCAATAAGCTCAACACTCACATGACCAATCTTTGGATAATTCCTTAATAGCACCTTTGTCAACTCATAAACTCCTTGGATGATGTCTTTGGATAATTCACTCTTGACTTAGTCTTGATCAACCTTGAATCTTTCCAACTCTCTTCATTTGGATGATGTCTTGAAGGTAGACATGAATGATCACACACTCTTTTTCTTAAAGACATGCTTGCAATAAGCTCAACACTCACATGACCAATCGTTGGATAATTCCTTAATAGCACCTTGGTCAACTCATAAACTCCTTGAAACCAACACATGGACTTCAAGAAATGCCTATGGACAAATCCTTAAAATATAACTCAATGCAACCATTAGTCCATAGAGAATGTCTTCAATTACCAAAACCACACATGGGGGCACCGCATGTCCTTTCAATATCCCCCATTTTGGTAATTGATGACTGTCGGTGTCAAAACCGGTGGATCTCGGGTAGGGGGTCCCGAACTGTGCGTCTAGGCGGATGGTAACAGGAGACAAGGGGCACGATGTTTTTACCCAGGTTCGGGCCCTCTCGATGGAGGTAAAACCCTACTCCTGCTTGATTAATATTGATGATATGGGTAGTACAAGAGTAGATCTACCACGAGATCGAGAGGCTAAACCCTAGAAGCTAGCATATGGTATGATTGTTGTTAGTCCCTACGGACTAAAACCCTCCGGTTTATATAGACACCAGAGAGTGTTAGGGTTACATAGAGTCGGTTACAATGGGAGGAGATCTACATATCCGTATCGCCAAGCTTGCCTTCCACGCCAAGGAAAGTCCCATCCGGACACGGGACGAAGTCTTCAATCTTATATCTTCATGGTCCAGGAGTCCGGCCAAATGTTATAGTCCGGCAATCCGGACACCCCCTAATCCAGGACTCCCTCTGTAGCCCCTGAACCAGGCTTCAACGACGACGAGTCCGGCGCGCAGATTGTCTTCGGCATTGCAAGGCGGGTTCCTCCTCCGAATACTTCATAGAAGATTTTGAACACACGGATAGTGTCCGGCTCTGCAAAATAATTTCCACATACCACCGTCGAGAGAATAATATTTACACAAATCCAATCTGCTGACGTATTTCACAGCGTGACATCACACCACGGCCAAGCCTTTATTCAAATTGTTTCTACTGTCCCACCTCAGCGCACTTAGCGAGGCGGTTTCCTTGGCACGTCTTGTTGAAGCAAAGGTCGTGTCCCCTTATTCCGGGATTCTCATCAATACGGGCGTGGGTAACCCAACCGTGCCATTGATTCTGGCGCTTGGGAGATAAGCGAGTTTTACCGGCTGGTGGGGGCACATAGTTTCGTCCGCCCATATAAGGGGATAAGGATCCACCTTTTCCATCTACGCCTTGTTCCTCCTTTGCCTATCCATTTTCGCGCACTCGAGCTCCAGCGCCCAAGTCCGCACACCTGACCACAACCCTTTCCAGCAATGTGCAGAGCGGGAGGCAAGTGGATGGTATCCTCCATCACGGAGGGACACATCAAGAAGCTGAGGGAGGCCGGATACTTGTCTAACGACATCGCGCACCGGCTCCCAGACAAGGGGCAGCTCATCCCCACCCCAGGCCCCATGAGAGGGTGGTGTTCCTCACCCATTTCCTCCATGGACTAGGTTTCTCACTTCACTCGTTTGTCCAGGGGCTCATGTTCTACTACGGCCTGGATTTCCACGATCTGGCCCCGAACTTCGTCCTCAACATCTCGGCGTTTATCGTCGTGTGCGAGGCCTTCCTCCGCATCAAGCCCCACTTTGGCTTATGGCTGAACACCTTCAATGTCAAGCCGAAGGTAGTGGGCGTCCAACAAGCGAGTCTTGGGAGGCGCCATGGTGGGCAAGATGCCCAACGTTACATGGCTCGAGGCTCCTTCGTGGAGACCATAAAGGGGTGGCAATCGGGGTGGTTCTACATCACCGAGCAGCGTGACCCTGAATGGGCAGCGGCCCCGAATTCGATCTGGCATCCCCACACGGCTCACCTCCACGGAAAGAAGGGCTGTCGTGGGGTAATTGAAGAAGCGGACGGACTCCAAACCTGCATCCAAGACACAGTGGACAAAGAGGTTAAACTTGCCAGCGTAGTCCAGGTTATGCTTATCCGCCGGATCCTCTGTGTCAGCAGCGGGCTTTTAACTTGTGGGAGTTCAACCCGGCCCAGCACCAAACTCTGACCAGGCTCTTTGACACCACGCACGAGGATGCCTGGAAGGTGCTATTCAAGGGAGCCAAGGTTCCCCCTCCCATCACCGAGGATCGCGGATTCCGCGCGAAGCGCCAAGCCAGCGTAGTAAGCTTATTTTACCCTTTACAGGGTACTTGTTTCTCATAGTTTAACTCTATGCGGGACCCAAGGTTGGAAAAAGCGGTAGGCGTAAGCGAGGCGGTTGGCCTCCGCCTAGTGCCTAGGCGGTGCCTAAGCGCCCTAGGCACGGCCTAGACGGTGATATAGTTTTTACTCGTAGTGCATTTGTGATAATTATATGGGTGTTGATATTAGTTTAGGGAATATAAATAAGTTAATTACCATCTACTACCATTGGAATATAACCCGTTTGGCATATCAGTGTAGTATGTGGCATGATTTCTTGCTTGGGTAGGCAATTCCTTGCTTGCCCTGCCTAGACCTCCATTTATGCCCTAGGCGAGGCGTTTGGCCATTGCCTAGCGCCTAGGCTTGCCTAAGCGCCTCCTAGGCACTGCCTTTTCCAACAGAGGCGGGACCTAAGCTCCCGCTCCTTTCACAGGAATGGCAGAAGAAGACCGGACATATCGACTGCTCGACTCCTTTGCTCGAAGACCCAGCGGACGCCCGCTTGACGGGGCTGCTGGGTCCGGCACCTTACGTGGTGCCAGAGAAAAAGGCCAAGAAGAAGGACACGGGAACTCGAAAGAGTTCCGGCGCTAATGGTGCGGACTCATCGTCCGATGACTCCGAGGCGGACTCCTCGCGTGAAAAACGAGGAGGAGGAAGAAGAGGCCTCTCCCCCTCCAGCGGGGGGAGGAACGAAAAGGAAGGCCACCCCAACTGGGGGGGCGGGGAAGTGAGGGAGTCCTGGATTAGGGGGTGTCCGGATAGACGAACTATCACCTTTGGCCGGACTCCAAGACTATGAAGATACAAGATTGAAGACTTCGTCCCTTGTCCGGATGCGACTTTCCTTGGCGATGCGGATATGTAGATCTCCTATCATTGTAACCGACTCTGTGTAACCCTAACCCTATCCGGTGTCTATATAAACCGGAGGGTTTTAGTCCGTAGGACGAACAACAATCATACCATAGGCTAGCTTCTAGGGTTTAGCCTCCTTGATCTCGTGGTAGATCTACTCTTGTACTACCCATATCATCAATATAAATCAAGCAGGAGTAGGGTATTATCTGTATTATCTCCATCGAGAGGGCCCGAACCTGGGTAAAAACATCATGTCCCTTGTCTCCTATTACCATCCGCCTAGACGCACAGTTCGGGACCCCTACCGAGATCCGCGGTTTTGACACCGACATTGGTGCTTTCATTGAGAGTTCCTCCGTGTGCGTCACCTATAGGCCCGATGGTTCCTTCGATCATCAACAACGGCAGCGGTCAGGTGAGACTTTTCTCCCCGGACAGATCTTCGTATTCGGCGGCTTTGCACTACGGGCCAATTCACTTGGCCATCTGGAGCAGATCGAAAGCTACGCCCCTGGCCATAAGGTCAGATTTGGAAGTTTGAACTACACGGCCGACATCCGCGGAGACATGATCTTCGACAGATTCGAGCCACAGCCAAGCGTGCCGCACTATCTCGATGGGCATGATCTAGCTCTGCTGCCGAACAGTGCCCTGCAGGCCGCATCAGCATCCGCTCCGACCCTTAATCTGGAGCCGGATTCCCCGATCGAGGACGAGTGGTTGGACACCGCCTCAGGGGCAAGGATCTCAACGGCGATTGAGCCGAACTCCATCCCTGTCCTTTGCGAAGACCGTGACTCCAAGGTGCCGGACTCCTTTCCGGACTCCGAACCTCCCGCGCCCCTGCCAGTCGAATCCGGCGGGCGCGCCGTTATGGAGTTCACCGCCGCGGACATCTTTCAGCACTCGTCCTTTGGCGATATCCTGAACTCACTAAAGTCTCTCTCTTTATCCGGAGAGCCCTGGCCAGACTACGGACAGGAAGGTTGGGATGCGGACGACGAAGAAATTCAACGCCCACCCACCACCCACTTTGTAGCCACTTTTGACGATTTAACCGACATGCTCGACTTTGACTCCGAAGACATCAACGGAATGGACGACGATGCCGGAGACGACCAAGACCCAGCGCCTATAGGGCACTGGAAGGCCACCTCGTCATACGACATATACATGGTGGATATCCCAAAAGATGGGAATGGCGATGGAACGGCGGAGGATGACCCCTCCAAGAAACAACCCAAACGCCGACGTCAGTGGCGCCGTTCTAAATCCGCCCACGGTAAAGCGGTGATTCCGCACGGAGACAATAACACCGGACAGTGCGAAGATAACCCCCTCGGCGGGACTCATCGCAGAAGGAGGGAGAAGCAAGACCGCCGCGACAATGCGGCAGAAAAGAGAGGTAGAGGGCGATAATTATCGCCTCCCTCCGAAGATGAGGCAAGCCTCGGCGACGACGAATTTGTCGTGCACGAGGATCCCGCCGAACAGGAGGCGTTTCAAACGCAGGCTTATAGCCACGGCGAGCAGCCTCAAGAAAAAGCAACAGACTTAGAGCTGACCAAGACCTGCTAGGCGGCGGATGGGTGAAGTCCTTGCAGCCGAAGAGTATGAACTCGAACGGCCCTCCAAAAAATAACCCAAACGCAGGCTGCTACCCCAATTAGAGGAAGCAGCACCCAAACCTACATCAGCAGCGCATGAAGCGGCCGACCGGCCACCCCATGGTCGCGACAGAGAGGCCTCTAGACCCTCCATTCAAGCCGTACTCCGGCGTGCCTCGAAAAGTACCAAGGCACGGGGAAACGCGCCAGACCTGCGAGACATATTGGAGGACAAGGCAAGGCATACAAGATCGATCTACGGATCGCGTGAGCGCCCCACGACACGTGATGATAACCGTCACGCCGGATACAGCAACTCCGGCGGGCGAACACGATGAACAAAGCTCATATGAGCTACGTCGTGATATAGCCCAATCTGAGGCGCCACACACCCCACTATGCTTCACAGATGAAGTAATGGATCATCAAATCCCTGAGGTCTTCAAACCCGTAAACATTGAATCATACGATGGTACCACAGATCCTGCGGTCTGGATCGAGGACTATCTCCTCCATATCCACATGACCCGCGGTAATGATCTACATGCCATCAAATATCTCCCACTCAAGCTTAAAGGACCAGCTCGGCATTGGCTCAACAGCTTGCCAACATAATCAATTGGTTGTTGGGAGGACCTGGAAGCCGCATTCCTTGATAACTTCCAGGGTACATATGTGCGACCACCAGATGCCGATGACCTCAGCCACATAATTCAGCAGCCAGAAGAATCGGCGAGACAATTACGGACACGGTTCCTAACCGGAAAAATCAAATCGTCGACTTTCCGGATGCAGAGGCCCTTGCAGCCTTCAAACATAACATCCGCGACGAGTGGCTAGCCCGGCACCTAGGACATGAAAAGCCGAAATCCATGGCAGCCCTAACCACACTCATGACCCGCTTTTGCGCGGGAGAGGACAACTGGCTAGCTCGTAGTAACAACTTGGCCAAAAACCCTGGTATTTCGGATACCAAGGACAGCAATGGCAGCTCGCGTCGCAACAAGAACAAGCGCCGCATTAACGGTGACAATGATGAAGATACGACAGTCAATGCCGGATTCAGAGGCTCTAAACCTGGTCAGCGGAAGAAGCCATTCAAAAGGAATACCCAGGGCCCGTCCAACTTGGACCGAATACTCGATCGCTTGTGCCAGATACATGGCACCCCCGAAAAACCATCCAACCACACCAACAGGGATTGTTGGGTGTTCAAGCAAGCAGGCAAGTTAAGTGCCGAACTCAATGACAAGGGACTGCATAGCGATGACGAGGAAGAGCCCTGGATGCCGAACAATAGAGGAAAGAAGGGCTTTCCCACACAAGTGCGGACGGTGAACATGATCTACGCAACCCACATACCCAAAAGGGAGCGGAAGCGTGCACTAAGGGACGTATATGCGATGGAGCCAGTCGCCCCAAAGTTCAACCCGTGGTCCTCCTGCCCGATCACATTTGATCGAAGGACCACCCCACTAGCATCCGTCACGGCGGATTCGCCGCATTGGTTCTTGACCCAATTATCGACGGATTTCACCTCACTAGAGTCCTGATGGACGGCGGTAGCAGCCTGAACCTGCTTTATGAGGATACAGTGCGCAAAATGGGCATAGACCCCTCAAGGATTAAACCTACAAAGACGACCTTTAAAGGCGTCATACCGGGTGTAGAGGCCAATTGTACAGGCTCAGTTACACTCGAAGTGTTCTTCGGATCCCCGGATAACTTCCGGCGAAGAGTTAATCTTCGACATAGTCCCGTTCATGGCGTCTATCACGCCTTTGCTTGGACGAACCGCATTTGCAAAGTTCAATGCGGTGCCTTTACACATACCTCAAGCTCAAGATGCCAGGCCCTCGAGGAGTAATCACGGTCAATGGAAACACCGAACGCTCTCTCCGAACGGAGGAGCACACGGCGGCCCTCGCGGCGGAGGTGCAAAGCAGCCTCTCACAGCAATTCTCGAGTCCGGCCACTAAGCGTCCGGACACTGTCAAGCGCGCCCAGAGTAACCTACAACAAGACCGCCTGGCACGATTCAAGCACGCGTAGCAATCCGGCCCCAACCCCAGCCCTCGCGAAATTGCGAAGCCAGTACTACGCGTACATAACTACGCTCTGGAGATACCATGGGCATAAGGGAAGGGGCACGACCACGGCACGCCCAGAATGCGGCTCAACCGCACCAGGGGCTCCCAATTGTGTCATTCTTTTTTTTTCTTTTTCTTAATTTCAGGAATCCGTTTTCCAGAAGCCCTGTCCGGCACTAGAATTGCCGAACTCACGATGCAACAGCCAGGGAAGCAGAAAGCTACGTCGAGTGTTCAGGTGGTCTCCACTACGAGCATTATACCTGTTTTACATACCATCCCGCAGCTTACCCACGGAGAGGACATGTTAGATAGTCCCATCCCTTGCTTATCGCACTATTTGTATCGTTCTGCTTTCATTGCAGTACCTTTTTGAATACACAATACATAGCTTTTGCCTATTATTGCACTCCTTTCTTTATCTATATATATGTTCATTTCATGACATGTGGCACCCGTACACTTTGGTACGGCCAATACACCAGGGGCTTAAGTACCCCAAAATTATTGTGTGATAAGTCCGAACACTTTCACAAGTGCGGCACCCCGAACTTATAGCATTATATGCATCGGCTCCGAATCATGTCTTGGGTCAATAGTTGGGTTTGCCCGGCTCCCATGTTTTGGTACCTTACGTTCCGTTATATCGGCTAAGGTAGCACTGGGAGAACCACTGCGATTGTGCCCCGGTTGAGCTGGGTTGAGCACCTCAGTGGAGAAAGCTAAAACTGACCATCATGATAGGGCGAGAGCCGGTCGCTGTTCGGGAGGTTTTTTTTGGGTCCCTAAAGACTTATGCCGCTTAGAGCGAGGAACCGGCATTGTTCGGCCAAGGCGTGGATAGCGCCCCAAACTCGGTCTTCCGAATACAAGGGGCTTCGCCGAAATTTAAAATTATAGAATTCTATGGCTAAGTGAGAGTGTTCAAGCATTATAAGTCCGGTTGCCTTGTTCGATGCGTTGAGCGCCTCCCTCGATTGACCCAAGAATGGGACCAATAGCGCTCAAGTTTATCCCGAACACCCCAAAGATGCGTGGCTTGAAATTTGAAGCCAACGACTTGCCATCTCTCAAATTTGATAAACGGCCGCACAGAAGGTAATATTTTAAATTAACAAGCGTTGCTTAGCGCATATGAACAAGTTTTCAGCGTACAGGATAACAAATGCGAGTCTATTAAAAAATTACATCTTTGGAGCTCTCATCCGCTATACGGTGGGCCCCCTTCAGGACGCCCTCATAGTACATTTTGGGCGTGCGATGCTCCTTGCCCTTCGGTGGCCCGTCCGTCACAAGCTTCTCCGCATCCAGCTTGCCTCAGTGCACTTTAGCACGGGCAAGGGCCCGACAGGCACCTTCAATGCAGACGGAGCGCTTGATGACTTCAATCCATGGACAGGCGTCCACCAGCCGCCGCACTAGCCCAAAGTAGCTCCCAGGCATGGCTTCCAATGGCCACAACCAAACTATGAGGCCCTTCATGGCCTGTTCGGCGACCTTGTGGAGCTCGACCAGCTGCTTCAGCTGGTCGCTTAGGGGCACCGGATGTCCGGCCTCGGCTTCGAGACCAGAACACCTTTTCCGTCGGCGCCCCTCCTTGGCGCAGTAGAATGCGGCAGCGTCGGACACACTCTGGGCAGATCTGCGAGCAGCTCTGGAGAGCTCGGATTCGGGTAAGTACTAGATAATTGACTTTTACATTCTTGCTCTTCATAAAGAATGCACAGCGCCGCGATCTTCTTTATTGCCTCAATCTCTGGAGGGCTTTTTGGGCCTCGGCCTTAGCAGCTTTGGCACTCACGAAGGCAAGCTTCGGACTCTCGGGTCTTGAGTCACGCTCCAAACCCTCGTGTTTTTCCACGAGAGCACAGAGCTCTTGCCGCACCTCCGCCTTGCGCCTCCCCCTTCTCTCGCTCGGTGTGCTCCTTGGCACGCTTTGTTTTGGTCACGGACACCGCCTCCTTCAGGTCGCCACCTCGCTTGTGGCCCTGCAGTACCCATGTTATTCCTGTTATTTTTGCAACCAAATCCTTTCTATAAGGTATTTCTTTAATAAGGTATTACTTACCTTCCTTGTCCTCGAGCTGCTTCTTGGCAAGGCCGAGCTCCTTCTCGGACCGCTCGAGGCTCTGCTTCAATGCATTGACCTCCATGATCGGTGGGCGAGAGGTCAGCAGCGCCTGCATTCATAAATTGACATACTTATGTTAGACTCCTGCATATATCTTTTTAGATCCTTAGTCGGCTTTTCTTTCCAGAACACCGAACTAAGCATGCAGAACTCTTGTCTATCACGGTAATATTTTTACATATTCTAAACTTACCTCAAAGCCTGTTAGAAGGCTGAGTGCAGCTTCAGTCGGCCCGCTCTTGGCGGACTGAACTTCTGAATCACCACACTCATAACAGTATGGTGCTCCTCCTCGATGGAGGCGCTGTTAGCGCCTCGATAAAAATATCCGGTGCCTCGGTTGGGCCGGAGGACACCGGCGTCTTACCCTTCCTACGAAGGGACCGCCTGCCGGACTTCGGAACCATTGAAGGTTCCGGTATGGAGTCCGGACGAGAGTCGGGCTTAGAGCCCCTGGGGGTCTCGCCCCCCACGCGCCTAGGGTCCGGGAGGTTGCCTTGCGGCGCCTCCTGCGCCACCTCCTCTTGACCAGGCCTCCCTTGGGGCCCCACCTCGGCGTCGTCCGCAGCATGAGGGGAGGAGGCGGTCGGAAGTGAAGTACTCTCCATTTCCGACGAAGTCAGGGACCCGCTCGACGAAGCGGCGAACTCGTCCTTGGGCGGGCTGCATGATTGTTCGGCATTAGAGAACACTATGCAATGGAAAAAGCCATGGGCATCCGGACACTTACGATCTCGCCGGGGCTTAGCCCTTGTTGGCCACTCCTCCTCATCGTCGTCGGCGTTGGTGGAGAAGTCCGGATGAAGGGTCCTTCCCTTCTTGGACCCTCCGGCCTCCCCAGTTGGGGCGGCCTTCCTTTTCTTCTCTCTCCCCGCTGGGAGAGGCTTCTTTCCTCCTCCTCTTCCTCGAGAGGAGGATTCCGCCTCGAGTTGTCGGGCGGTGAGTCCGACAACATTTGGCGTCGGGAGCTCTTCGAGTTCCGTGGCCTCCTTCTTGGCCTTCTTCTCCGGCACCACGTGAGGTACGGAGCCGATGCTCTGTCAATCGGGCATCCGCTGGGTCTTCTGGCAAAGGGGCCGGACAGTTAACCTATCCGGACGTCTTCAGCCAGTCCTGTTATAGGTTAGGGAGTTTTAGATCCCGCATAGAGTCAAACTATGAAAAAAGAGTCCCATGAAGGGTAAAATAACTCACCTCGCTGGCTTGACGCTGCAAGATGAATCCGCGATCTTCGGTAGCGGATGTGGGAGCCTCGGCGCCCTTGAACAGCACCTTCCAGGCATCTTCGTACGTAGTGTCGAAGAGCCTTTTAGAGTTGAGTCTTGTGCGGATCGAACTCCCACAATTTGAAGGCCCGTTGTTGGCATGGGAGAATCCAGCGGATGAGCATCACATGGATTACGTTGACAAGCACGAGATTCTTGTCCACCAGGTTTGGGACCTTGAGGTTTTGAGTCCGGACAGCTCGTCCGAATTCCCCCACGTCAGGCCCGTCTCTTTCCATGATGAGAGCCGTGTGGGGGAAGCCAGATCGGAATTCGGGGGCCGCCGCACATTGAGAGTCGCACGGCTCGGTGATGTAGAACCACCCCGATTGCCACCCCTTTATGGTCTCCACAAAGGAGCCCTCGAGCCATAGGACTTTGGCCATCTTGCCAACCATGGCGCCTCCGCACTCCGCTTGGCGGCCACCCACTACCTTCGGCTTGACATTGAAGATCTTAAGCCATAAGCCGAAGTGGGGCTGGATGCAGAGGAAGGCCTCGCACACGACGATAAACGCCGAGATGTTGAGGATGAAATTCGGGGCCAGATCGTGGAAGTCCAGGCCGTAGTAGAACATGAGCCCCGGACAAATGGGTGAAGTGGAAAACCTAGTCCAGCGGAGGAAGTGGGGAGAAACACCACCCTCTCATGGGGCACAGGGGTTGGAATGAGCTGCCCCTCGTCGGGTAGCCGGTGTGCGATGTTGCTGGACAAGTATCCGGCCTCCCGCAGCTTTTCGATGTGCCCCTCCGTGACGGAGGAGGCCATCCACCTGCCTCCCGCTCCGGACATAGTTGGAGAAGGTTGAGGTGGGATGTGCGGACTTGGGCGATGGAGCTCGAGTCTTGTGAAATGGATAAGCAAAGGAGGAAGAAGGCGTAGGTGAAAAGGTGGATCCTTATCCCCTTATATGGACGGACGAAGCTATGCGTCCCCCACCAGCCTGGTAAAACTCGCTTATCCCCCAAGTGCCGTAATCAATGGCGCGGATGGGTTACCCACGTCCGTATTGATGAGAATCCCGGAATAAGGGGCACGATCTATGCTTTGATAAGACGTGCCAAGGAAACCGCCTCGCTAAACGCGCTAAGGTGGAACAGTAAAAAACGATTCAAATAAAGGCTTGGCCGTGGTGTGATGTCACGCCGCGGAATACGTCAGCAGATATGTGCAAAAATTATTCTCTCTACGGTAGTATGTGGAACTTATTTTGCAGAGCCGGACACTATCCTTGTGTTCAAAACCTTCTATGAAGTATTCGGAGGAGGAACCCGCCTTGCAATGCCGAAGACAATATGCGCGCCGGACTCATCGTCATTGAAGCCTGGTTCAGGGGCTACTGAGGGAGTCCTGGATTAGGGGGTGTCTGGATAGCCGAACTATCACTGTCGGTGTCAAAACCGGCGGATCTCGGGTAGGGAGTCCCGAACTGTGCGTCTAAGAGGATGGTAACAGGAGACAAGGGACATGATGTTTTTACCCAGGTTCGGGCCCTCTCGATGGTGGTAATACCCTACTCCTGCTTGATTAATATTGATGATATGGGTAGTACAAGAGTAGATCTACCACGAGATCAAGGAGGCTAAACCCTAGAAGCTAGCCTATGGTATGATTGTTGTTCGTCCTACGGACTAAAACCCTCCGGTTTATATAGACATCGGATAGGTTAGGGTTAACAGAGTCGGTTACAATGGTAGGAGATCTACATATCCGTATCGCCAAGCTTGCTTTCCATGCCAAGGAAAGTCCGATCCGGACACGGGACGAAGTCTTCACTCTTGTATCTTCATAGTCTTGGAGTCCGACCGTGATGATAGTTCGGCTATCCGGACACCCCCTAGTCCAGGACTCCCTCAGTAGCCCCTGAACCAGGCTTCAATGACGACGAGTCCGGCGCGCATATTGTCTTCGGCATTGCAAGGCGGGTTCCTCCTCCGAATACTTCATAGAAGGTTTTTAACACAATGATGGAGAGCGAAACGCCTCCACCTATCGCACCCTCGTGCGAGGCGGACGACCCTGAGGTGTCGTCGCGGAGGGTTTCCCCAAGTCCGGCGGGGCCGGAAGGTCCGGCGCCAACTGGCGTGCGGTCGGAGGAGCTGAAGGATCTGCTCGGGCGAGCGGCTATCTCAGAAGATCACCGTGCTCTAATGGGTACGGTGATTGAAAGAATTGCATCCGCGGAGAGCGGATTGCATGAAGCCGTCAGAAGCTTACTGACGGGGTTCGAGGTACGCAAAAATGATGTACCTTCTGACAGTTATGCATATAGAATGCGCCCTGTATAGATAGTAGCCCCTGAGACTCGGTATGTTGTCAAAATTGACAGCGTGCCGAGGGTCAAAATATCAGTTATAACATATCGCCGCTCCTAAACAGGTGGCGGGGCGTCCGATGTGGCCGGACTGATGAATATGCCGAACTAAAGCGGCAACTTGACGAGGCGGATGCGGACATCGCGTTGGTCAATAAACGGTTTGACAAGTCACAAGGTATGCGACTTCTACGCGGAAACCTGGTGAGGGAGCCATACGCCCATGTCTTACTACTTGTATGCTTAATGCAGATGGTGCCGCTGCTGTGGAGGAGCTTCGGGCGGAACTTGCCCGAGCGAAAGAGCAAGCCAGAAATAGTAATGCGGCCGCTTTAAGGGCGGCCGAAGAGATAAAAGCCGAACGGGCTGCTCACTGCCGAAGCAAAGAGGAAATGGCCGATATGGCTAGAAAGTTGAAGAATATTACCGACCGCTGCGAGGTTCTTGAAAAAGAACGTCAAGCGGAGCAAGAGGGCCTGAAAAAGGCCACCGCCGAATCCAAGTATGCCCGTTCCGCTTTGAGAGCTGCCAAGGAGGAGCTGAGTCAGGCTGAGGCTATTACGGCTGGAAAACCGTTTCTGATGCGGAGGAAATATACGGATCCAAAGTATGCTCAGTTGGACAAGTTGTGGAGTTCGGAGGATGCTTATATGGACTTAGCGGCGAGCGCTACGGACGCGATTGAGCACTTCCGGGGCCAGAAGGGGCACAGAAGGGAAGAGCTATATTGGTTGCAATTCCATAGTCTGGAGCGTCCTCTTCCGTTGACCGATCGGTTGGCCGAATGGGCCGAGATGTAATGACTCATTTGTGGCCGGGCGGACCCCAGCTGGAGAGTTATTTTGGTTTAGTGCAGCAGTTACTTGGTGCGGTACCGCGTATCGACGCAATGAAGCGGTCGGCGTGTATTGAGGGAGCGTGGATGGCTCTGGCCCGTGTCAAGACATACTGGGCAGAGATGAAGGCCACCGACGTTGCATCCCAAGATTCGGACAGAAGTCGAGTACCTGCCGAGCACTACTTTGAGGAAGTCCTGCAGGGCGCTCGTTTAATAGAGACATAGTGCTCGAAGGATATTATGTTTAAATGACATGTATGATTTGTGAAAACAATGTTTCAATATAATATAGGAGCTTTTTATACTTGTGCGTTCAAGTATAAACTACTCCCTGTCTTGACCGTTTATGTATATGTATATATAACTTTGAAAGATGGCAGTCCTTGGCTTCAGCCCCCACGCACATAGTGCGGGGTGTTTGCAAAGAAGGCGCTTTTTCACACTTAATCCAACGTCTTGGTCCTGTTAAGGAGGTGGTAGCGTAGCAAACTAGGCAACGTACTATAATGCTTTATCACTTTCACTTAGCCAGAGTAGTTCGAGGGTGGGGCTACTATATAGCCCACAGGGCACCGAACTCTCCCGGTCGGGGTGTGTATGTGCACGACCGAAAATCGGTCCTTCGTTAATCTTGGAGGAATTCTAAACATTACGATGAGTCATCGAGTGGTTGAACAGTCTCTCGCTATATCATGAGATCAGGTTTCGGCTTTCTCTACTAAGGTGCTCGCCCGGCGAACCGGGCACAATCGCGATAGTTCTCCTGGTGCCGCGTTAGCCGATAGAGCGGGCGTAAGGCAGCAAAACACGAGCCGGGCAAACCCAACATTTGACCAAAGACATGATTCAGAGCTGATGCATATAAGGCCTAACTCGAGACGCGAATACTCCCTAAGGTATTCGGTCTTTATAAAAGCAGGCAGAATAATGCCCTAAGCCCCCAGTGTCAGTGCAGCGCAAAAATTCTGTGCGGCCAATGCCAAACGCCAGCCTCCTCCTCGATTCTGAAGAAACCGGGGATGTATATCAACAAGAGCGGTAAAAAGGTTTAAGCGGTCTTAATACGAAAAGAATCCTTGCAACGGGTCCCTCTTGCGTCTGCGCGTGTGTCTCCGTTGTGCCGTATCCTGGACGGGTGTAGCACGTTGTTCATCTATAAAAGAGAGGAACTTAGTTTAGAAGAAAAAGGATCGTGCGAAAGATGTACTTTATATTAAATAAACAGAGTACGATTCGAAGAAGTGAATAAAATTGAGCTTTATTGTCTCTTGTTATACATGCATGCAGCCCCTTGTATGGGGGTATGCCGCTAGTAGGCGCCAGACTCGTCTAGCCGTGTCCGGGGTTTGAATGACCTATTCAGGTTCTTTGACTAGCGGAGCCGGATAGGTGTGGGCTGTCAAGGCAGTCTCACGTTCTTCCGTGCTCGAGTAACACTTAATACTTCCTTTTAATGAGATGATGCCGCGTGGACCGGGCATTTTAAGTGTTAGAGATGCATAATGCGGTATTGCGTTAAAGCGGGCGAAAGCTTCGCGTCCCAATAGTGCTTGATGGCTACTTTTAAATGGGGCGACATGGAAGACTAACTTTTCGTGACGGAAGTTGTCGGATGAACCGAACAAACTTCTAGCGATGAGGGAGCCCGTACAATGGGCATATGGGCCTGGCATTACCCCTTTAAAGGAGGTGTTGCTATGGCGAATTTTGGTTAGGTCTATCCCCATCCTGCGGATTGTGTCCTGATATATCAGGTTTATGTCACTGCCGCCATCCATGAGGACTTGTGTAAATTTGAATTCGTCTATTATAGGATCCAATATCAAGGCAGTCCATCCTGCGTTCCGGATACTTTCGGAGTAGTCCTGATGGTCGAAGGTGATTGGTTTTGACAACCGGTGTTGGTACTTCGCTAGGGTAGTATGTGCGCGGCGCATCTTAATGGGCGCCGCTCTGTTTTCCATTTTATCACGTGAAGTGAGTTTACTGTTTTCAGCTCTTGTGGGAAATTCTTTTTTTTATCGGTGCTCTGATTGTGGGGTTCGTCTTAATCCTCACTTGGTGTGTCGAGCCCCTTGTGTTCGGCGTTGAGTCCGCGGACTGTTTGAAGACCCAACAATCTCTGTGGGTATGGTTTGCGAGCCTCCCGGAATCTTGTGGATTTGACATATCTTGTCCAAGATTTTGTTTAAGTTGGATAGCTCATCGCTATTGTCCTTAAGGGCAGTTTTTGTTGTTACGTCGTGAGCTTTTGAATCCGGCGTTATTTGCGCGCTCTTTGGACCGTTTCCTATAATACGGCACTTTTCCTTGTTGCGCCGTGGTTTCCCATTTCCATCCCTGACTTCGGATGTACTTGGGTCGCTGGTGCTGCATCTTGCTAGCCAGCTATCCTCTCCCGCGCAAAAGTGGGTCATGAGGCTTGTTAATGCGGCCATGGTTCTCGACTTCTCTTGGCTGAGGTGTCTGGCGAGCCATTCGTCTCGGATGTTGTGTTTGAAAGCTGCTAAGGCTTCGGCGTCCGGACAGTCGACTATTTGGTTCTTTTTGGTGAGGAACATGTTCCAGAATTTGCGGGCTGACTCTCCGGGTTGTTGAGTTATATGACTTAAATAAATGCGCATCCGGAGGGCGGACATAAGTCCCTTGAAAGTTTGCCGAAAAGTATCCTCGAGCTCTTCCCAACTTCCAATGGTATTTTAGGGTGGCCTTTGAGCCAATGCCGGGCTGGCCCTTTGAGCTTGAGGGTAAGTATTTTATGGCGTGGAGATCATCTCCTCTAGCCATGTGTATGTGGAGGATATAATCCTCAATCCAGACTCGAGTCTGTTGTTCCCTCGTATGCCTCTATGTTTACGGGTTTGAATCCAGGGAATTCGTGATCCGGCACCTCCGGTGAAACACAGGGGTGTCTGGCGCCCCTATATTTGGGTGTGCCGTGATGTTCGGATTTTTGGCGTGTTGCATTGCTTTGAAGAGCTTGCTTTCTTGGCCCATAGATGGAGCTAACTGTGCCATCCTTTTGATGTGAGCAGGGCACGGCCGACGCGGGTGGCCGCTGCGGGCAGGGGAACAACTCCTATTGGTGCTTCCGGCCGGCGCGGGTAAAGCGGATAGCGTCTCCTCCGTTCGGCTCCTATTGGTGCCGCGGGCCGGCATGGGCAGGGCAAGGTGGCGACAGTGGAATCCCTGTGCTTTTGTCCCTGGCCAGAAGAAGGACGGCCGGCGGTGCTACAGTTGAGAAGGACGGCCGGCGGTGCTGAAGTGGAGAAGGACTTGATTGCTTTTATTTTTAATTTCTAGGGTCCTTTGTGTAAATTTTCAGGACAACTTTGTTTCTTCTGTGTAACTCCACCTACGATGAATGAAAGGCAGCACGCCGTGTCGAATCCAAAATCTACTTGAGCTGAACCTGCTGTCTTGGTTTGACGTTCATGTGTTCGGCGAGATGCTCTGCACTGACGTCTCTTTTTTAAATGAAAAACAATATTTGCCGTCTGTGCTTTAGTCTAGATGACAACAAAGAACAAGTTTTGACTGACGGCAAAGAACAGGGTTTTGCCGTCTATTATTTTTGCGACAGACGGCAAATCTGTAGTTGGCTGACGGCAAAATCTTTGCCGCCTGCCCGATGAAATGCTGACGGCAAAGTATTCTTTGCCGACTTATCTTTGCCGTCTGACTTTGCCGTCTGTATTTAGGTCTTTGCCGTCTGAGGTCCACAGACAGCAAATTACCTGATTCCTATGGTGTGTGTCCAAACTTTCATCAAACAGGCCAATTTTTTTACCACATCATTTTGGTGACATGACATTAAATCAAGCAAGGTTTCATGTTTTCCTGATCATTTTTTAATTTTTTGGAATTAAAATGCCATGGCACTCCATGCATGTGCCCATGCCGTGAGACCAATATGTTTGAAAATTCCTTCTAATTTACTGCACATGGAATTAACTCGCACACAAGTACACAAATATGATGTTTCAAACCGTTATGGTCAGGCGTTGCATGTAGATGTAGTTCAAATTTGAATTACGGTCATTAAATGACTAGAAAATCACTTAAATGTATTTAAAAGGTAAAATGACCCCTAGAATTTTCCAAAATTTCACATTACACTTGTAGTAGTGCATGTTAGACGTAGAAAAAATTGAAGGCCATAAGAGGAAGCTAACCTGTTTGTCATCAAACATGCATTGTTCCCTCTCGGAACCACGAGCCTACTAGTGAGTTGCTCCGGTTTGTGAGGGGTGTGTGTCCAAACTTTCGTCAAACATGCCAAATTTTTTTACCACATCATCTTGGTGGCACGACATTACATCAACCAAGATTTCATGTGTTTATGATTTTTTTAATTTTTTGGAATTAAAATGCCATGTCACTCCATGCATACGTTTGCATGTGTCCATGTCGTGAGACAAATAAGTTTGAAAATTCCTTCTAATTTACTACACATGGAATTAGCTCGCACACAAGTACACAAATATGATTTTTCAAACCGTTATGGTTAGGCGTTGCATGTAGATGTAGTTCAAATTTGAATTACGGTCATTAAATGGTTGGAAATCACTGAAATGTCTTTAAAAGGTCAAATGACCCCTAGAATTTTCCAAAATTTCACATTACAGTTGTAGTAGTGCACGTTAAACATAGAAAAAAAATTGAAGGCCGTAAGAGGAAGCTATCTCCCATTCGTCATCAAACATGCATTGTTCCCTCTCGGGACCACGAGCCTTCTAGTGAGTTGCTCCGGTTTGCGAGGGGTGTGTGTCCAAAGTTTCGTCAAACATGCCAATTTTTTTACCACATCATCTTGGTGGCATGACCTTACATCAACCAATGTTTCATGTGTTTCTGATATTTTTTTTACTTTTTTGGAATTAAAATGCCATGTCTCTCCATGCTTAATTGTGCCATAGCCGTTAGACCAATATGTTTGAGAATTCCTTCAAATTTACTGCACATGGAATTAAATTGCACACAAGTACAAAAAATATGAGTTTTCAAACCGTTATGGTTAGCGGTTGCATGTACATGTAGTTCAAATTTCAATTACGGTCATTAAATGGCTAGAAAATAACTTAAATGTCTTAAAAGGTCAAATGACCCCTGGAATTTTTCAAAATTTGACATGACAGTTGTATTAGTACTACAAAATTTCTCGTACATTTAAAACACCATCCGTTGCCATTTTACTCCAAATTCGTCTTTCACAGCTAATAAAAAATATCTACAACATCACACACAGTTGTTTTCTAGGAACCGTTTGCGATGAAAATATTTGGGTATATTTAAGTCTCCCTCCTTAAGCTTCGCCGGCTTGTCTGCTTTAGTGCCGGCAACCCCCGAAGCCACGAATCCCGATCCCCATTCCTGTACCCCCTTCTTGCAAAGATGATGCCGTGGAAACACTTCGTGAAGGCCCGAACAATGGCCGCATCCCCCCCGAGCGCCGCCGCCTGCACCGAGAGCGTGGCCGCCTACGTCGAGAGTGCCTCCGCATCCGCGTTGAGGGCGGCCGCTTCCGCCGAGAGGGCGTCTGCGGCAGCCGGCATGGTAGCTGTAGCAGCCGAGACGGTTGCAGCTCCTGCCGCGACAGCGGCTGCAAACGCCGAGAGCCCTCGTGCTGACGTCCGTGCCGCTGATGTCGCCCTGGCCCGGGTCGAGGCCATCCACGCCAAGATCGAGGATGCACACGCCAAGATATGCCAGGCCACCTCGGATTCCAGCATGCACCCCACGTCCGAAAAGGCGGCGGTGGCCATGGATCACCTGCTTCCTCATGAGGTCGCCGAGCGGGAGCTGGAGATACAGGAGGCGGTGGAGATCAATGAGTGCCGGGAGGAGGAGTTGCGTGTGGCTGAGGTCGAGGTAGAGAAGAGTCTGTCCGTCGAGGAATCGACGGTGGAGTACCAACGCGAGCTCTCGTGCAGCCAGTACTACGAGTACTACAACCTTGAGGGCGGTGCCGAGGACGAGGATGAGGACGAGGACGAGGACTCGATCGACTTCAGCAGGGGGGACGCGGAGTCCAACGGCGGCATGTCGCCAGGACAAGTCATCGTCGTCTCATATCACACCAGCGATGCATAGGCCGTCGCGGCGGCGGATTTGTTAAAATTATGCATACTTAGGCTTTGTTTTTAATCCTGGTCTTTTGTTAGAGCAATGTTTCGGTCAACTGGCTCTGTTTATTTACTAAAATTGCTCGATTCAATAAGTGTGGTCTATCTGCTGTACGCTCTTTTGTGTGCCCAAATTAGCAAGTGATGTTAAAGTATGCAATGACGTACCCTTGGAAATTTCCACCAAAATTTGAATAATGAAACTCATCCCATGCGCGTAAAGTAGAAGAATCGTTTGCGATGCACACAATCATTAAAAGTGAATGGTCCGGCGGCGCCGCACGCAAAGTTTCCCTGCACATTTCCAAAATTTTGGCCTACCACCAAAATATCTACCCTCGCCCCCTCCCCCCTTCCCCACCCCCTTTTCTCCCCGACCACAAGTCACATTTCCCCTGTTTCCTCCTTCCTTCCTAAGCCATAGCCGCCTCTTCACTCTCGCCGTCTCGCGTCATACCGCCGGGGTCGCCATGGTCTTCTTCAAAGACCTCTCCAACGGTTCGTCCTCCGGCGACGACTACTTCACCACCCGGGTATGCCTCTCTTCTCTCTCTCGGGCTATGACTTGGAATGAAGGATTTTTACCCGACGGTCGATTTGAGTCATCTCTTCCTCTTGTAGCTCCCTAGGACCATCAGTGGCAATGAATGGAGCGGGGTGGCTGAAGATCTACCTGCTCGTTGTCACCATCAACCTCCACGCGTGAAACTAGTTATGTTTGAATCTGTGGACAGTGGGAGGAAGTTTCTGGCATGTGCAGAGAAGGTTAGACCCTCTTTCGTTGTTACAAATCATTTGTTAGATGTGATTCAGACACTGTCACGGTCCCAACCCATTCATACCACACCTTCAACCAATTGCATCCTAAGACAGTGTCACAGTTTGTATCTAGTATCTTAAATTGTTGCCATCTCATCAGCGGCGCCATTAGAAAATTATTTGGCACTACTTCAGCAGTTTGTGCAGCCAACTTTGGTCCACACATCCGAGCAGCCAAGCAGTAAAATTCTAAATCTTTATGGCACGAAGGAACTGGGCATCGGAGCAACTACGTGCTCCGGAGTCCGGGTCCCTAATTTTCCGCTGCATCGGCTCGCGGTCACGAGGCACGGTGCGAGATGTAGCAACAGTTATCTTTACACCAATTTTGGCATACATAGTGGATGGCCTTAGTGCTATTAGTGCTATGTTACTGAATTTGTGCATGTACACACCTGTTAGTATCAATTTGCTGTCATCCAAATAGTGTCGCTATGCTGTTGTAGTTATATTTACCTTCCTCATAAAATGTTCAATTTGTTATTTATTGTACATGAGTAAGAACTTGTAGCGTTGTTGTAGTTAATTATAGCTTCTGATGTTCCAGAATTTGGTTATTGTCTCAGTAGCAATTAATTCATTTGCACATTGATCTTTTTGAGAAGATATGTCATAATTAACATGTTTCTTAAGTTTTTCAAAATAAGCATTGGTGATTTTCTATGATGCTATAAACCCATTTCCCCTACAATTGTTAGTGATCTAGTTTTAAATATTATAGGATGAACGGAAGTGTTCTTACTTGGAGTGGGTTGATCAAGAGAGGCCACAGTCTTTGAAGATGTGCCTAGCGAAGCTCTGGAGCATGTATGAGGAAGAGAACAGACATAGGCTTAGAGAAACTGTTGTCAATGCTGAAGAATATTTGAAGATGTGGGATAAAAAGTGCAAGGTGGAGAATGAGCTCAGATTTTTTAAATCAGACTTTGCTAAGATGGTGTTGGCGAAGGAGGAGGCACTTTCCCAGTTGGCCCGTGTAAAACAGGTTCTTACTGAACTGAAAGCAGAGGTGGATAAGACGAGTCTGGATGATCTCGATTAGGGAAATGAATATATTGTTCTAATATTGTTCTTATGAAGTTGAACTAGCTATATGTTGTACTGTGCTGTTTTCATGTAGCAATCATACTGTGATGTTATAATATATTTATGTGCCTGATATGAAATTGGCAAACAACTGTTCGATATGAAATGTGAATTTGCGTAATACTGGAACTATTAATTGTAAACTAGTAAACCTGCTAAATGTGTCATGGAACTTTGCAAACGGTTCTAGCAGTAAAAGTGCTTGTGATGGATAGCCCAATGCCACACAGTTTTGTTCATCAAATCATGTGTGATGTAGTTGATAAAAGCAAACAGTTAACCAAGGCAGAGCGTGTGTGATAGTTACACCTTTCACACATGAGCCTACACGTATTATTGTGTGGGATATACATACGAACGGAAATGTTTTCCCTGGATTGACTGTGTGGGATGTACATAAGAACGGAAACATATTCCTTGAATTGACTGTGTGGGATGTACATAAGAACGGAAACGTATTCCTTGGATTGACTGTGTGTTATATACATACCTATGAAAATGTTTTTCCGGGATTCACCGTGTGGGATGTACATACCTACGGAAATGTTTTGCTGGGATTCACCATGTGGGATGCACATACCTACGGAAATGATTGAGTTTCGATGCCTCGCCCGATCACACACGAGCTCATTTGGTGTCCCAGGAGGGCCTATCCCCAACGATTTCTGGGTCGTGTGGGAAGGACCCCTATATCGCCCACACTCACTTGGCGACAATTCCAAATGCCATCACGGAAAGGGGTTAAAAACCGTTTGTATAGCACCGACGCGTACTAGTGTATGATACGAGCAAAGAAGTGTTCTAAAGAAACTAGAGAAGCTCCCCATGATTTATGCACAAGTAAGAATTTTTGTATTTGGATACAAAGTGCACAAAATAGGATCATAGCTCCCCGAAATCAATAGAAGCTTACAACAAGTGCAAGTGAGCATATAGGAAACAAAGCCTAGCACTTGCAACGAACACATGGTTGAGCACCATGTAAAAGAGGCAACTTAAGAATAGGCTCAACCAAAACCGATGTGTGTGAGTCATGGCAAAGCGCTTGAGAAGACTAATATACAGATGAGCATTAAGCATCAACATAGTCTTGGATAAATGAGATACAAGGTGCAAGACATGTCCTCCCCCCACACACACAACAAGCAAATGGATACACAAGCTTACTAAAAGGCGAAATAACAACCAAGCTTGTGACAACCCATGGTGAAGATAGAAACTAAAAGCCTCATCAAGACGAGGGATACCAATTAAGATGGCAAAAAGCCTCATCAAGACAAGCATGAGGAAAATGATCTTCACCACACAAGAGTGCATCAAGATGCAACGAGATATGACCCGCACTCAAGGCGCACACTTTCACGGAGCCACCAAAGAAATAGCATGAGAAAGAAACGGTGGACGTGAAAGAAGGGGATATCAAGTAGATATGCAACTTCTCTCAAGTGTATAAGATTCTAGGTAGATGAAGATCATGATGATATCAATCCACAAAGAAGGATGTACACACGAAATAGTTACAAAAAGGAAAGAACAAGATATCCACAAGGAAGTCATAAATATACCAATAAGATATTTGCTTGAAAGCATAGCACTTGGCTGTTGGAAATCCACCCTCAGGATCGATCACATAAAATTGCACGGACACACGCGCACAGAAAACTGATAGCCAATGGCCCGTATCATGCCCCTTCTTCTCTTTATTGATTTTCTGTTTTCTCAACTCAAGGTGTTACAATTTCAGTAGCCCTATATACACGCTAGGACCTGACCCATCAAACCGACACCAACAAGACTTCCTTGACCTATGCGGACACATACTTCGCCAACACAAGGAAAGAGCCACAACCGTATAGGACTAGCAAACTTAACTAAAACTTACCTAATCTAATTACACGGCAACGCTGATCACCTTTTACTAATCCTAAACTGACTCGAACACAGCTAACACCACATACGTGACCACGTCCTAGTAAAACCACCAAAACTAAACTAGGTTTTGTTTAGATTATCTAACAATCACCCCCTAATCCAAACAATCGATTCTTTATCCGACGAGACACGCAGACGGCTTCATGTTCATCTTGTCATGCCGGTTGTCTCCGATGACGTAACTTACCCGACCGCAACTTCTCTCTTTTTGCAACGATGACCACCACTTCATCATCATCTTTTTTCATGCCGACTTGTTGACTGGAACCAACGATTACCTGGACTACCAGCCACGCCGCCACATCTTAGCATGCTACATGCAGACTAAACGCATAGCCTCATGCAGAAACTCAACTTAACTGGTGCGCGTCCATCTTCATCTTCACGTTGATCTTCATCTTCTCGTCAGTTGTTTGTGCACGGGGAGACACATCTTTTCACCCGCCACATGTTCACTTTCTCATTGTCATTGGTGACACAACTTACCAAACGACGCTCCTTGTTTGACCGCATAACAACTCGTCATATACGTGCAACTCAACTTCACCGTATATGAACTCGCCGGAACTCGTTGATCACGAACGGAAACACAAGGCATGAATTCCTTTTTCCGCCCGCTCTCGCTCGCAATTCTCCTCTGCCAGTGACGCATCTCAACTGCAGCAGACGACTCACACACCTAAGCTCTTGGACGCACCTTACAAGAACTTGTGTGCACACCTTGATGACGGCTTGCAACTTTGCCATTTCCACCTTGCACCCTCCAACGATGATCTCGATGATTTCCTCGGTGTCGCAACTTCGAAACCTCCATAACCATCAACGATCACCAACGCCTTGTCGACGAAAGCCATGTCGCCCTCCTCCAGGTTATTCCGTCGAATGACAATCACCCGTCGCCTCGCTTGCGACAGCGTCATCGCCGCGTCCTTGTCGTCACTCCGCCGAACGACAATCAACCCGATCCTTCACGTCGTTGCACCTCCAACGACTAAATCACCTGCTCTTCTTGTCGCTGCATCACCCAACGACTATATCGCCCACTCTTTCTCGTCACTGCACCGGCAACTGTATTGCCTGCTCCTCTTCGTCGCTACAACAACGACTCTATTGCCCGCCCCGAGGCGCTAGAAGGGTCGCCACCCCGGGGCAAGCGCGGCTTCACTCGAACCTTGCTCTGATACCAATTGTTGGAAATCCACCCTCAGGATCGATCACATAAAATTGCACGGACACACGCGCACAGAAAACTGATAGCCAATGGCCCGTATCATGCCCCTTCTTCTCTTTATTGATTTTCTGTTTTCTCAACTCAAGGTGTTACAATTTCAGCAGCCCTATATACACGCTAGGACCTGACCCATCAAACCGACACCAACAAGACTTCCTTGACCTATGCGGACACATACTTCGCCAACACAAGGAAATAGCCACAGCCGTATAGGACTAGGAAACTTAACTAAAACTTACCTAATCTAATTACACGGCAACGTTGGTCACCCTTTTACTAATCCTAAACTGACTCGAACACAGCTAACACCACATACGTGACCACGTCCTAGTAAAACCACCAAAACTAAACTAGGTTTTGTTTGGATTATCTAACATTGGCTAGATATGGTCTTATTGTATATAAATGTAGTCCAACCACACATCCATCAAAGACATCACAACTAGAAACAAGAGATCATCGTTGGGATGCTTTGAGAAAGGAAACAAGTATCACAAGATATGAAATGAATCATGCCAAGATGCAACCTACACAAGGTTGAACGAAAGAATTAGATAACATGCAAGATACAAATATATCCAAGACATAAGATTTTCATCATGAGAGGAATATCAAGGATTAGTCATAAGCTCATGTCTTGCATGTATCCAATGGAGTTTCTACTCCAAGTTTGAAGCATCAATGATGTTCAATTCTCCTCTTAACCTGCAAAACACTTTCTCATCAAGGGGTTTAGTGAATATATCCGCTAATTGCTTTTCGGTGCGAACATGGTTAAGATCAATATCACCCTTATCAACATGATCTCGAATGAAATGATGACGAACTTCAATATGCTTAGTTCGAGAATGTTGCACAGGATTATGAACAATTTTGATAGCACTTCCATTGTCACAAAGCAATGGAACATGTTTCACATAAATCCCATAATCTTGAAGAGTTTGGGTCATCCAAAGTAATTGAGCACAACATGAACCAGCGGCAATGTACTCCGCTTCGGCGGTAGATAAGGATACCGAGTTTTGTTTCTTGGAGGACCAAGACACAAGAGATCTACCAAGAAATTGACAAGTACACGAAGTGGACTTTCTATCAACCATGTCTCCGGCATAGTCTGAGTCGGAATAGCCAACAAGATCGAAAGAGGCCCTCTTAGGATACTTTCGAGTATTCGGCTCAAAGTGCTACATTCTTGATAAGCATCGTCGTTCTAAATTTGCTCCTAAGTCTCATGAAGGTTTCCTACTAGGTTATGGCTCAAACTCTCACACTTACCGTGTCTACAACAATTTCACCCGAAAGGTTGAAGAGGCGGTAGATGTGAAGTTTGATGAATCTAACGGCTCGCAAATAGAGCAATTGCCAATTGATGTAGGAGACAAAGATCCTTGGAAGCAATCCAAGACTTGTCTATTGGCAAGGTTAAGTCAACGGAGGTGAAGGAGAATACCTCGTCCGTCCAAGTGGAAGCTTCTACTTCACAACAAGGTGAACCAAGAGTTGATACGGAAGCATCCACAAGTGGGACACACCAAGATGAAGAAAACGAGGAAGTGCATCAAGATGAACGTCAACGACCTCCTTCTCCACCACGACAAGAGAACGACAACGCCAACAATGAAGAAGGCCAAGAAGAAGAATAAGATGAAGAAGATGTTCAACGAAGACCCAAGCAAAAGCTTTCACGAGTTCGAGCAAGAATTGCTAAAGACCATCCCGTTGAGCAAATCTACAATGATATTCAAACCGGGAGAATCACTCGCTCTAAAACTCGTTTAGCTAACTTTTGTGAGAACTATTCTTTCATCTCTAGCATTGAACCTATGAAGGTCGAAGAAGCATTGAAAGATCCAGATTGGATAAATGCTATGCATGAAGAGCTACACAACTTTGAGAGGAACCAAGTTTGGACATTGGTTGAGAAGCCCGACAACAACCACAACATCATCGGTACCAAATGGGTGTTTCGTAACAAGCAAGATGAAGATGGACAAGTAGTTCGCAACAAAGCACGTCTAAATGGCCCAAGGCTACACACAAGTCGAAGGTATGGACTATGGTGAGACTTATGCTCCGTTGCTAGACTTGAGTCCATTCGCATCTTACTTGCCTATGCTAATCATCATGATATCACCTTGTACCAAATGGACATTAAAAGTGCTTTTCTGAATGGTGAAATAGAGGAGGAAGTTTATGTCAAACAACCTCCCGGCTTTGTCAATCCTAAGAAACCCAATCATGTTTACAAACTTCACGAAGCTCTTTATGGTCTTAAACAAGCTCCTAGAGCATGGTATAAATGCTTGACCAAGTTCCTTATTGAGAAAGGCTTTGAAATTGGGAAAATTGATTCCACACTTTTTACTAAAAGGGTTAATGGTGAATTATTTGTATGCCAAATTTATGTTGATGATATCATATTTGGATCAACTAACCCTCATTTTAGTGAAAAGTTTGGAAAGCTAATGTCGGAGAAGTTTGAGATGTCTATGATGAGTGAACTCAAATTCTTTCTTGGGTTGCAAATCAAGCAAACTAAGGAAGGTACTTTTGTTTCTCAAACGAAGTACACCAAGGACTTATTCAAGAAGCTCAATATGCAAGAATGCAAAGGTATGACTACACCCATGCCTACTAGTGGACATCTTGACTTAACCAAAGATGATGAACCGGTTGACCAAAAGGTTTATCGCTCTATGATTGGTTCATTGTTATATCTATGTGCTTCACATCCTAATATTATGCTAAGTATGTGCATGTGTGCACGATATCAAGCTGCTCCTAAAGAATGTCATCTTAAGGCCGTAAAAAGGATAGTGAGACACTTAATTCATACACCAAACTTTGGCATTTGGTATCCTAAGAGGGCCTCTTTCGATCTTGTTGGCTATTCCGACTCGGACTATGAAGGAGAGAAGGTTGATAGAAAGTCCACTTAGGGTACTTGTCAATTTCTTGGTAGATCTCTTTTGTGTTGGTCCTCCAAGAAACAAAACTCGGTATCCTTATCTACCGCCGAAGCGGAGTACATTGCCGCTGGTTCATGTTGTGCTCAATTACTTTGGATGACCCAAACTCTTCAAGATTATGGGATTTATGTGAAACATGTTCCATTGCTTTGTTACAATGAAAGTGCTATCAAAATTGGTCATAATCCTGTGCAACATTCTCGAACTAAGCATATTGAAGTTCGTCATCATTTCATTCGAGATCATGTTGCTAAGGGTGACATTGATCTTAAGCATGTTCGCACCGAAAAGCAATTAGCGGATATATTCACTAAACCCCTTGATGAGAAAGTGTTTTGCAGGTTAAGAGGAGAATTGAACATCATTGATGCTTCAAACTTGGAGTAGAAACTCCATTGGATACATGCAAGACATGAGCTTATGACTAATCCTTGATATTACTCTCATGATGAAAATCTTATGTCTTGGATATATTTGTATCTTGCATGTTATCTAACTCATGTAGGTACTTGGTTGAATCTATTTTCATGAGATTGTAATCAACTCATATCTTGAGCAATCTATACATCACCAAGTCTCTACACAAAGGTGGTTGAAGACAAAGAAGCACAAAACCATTTAAAACATATCCTTTGACAAATTCTATGTTGAGCCTCATGATTGTCATTGTTGGATACACAAGTGCCCTTCCTTGCAAGAACTAACCCATGTAGGTAGATGGACTCAAATTCCAAGTGGTGCTCCAAACTCTTGATGAGCTACATCAACCTTGAGCAACCCACACAAGTTCAACTACATGGACGACACCACCAACCAAGGTATGTTATTCCATCTTAGAGAAGCTTTACTCCAAGTCATGAGTTAAAGCAACTCGACAAGATGTGAATACATCAAGATGCTTAAATGAAAATGGCAACCCCATTTTGAGCTTAAGCGATGAGTATGACCTATGATCAAGTGATCTCACTTGACTCCTAAGTCAATATACTATAACATAGGTGACTTTGTCGCCGACCATCTCTAGATGAAGTTCTCTTGTGTTCTTTTCTGCATTTTTGCATTTGACTTATGCATATGTGTTTCCCCTTTTAAAAAAAACTTCATCTAGATTTCTTTCTGCTTGCTCTGCATTTTCTGCATTGCAATTCATTGCATATCATTCAGCAAATTCCTTGCAAATCTTTGTGAGATCTTATTAGTCAAGTGAGCTGAGGTGACAAGTGTTTTCTCTGTGATGAACTCGGTTACACCGATTTGTTATTTTCGGTCCAACCGAAAACTTTCGGTACCACAGAAGCATACCACTCGGTGCCACCGATTTCACAACAGGAAAATCAGTTTGCCACTTATTCTGTGTTTCTTCTGATCCAGCTCCACTCAATGAATCTTGTCCTCTACAAGCATCACATTTTTATCATTGCTTTATGTTGTGACTCAAGGATCAAACCCATTCACGACAAATTCCAGAGGGGGAGAGAGAGATCACATCTTTATCAAGCCCTTCTTGGAAATTGATGTCAAAGGGGGAGAGAGAGATCACATCAAAGCTTATCACTTAAAGAGATCACATCAGAGAAGGAGAGAGATCCTTCAGGGGAGAGAGAGAGAGATCTCCAGGGGGAGAGAATACTAGTAGAGAGTATTTCTCAAGGATCCCAGATGCTTGGTGTTCAAGAGGAGAGATGCCACATGTCTTCTTGAGGGGAAAGACATGTTCGTTTGTGCTTATTTGCATTAGCTCTGTTCATTTATATCTTTCAGCTCTGATTTTCTTTCAGCTCTGATTTTATTTCAGCTCTGATTTCCTGTTCCCTAACTTCACCCAGTATCCCATGCTAGATTCAGGGGGAGCAAGACATCTAAGGAAAAGAAATCATTCAAATTCATTGCATATCTTTACTCTTGGGGACATGTCAAATGCAATGTAGTACTTAGTACTCACTCTCTACATGTCATCCCAGTCTTGGTGTTCTTGTGGTTTCTTTTGTTTGCTCTGGCTAGTAGGTGCATCTGTGTTATCTAACCTTGTTTACGCAGGTTCATTCCATCCTAAGCCAACTCAAGACTACAAGGTAAGTATATGCATCACACTCATGTGTATGAGGAATTTTTGCTGATGTACATACTGTTTGCAAGAAGGACTCATGGATATGAAGGTATTTTCTTTAATATTCTTTGCTCTGATGCATATGGCCAAGATACATGTAACACATTGCCTGCTCTATCATGGTTATGCTATCACATGCTTCTATATTCCATATTCACATGATTGCATACATGTAGGGGAGCCTATGCACATTACATGTCTTTCCAAAGCTTTACTTGCTATTCTTTATATCTTTATCTAAAGCTTTGATGTATGTTGTCATCAGCTACCAAAAAGGGGGAGATTGAAAGCACAAGTGCTCCCTAGGTGGTTTTGGTAATTAATGTCAAGATATCTCTTATTGGACTAACACTTTTATCTAGTATGTTTCAGATAAGTTCAACAATGGAGTGGCATGGACTAAAGGATGTGGGAACTCCTTCAAGATGCTAAGGACAAAGGATTTTCTCAAGCTTCAAGCTCAAGACTCTTCATTTTACATTTTAGTGATCCAAGATCACATTGAGTCTATAGGAAAAGCCAATACTATCAAGGAGGGATGAGGTGTTGCTTAATGAGCCTCTTGCTTCAAGTGCTTAGTGATATGCTCCAAATACCCTCAACTACTTTCCCACTTCCACACAAATGTCCTAAACCTAAAGTCAAACTCGGCCCCACTGATTCTTCCTATCCGGCGCCACCGAGTTTGGATGTCTTAGCCACTGCCACAAACCCTAGGCAAATCGGTCTCACCGATAGGGATCTCGGTCTCACCGAGATGGATTGTAATCTCTCTGTGTATGTCCACTATCAAAATCGGTCTCACCGAGTTTGAGCAATCGGTACTACCGAGATTACAATGCAAACTTTCTGGTTGACTCATTATCAAAATTGGTTCCACCGAGTTTGAGTAATCGGTCCAACCGAGGTTGCCTGACCAACTCTCTGGTTAGCTAATTACCAATCAGTCTCACCGAGTTTGTGTAATCGGTCTCACCGAGATTACGTTATGCCCTAACCCTAACCATATCGGTCCTACCGAGATGCAAGTCGATCCCACCGAAAACCCTAACGGTCACTAGGTTTACTAAAATCGGTCTGACCGAGTTTGTTGATTCGGTCCCACCGGATTGGTAACTTGTGTGTAACTGTTAGATTTTGTGTGGAGGCTATATATACCCCTCCACCTCCTCTTCATTCGTGGAGAGAGCCATCAGAACAAACCTACACTTCCAACTTACCATTTCTGAGAGAGAGCCACCTACTCATGTGTTGAGACCAAGATATTCCATTCCTACCATATGAGTCTTGATCTCTAGCCTACCCAAGTTGCTTTCCACTCAAATCTTCTTTCCACCAGATCCAAATCCTATGAGAGAGAGTTGAGTGTTGGGGAGACTATCATTTGAAGCACAAGAGCAAGGAGTTCATCATCAACGCACCATTTGTTACTTATTGGAGAGTGGTGTCTCCTAGATTGGCTAGGTGTCACTTGGGAGCCTCCGACAAGATTGTGGAGTTGAACCAAGGAGTTTGTAAGGGCAAGGAGATCGCCTACTTCGTGAAGATCTACCGCTAGTGAGGCAAGTCCTTCGTGGGCGACGGCTATGGTGGGATAGACAAGGTTACTACTTCGTGGACCCTTCGTGGGTGGAGCCCTCCGTGGACTCGCGCAATCGTTACCCTTCATGGGTTGAAGTCTCCATCAACGTGGATGTACGATAGCACCACCTATCGGAACCACGACAAAAACATAAGTGTCTCCAATTGCGTTTGAATCCTCCAAACCCTTCCCTTTACATTCTTGCAAGTTG
The DNA here is from genome assembly GCA_021605145.1 of Aegilops bicornis. Classification (NCBI taxonomy): domain Eukaryota; kingdom Viridiplantae; phylum Streptophyta; class Magnoliopsida; order Poales; family Poaceae; genus Aegilops; species Aegilops bicornis. The sequence continues at coordinate 66,652,962 of CM038675.1, read as the reverse complement.
CATGCTTTATTTTCCGCTGCCTATATACTCATTGCATGCTTACTTGTTATGTATTGAGAATGTTAAACTTGTGCCTAAACTCCATTTAAACCAAAAGAAGTTAAAAACTGCAACTTTGGTACTTAGTGTCTAATCACCCCCCTCTAGACACCTCTTCTCAAGATCCTACATTGGTCCCCAACCAAGTTGGGTCCTAAGAGGTTAGTCACAATAGGATTGGCAACCCAAATGGTTCTTTTCTTGAAACCACTTTGAGTACCAACAAACTTGGCAAACACATTGCCAACCTTATCCTTCCCAAGAGAATAGATATCATCAATAATAATTGGGTTGGATAAGTTACCACTAGTGCATGAAGAAGCGAGGTGACCTTTCTCACGACATAGGTAGCAACATCTACACTTCACTTTCTTCTCACTTGATTTCTGACCTTGAGAAGCATTAGCTTGAGTTTTCTTTGGAAGAGGCCTTTCGTCAATTTGAGGTTGAGCATGAGAATGAACTTGTGGCTGCTTCCCTTGTTGCTTGTCACTAGGCATTCTTCTTCAAAGGGCAAGATCTAACAAGATGCCCTTCAATTTTGCACTTGAAGCAAATGATCTTGGCCGAATTCTTGACTTGTGTTTGGCCCTTCTTCTTGTTGCTCTTGGACTTCTTCTTCTTATTGGAGTTGAATCCAAGTCCACCTTTGTCATTGGGGGATTTTTGCACACTCAAGATATTGTTGAGTGTGGCCTTCCCTCCATGACATTTTTCCAAGTCTTTCTTCAAAGAAGTGACTTGGGCCTTGAGCTCTTTGATTTCCACAACATGGTTAGTCTCAGCACAAGCACTATAGGAAGTATAAGCTTCATCATTAGAGCAACAAGGCAAGGAAAGCAATTCATCACAAGATGTACCAATGTTATGCATGGATGAATTACAAGGACTAGCACAAGGCAATATAGCATTTTGACTAAAAGTAGTGCTAGTATCCACGTGATGCTCACTAGATGTTACCTTAGCAATCATGGCCTCACACTACTAGGAAAATGCTTATAGATAGAAGTTTAGCAGTAGCGCCTGTCTATGCACCCACGCTACTGGTATTTACCAGTAGCGCCTGGTACAAAACACGCTACTACTACTAAATAACAGCAGTGTTTGTTAGCTTGGGCCGCACTGCTGTTACATGGGCCGCAGGGCAAAAATGGTAGCCCACTTACCTGTAGCGTTTGTTTCGAACGGGCGCTACAGCTGGTGGGCTTAGCACTAGCGTCGTCCTCTACCCAGCGCTACTACTAGAGGAAAAGAAAGCCGGCCCGAGCGCCCCCGGCACCCCCTCACTCTCACATTATCGATCCCCTCCGCCCGACGATGCCGCCGCGGTTAGGGTTCCTCCCCGGCCGCCCCACTCCCGTCGACGGTGCCATGCGCCGCCACCACGTACGGTCGCCTCTCGCCTCCTTCGACGCTCCAGCCCTGTAAGTCCCCCTCGATCTCCTCCCTACGCGCGCCACCACTAGCTAGGCTCCGATCGATTCGCCGCGGCGGCTCACCAACGGTCATAGGAATCCGTCCACCATGTCCTGCCACTCCTTGGCCGTGGCACCATGCTGCCGCCGTCACTGAGCAGGTTACCGGTGAAGTTGTCCCAGAGCACGTCCAGCGTGGCCACGAGCCGCTCGATCTGGGTCATCTGCCTGATCTTCTCCACGAGCGTCATCCCCCCAAGAAGAGTGTGTAGAGCGTGTAGACACGATCCTCCACAAGCTTGGTGGCATCCTTGTAGAGCACGTAGTTGGCATCGGTGCCGCCGAGCACGGCCCAGAAGAGTAGCAGGGCTGCCCGGCGAGAGCAGCCTGGGGCGCCGAGCCTCAGTGATACGAGGTGCCATGGCATCATCGCATGTGGATTGTTTTTGGCAACCACCGGCGGGAATGGTTTGTTTAGTGCCAGTTGCCATCGTGGTGGCGGGATGTTAGTTTAAGCATTGTTTTCCACTGCTTAATTTGGCAGAGCAGAGCAGCATGTTTCGCTTGCACAGAAGAGACAGAAAAGTAGAGAGAGTAGAGAGAGGGGTTAGGTGAGAGTAGAGAGAGGGTTTAGGTGAGGAACTAATCCAGATGCACAAGTTTGGTGAGCCAAACTTGGTTGAATCCAGGAGACAGAAAAGGAAGCGGGTAGAGGCGGGAGGGGGGGGGGGATCGAGGGCAGCAGAAGGGAGCGAGTGAACTGACCTGAGCGAGGGGGGATTAAGGGCAGCAGAAGGGCGGAGGCTTGGTTTCTTCTTCCTTGGCTGCTGTCCCTGGAGTAGTGGCGGCGGCGGCGGTTCCTAGTGTTCTAGGTTTTAGAGAGGGGTTCTCTCTCTCGTCCTGCCTAGGCTTTTGTTTAGTGGTGGCGGCGGCGGTGCCTAGTGTTCTAGGGTTTAGAGAGGGGTTCTATCTCTCGATTGAACTACCTTTGCTTGTCTGCTTGCGCAATAATGGCAATATGCCATTTATCTTATTATTAGGCTCTGTTTGGGTTACATGATCTCTATTAGGTTATTGTCTGAACTGAACTACAATTTAGTTGTTATTTTGCTTGCCTTGTGAACCTGATGTGTATATTATTCAAAACCTGATGTGCATTGAAAACTTTATGTTTACTTTTTTGATCGTTAATCCTTTAATCATATTGCTTTTGGGAAATGGCGCCACCACCACCACCATTTCGACGGTGCAAGTCATGGTGCGCCAGCAGCCTTGCAACTGGCACGCTGTTCGACATCTACTTTGAGTCTAGTTTTCTTCATGCGGCGGTAATAAATTATATGAAACTAGTAACCACTATTTTGTCTTTTGTGTTATTGGCATTAATGCATCGTGTATATATCATTTTGCTTTTTGTACATAGATCGTCCCATGCAATGTGAGGTCAGAATTCAACAAGTTGACCGGAGACTCTGTGACCTTTGAGGCTCCTGGGGCCCCTACACTATGGAGGTCGAGAAAGGACGAAATATGATGCAGGTGGGAGGAGATGGATGGGTTTGTTTCATCTCCCACATGCGTATCACCGGTGGTGAGTTGATCAGCTTCTCCTTCAGAGCAGAAAGACCCAAGCTGGCCGTCATTTATGTCAACAAAGCAGAAGATGATGAAGATGATGAGGATGATGAGGATGATGACGACCCACTTGATGAAGCCATCTTAGCTCAAAGAATGAGGTTGAGGGAGGAGGAGGTGTGCAACCTATGGGACATCATTCCGCCACGTGCTGACTTCGTCGGGGTGCCATTCGTGACCCGCCTGACAAGTACCATGGTTGATCGGCATATCATGGTATGTTGCATTTATTGTAGTAATTTGATGATATGCTTTATTGTTATACTTAGTGTAGAGTCTGATGTTATATATGCTTAGTGAATCTTATATGCTTAGTGAATCCGATGATCTATATGCTTAGTGAATCCGATGATATATATGCTTTATTGTTATACTTAGTGTAGAGTCCGATGATATATATGCTTAGTGAATCCGAGGATCTATATGCTTAGTGAATCCGATGATATATATGCTTTATGGTTATACTTAGCATAGAGTCCGATGATATATATGCTTAGTGAATCTTATATGCTTAGTGAATCCGATGATATATATGCTTCGTGTAGAATCCAAAGAACTGTTAATAGTTTAGAATCCATATATACTTATTAGTAGAATTCATGCTTACCAGAAATGTAGTACTGTCTTGTGATAGTGTAGAATGTGTGAGGCTACTTATTAATTGATATGTTTTTCTTATTCAGAAATTGCCAAAGAGCCTATCTAAGAATTGTGGTATCAAGTCTGATGAAGAAGGCTCTGCTGGAATACGCCTTACCACGAGGGGCTCTGTCACCACTTGTGCGTACGGTGTGGACACGGACGGTCGCACACACTTCAACTCGGTTGGGTGGAAGAGCTTCCTCGTCGGCAAGAATCTTCAAGTTGGACAAGCAATCCTAATTACTGTCAGGAACACCCACCGCCCAGGCTTGAGGATGATGATCGTCATTCATATCGTCTAGAACTACATATGCATGCATGTGGCTGCTGAACCATATATATGCTAGTATGACTACCTAGTAGACTTATCGACTATGATCTATCCATGCATTGTTGACTACTATATATGAGTTTGTGAGATTGTGTGGTTATATTAAATGTGGTATTGTCGTTAATGTTTGTGAGATGGTTATGTGAACTTAGTTTATTTGCACTGGAATTGTCTTGATTTCCATGAATATTGCATATGACTTCTTTTTGTTACTTTTAATTTCTATTTACCTAGTTGTAGCGTGGGGAGAAAATAGGGCGCTACTACTACGTGATGATAGTAGTAGCGTTTGGTAGAGAAAGAGGCTCTACTACTAAGTATTTTAGCTACAACGCTTGTTTAGAAACGCGCTACTGTTAAATAATAGTTGTAGCGCCCTAGCGAAGCCTTGAGTGCCAGCCATCGGTATGTAGAAAACCAGCGCCACTAGTAAGGTTTGCTCTAGTAGTGTCATGAGCTATCTTTAGCACATTATGGGATACTAGAAGATCATCATGAGAGCTTGAGATCTTCTCATGGCTTTCTTCCAATTTCACATAATTGCTAGATAGCAACTCAAGTTGAGCCCGTAGCTCAACATTCTCCTTCAAAATGGATGCTTCACAAGTAATAGAGTTAGTAGCACAAGCATCATCATTAACAACAATAGGAGAGGACAACTTGGCAAGCTCTTCTAAATAAGAAGCTTCACGTTGAGCATGAGACTCGATGAGTTTGATGAGCTCACCCTTGATTACCCTTGAGTCATTTTCGAGGTGCTCAAAATCCTCAAGGAGTCTGAGCAACTTCAAGCTTAGCATTTTTAGTTTTGAAATCATTGGCCACCTCAAGTGCTCTATCATGAGATTCCTTTATTCTAGATAATTCTATAGCAAAGGTCTCCTCAAGAGATTCCTTGGTGTTTTGTTCAAGTTCAAGAGCTTGAGAAAGGTCCGCGATCTCATTAGCGTAATCACGCTCATGACCTTCCATTTTATCAATGGTGACCTCATGCTCCTCGAGACGAGATTCCAATCCTCAATGTATTTCTTGCCCTAAATGGTAATAGACTTGATTTCCCTGAAGTTGGAACGAGCAATTTTATTCTTATGAAGAGCTTTAAATATCATTTCTCCCTTAATTTTTAAGGAAGCAACATTATCATTCTCTTCATCGTTATCCTCATCATCATTAGCATTAACATCATCATCAAGAGACATATTGGGGTTCAAAGTAGGAGATACCTTTGAAGCCTTAGCCATAAGGCAAAAAGCAATAGATGATGATGTAGGACCCCTTGAAGCAATGTTCAAGACCACATCTTGTTCCATGGAGTGTTGGGTTTCCTCTACATTGTTAGCACAACAACTCGAGGAGATACATGCATTTTTATCATGGCAACAAGATATAGCAAGCATATCATTATGAGATTTAGTCAAGCAATTTCTACATGATATGCACAGACTATCAACACAAGCATGAGAAACATGTAAGGTGCACGAAGTGTTCAAGTCCAAAGATGGAGCATTGCAACAAGATAGTGATGAAGAGTGATCAACGATAAGCACACTATCATCATTGCAATGACCAACACTACTCACCATAACATTACCTTGTGGCAATCCACATGTAGGTGAAGTAGAAGAAGTTGAGAAGGCAACACGGCCGGAGGTGGAGGGAGAACAATCATCCCCACAAATCTTGGACACACCATATTTATCTTGAAGCTTTGTCCACAACTCATGAGCATCCCGGAACGGCATGAGTTAAAATATAACTACATTGCTGAGAGCATCGAAAAGCACATTAGAAGCTTGAACATTGAGATAAGAGTTTTTATCATCCTCTAAAGATAATCTTTGGGGATCTTTTTGAGGAGAAAAACCCATATCTACAATTCGCTCTAAATTTGGGTTCATGACCCTAAAGAGATTAAGCATGCGAATTAGTCAAACATCAAAATTTGTGCCATCAAAACTAAGAGTGTCAGAGAATCCTAATCCCCTAGTCGACATCTTTACTCTCTAGGAAGTTAAGCCTAACAAAGAGAGATGAGGCTCCGATACCAATTGAAAGATCGAGGATGTCGCCTAGAGGGGGGGCGGGTGAATAGGCGCTTTAAAATAATTACGGTTTAGGCTTGAACAAATGCGGAATAAACCTAGCGGTTAATTTGTCAAGCACAAAACCTACAACAACTAGGCTCACCTATGTGCACCAACAACTTATGCTAAGCAAGATAAACAACTAAGTGATAGCAAGATATATGACAAGAAACAATATGGCTATCACAAAGTAAAGTGCATAAGTAAAGGGCTCGGGTAAGAAATAATTGAGGCACACGGAGACGATGATGTATCCCGAAGTTCACACCCTTGCGGATTCTAATCTCCGTTTGGAGCGGTGTGGAGGCAAAATGCTCCCCAAGAAGCCACTAGGGCCACCGTAATCTCCTCACGTCCTCGCACAATGCAAGATGCCGTGATTCCACTAAGGGACCCTTGAGGGCGGTCACCGAACCCGTACACTTTGGCAAACCTTGGGGCGGTCACCGGAACCCGTCAAATTGCTCAGGGTGATCTCCACAACCTAATTGGAGACCCCGATGCTTGCCCGGAGCTTTACACCACAATGATTGAGCTCCGAACACCACCAAACATCTAGGGTGCCCAAGCACCCAAGAGGAACAAGCTCAAGGGTATCAAGCACCCAAGAGTAATAAGCTTCTCAACTTGTAACTTCCACGTATCACCGTGGAGAACTCGAACCGATGCACCAAATGCAATGGCAAGGGCACACAGAGTGGCCAAGTCCTTCTCTCCCAAATTCCTCCAAAGCAACTAATGCTAGGGAGGAATGAGAGGAAGAACAAGAAGGAGAACACCAAGAACTCCAAGATCTAGATCCAATGGGTTCCCCTCACATAGAGGAGAAAGTGATTGGTGGAAATGTGGATCTAGATCTCCTCTATCTTTTCCCCCCAAAACTAGCAAGAATCCATGGAGGGATTCAGAGATAGCAAGCTCGAAAAAGGTCAACAATGGGGGAAGAACACGAGCTCCAAGGATAAGGTTCATTGGGAAGAATACCCCTTTTATAGGTGGAAAAAATCCAACCATTATGCTCACAGCCCGCACAGAGCGGTACTATCGCTCCACATCACGGTACTATCGCTAGGGATAGCGGTACTACTGCTTGCGAGCGGTACTAAAAAAATACATCCGTGCCTTTCACCGCTGGACTTAACACAAGTTTTTAGTCCAGAGCGGAAGTAGCCACGGAAGTAGCCGCGGTAGTACCGCTCCAAGTGGTTGTACCGCTCCCAAGAGCGGTAGTAAAAAATTACATCCCCTCCAAGCGGTAGTACCGCTCCCTTGGGCGGTAGTACCGTTGCAGCCTTTTCGAGGACACCAAAACTGACGCAACTTCTACAAATGGACTCCGAATTCAACGAAACCAAGTTTGTTGGAAAGCTAGCGACAAGGGCTAACACAATTTTGATAGAAATAACAATAAGAAGAAAATTAGAAAAGGCCCATAAGTATGTGGTGAGAACCCTTCCTCGAATAAGACCGGTAAAACCTCGAACACTGAAAACGCAATAGAAGAAGCATGTGAACTCCGTTTTCGATGAACTCGAGCTTGTCAAGAAGATGACCAGAAGCTCCAAATCTCGAGAAAACCAAACAAGAACCAAGAAAGATGATGCAAGCATGCAATGGTTTGAGCTCTCTACGAACGATACGACCAAGCTACTCACTTGAGAGCCTCCCTTGATCGTACGGCAATCGATCCTATAACCCGGTCTCCAAACTTCCACCATGAGACCGGTAAAATAGAGAACCTATCAAGGCCAAACAATACAAAATAATACACTTCCGTGATGATACGTGTTTGTCACAGTAGGTCACGTTTTCTGTCATGCATGTACATCCATGACAAATTTATGACAGAATCAAGATAGTCATACCTGTGTTGTCGTAGAAGTGTTCCATGACATTACCAAAATTATCATCACGGAAGTGTCCACTTCCATGATGATAAATCGCGCGTCATAGAAGTGCTTTCATCAAGGTTGACCGACACGTGGTATCCACCATAACGGAACGCCGTTAAGCTATCGGGTCCTGTTTTGGATCCGATAACCCGTTAACAGCCCGACCAATGGGGATTTTCCACGTGTAAAATCATCATTGCTGGAGGAAACACGTGTTGCCTCACTGTTGGGACAGATGTCATCCACTCATTGGACAGGAGGCGCCTACGATAGGTTGACACGTGGCACGACCCAACAGTGGCCCATTCCGGTGAAAAAGGCCGGCCCAGTAAAAAATAGCAGGCTGGCCCATATAAGGCCTACTTGTGTCAGGTCCATTTAATCCCACGGCCCATACGAGATGTGCTAATTCGGCCCGTCAATGGCCCGTCAAAGATTTGACACCATTGCAGCCCATCGTCAGTTCGAGCCCGTTAACAGCCCGCTATATATTTGGGCTCAATATCGGCCCGATGAGATTTCGGCCTGTTAACGGCCCATTTAGTGGATGGGCCAATTTTCAGGATGTACATCTTTCGGCCTTTTAGCGACCCATTTAAATGTTGGGCTAATTTTCGCCGGTGTGTCTTTTCGGCTCGTTGACGGCCCATAAATCAGTTGGGCCATTTGTAGTCGGACCTGAGTTTCGGCCTTTTAGCGACCCATTTAATTGGGCCAATTTCCGGCCCGGTGTGTCTTTCAGCCTGGTGATGACCCATATATCTGTTGGGCCATTTGTAGTCGGACCTGAGTTTTGGCCTTTTAGCGACCCATTTAAGTGTTGGGTCAATTCCCGGCCCTGTGTGCCTTTCAGCCTATTAACGTACCATAAATGAGTTGGGCCATTTGTAGTCGGACCTGAGTTTTGGCCTTTTAACGGTCCATGCCCTTCATGGTCCAATACCAGCCCGGTATCTCTTTCGGCCTGCTAAAGGCCCACAATTGGGCCATTTACAATACGACATGACTTTCGGCCTCTTAGCGGCCCATGCTCTTCATGGTCCAGTACAAGCCCGCTGTCTCTTTCGGCCTGCTAAAGGCCCACAGTATAGTTGGGCCATATGTAGCCCAAACTTAGTAACGACCTGTTAACGGCCCGTGAAATCAATTGGGCCCACCTGTTGCCCGCTTTGATGTCAGCCTGTTAACGACCCTGGAGTTAAGAGGGCCGACCATTAACTTTCGGCCTGGTAACGGCCCATTAACTTAATGGGCCCACTAAAGTTCATACATGTCTTTAGGCCAAATTAGATAATTTGAGCCCATTACGATGAGCAATTATGTACATGACCAAAACCGATCAAGCAAAGGTATGGCATACATGGAAAAACGTTGCACATCAAGCATATATTACAGGAAATTACATCCACTGGGCAATCAAAGATTGATGCCAGTGCAAATAAATGAACAGAACCTAACGATCTAGAACGTCACAATCCGCAACCTCAGCACGGATGACGCCCATAAGCATGTGGGCAAGTTCTTGCTGCTTTGCTACACTGTCTCTGTAAACATTGATCAGTTGTTGTGTCGCATGACTCCGCACCTCTGATTCCTCCACCATTTCCATCATTCCTTCAACCATTAATTGGTTCACAAACATACATTTTTTCCGTTGCATTCGAGACAGAGGATACTGAACAGATTCAGATGGCGATTTTGGCAGGCTTGTATTATTGATAGTGGAGAGTGTCTCGACCACTGCATCATAACATAAATTAGGAGTGGAACCAAACAGATTAATCATGATTTATTGGCATATTGCCTTGCCTAGATTTATTGGAAAGAAACAATGGGGTTGCCTTGCTGTTTTTAGAGTTGGTTTTCTTATCTTCAGCAGCTCGCACTGCATTAAGACACTAGCATTGCTATCCTTGGCCAAGTCAGATAATAGGAAAGCAACATTGGCACAACGAATGTTTGGGCAACTAGCCAACACCAAATTAACACAATATGGCACAAATATCATCAGCCAGGTAAGGTAATATGAAAGCAACATTGACACAATGAATGAATGGGCAACCAGAGCAGCACTACAATTTAGTAATGTGCATGATATGAGATAGTACACTCATGCAACTCAGTATGCAAAACTACCAGGCACTTTTCTTTACAAAAATCAACATTGGCGCCTTTAACATTTTGCTACAACTGATTTTAGATCAGACAAAGGTTGGATTCACGCTGATTAACAAAATACATACTGATGTAAAAATATAGTGATATACAACAGGTACTTACATCAGCATTGGAGCACAGAGAATTCCCGCAAGATATTTTCCTCGAATACAATGCCAATGAAGGAAATCTTCTATCATTTAACCTTATTTTCTAAAAGAGAGATGGGTAAGAAACATGTAGAAAATATGATCAGAATGCTATAAAATTTCATGATGCGAGGATACGCACATGCTTCTTAGAATGGAGTTGACATTCTTTTCTTGGATCGAGCGGACTAGTTCTTTGGCCACTGGAATCTGCTTATTATCAGTGGGAGTTGGGTTTCTCTGTGCTGAAGCAGTATCTATGAAAAATGGAGTTGGTTTATTATCTCCCGGCGTTTGGATCTTTTGCAAAGACCTGGTTTGTAACCCTTTAGATTCTAACATAGCCGTCTTCCCCTTGCATGCCTTATATAGAAGAATGTTGCTTCAATTATAAAACATGCTACAACAGAGATGGAATAGGTACTGAAGAATAGAAAGGCATGACATATTGACATGTATTCCCTCCATCCGGAAATAAATGATTGGGTCTAGGCGTATTTAAGTTCTACATACATCCAGTTTTATCCATTATTGCGCCATGTAATCCGGATGGAGGGAGTATGATGTAAGAGCTAGGGATACGACAGGACAACACAGTAAAAAAAACAGTGAAAACCCACTGTAGAACCAAAGTAATCAAACCCACTGATATGAGATAGTACACTCATGCAGCTCAGGATGCAAAACTACCAGCCAGTTTTCCTTACAAAATTCAACATTGTGGCCTTGCATCATTCATTTTCCTACAACTAAATTTAGATCAGATAAAGGTTGGATTCACGCCGATTATCAAAATACATGCTGATGTAAAAACATAGTGATATACAACAGGTATTTACATCTGCATTGGAGTACATAGAATTCCTGCAAGAATCTTTCCTCACAGACGTTACCAGTGCAGAAATTCTTCTATCTATTAAGCTTATTTTCTAAAAGAGAGATGGGTAAGAAACATGTAGAAAATATGATCAGCATGCTATAGAATTTCATGATGCAAGGATACGCACATGCTTCTTAGAATGGAGTTGACATATTTTTGCCGGAATTTGGAGCGGACTAGTTCTTTGGCCACCGGAATCTGCTTATTATCCAGAGGAGTTGGGTTTCTCTGTCTTTGGAGCAGTATCTATGAAAACTGGAGTTGGTTTATTATCTCCTGGCGTTTGGATCTTTTGCAAATACCTGGTTTGTAACCCTTCAGATTCTAACATAGTCGTCTTCCCCTTGCATGCCTTGTATAGAAGAATGGTGCTTCAATTATAAAACATGCTACAACGGAGAGATGGAATAGGTACTGAAGAATAGAAAGGCATGACATATTGACATGTATTCCCTCCATTCGGGAAAAAATGGATGGGTCTAGGCGTATTTCAGTTCTATATTCATCTTTTTTTATCCATTTCGGCAGCATGTAATCCGGACGGAGGGAGTATGGTGTAAGAGCTACGGATACGACAGGACAAGACAGTAAAAAAACACTAGTTGAATGTAAAACTGTATGCTAGCGGAATACGTACAGGAAAAACTAAGGCAACATACACGTGTATGATTGGGAAACTAAGATGGCATTGCAACAGACCACTAGAACATCACTTCAATGTAAAAAAAACATGGTATGGTAGACAGATGAAGTACATAGTGATGAATAAACATGCATAAGATATTCAGAAGCATGATGTCCAAATTAAGCAGATGGCATTGTGATAGAGTAGAATGACAGTACTTGAATTTGAAAACATGTTATCATGAATGGAATAGGTACTGAAAAACAGGAAGGCATGACATATTTACATGCATGATCAACATGCTAAGCACATGGCATTGCAACAGAATAGATACACTCCAGGACATTATATGCATGTTGTACCCATATCACGGGCCAAGTTAGAGCAAGGACCTTGTGGGGTGAAGAGGATTCAACATCTTTACGCAAGTCTTACGAAGAACTGCCTTTACATGTTCCATCATATTGGGTATCATTGACATCAAGTTTATTGGCCTTTACATTGCTCCGTGAGGTTCTTGTGGATATATTAGTGTGTGCAATTATATCTGACATGCATGGAAGACAACTAGTAGTTAGATTTATGTAATCAGTGCCTGTAGGAGACGACATAAATAGTAGGACTGGGGTTAACTAGCAGCAACAGGTCTCAAAAACTAAAGGGAGAACACAGATGAAAGCTACAGAATATGTATCGTTTGTACTCGAGATTAACTAGATGGCACACAAAAGTACAACATAGGTAATACTAGAAGTGGTATAATACTATAATCACCAGACTGTGGGATAGCATTGGCTGATGGATGATAACTATGGAACAACGTTACCTAAAGAACAAGTATCTTAGATGAACTATGGAACAGCGTTAACTCCTGAACAAGACCCGTAAGAGATCAACATGAATATACAGTGAAATGGGATAATCTATTTTCCATCCTTAGATGAATAACAAAGCCATAAATGTTGCACACAAGTAAGATGAGGGTACAACCTATCTGGCCACCATCCATAGGAGTGAGCATCATGTGCTGACTTGTCGATAGCCCTACAGTTGTTCTGGCTGTCCATGTCGGGAAGGTGCATTCGATGCAGGGAACGGTTGAGTGGGGACTATAGCTCCCTTCTGGTGTATGCTTCCCTTGTTGGAGCAGCTGCGGTGAGTCGGAAGACGGTGTGGCTGAAGATGCAGATAACGCATAATGTTAAGAACGACACATCTCTTTGATCTGAAGAAATACACTAAGAGATCAACAGCAAGGTACGAGAGTGGTCACACGTCTGTTGACTGAGACTAAATTGGGGTCACACGATTTTATTTTATTTTGGTACTGTCCGATCTACGCCGGATGGCTTGATGGCCGTCTTGTGCCTCCCGACTGACACTGTTAGGAATCTTCCCCGAAGAGCCAGCGACCAACGGCAGAGCAGCTTGCCTACGCCATCCGTGGCCCAGGCCAAAACCCCGCTCCCCGCCCCACCCCACTGCCGTGGTTGCGCCGCCCTCGGGCCAATCCACAAAGACTCCCCATCACCCAGATCCGGCGGCGGCAGTACCTTGAACCCACACAACTCTAACATAGCCATCTAAGCGCTGCTTCTGCGGCGAACTTGCGGCCCCGCACCCTTACGTTAGACACCAGCCAACCGGCAGCCTAGGAGCTCCGCCGCCTCGAAGGGTGCTGCTTCCCATTCGGAATCGATTGGCTCAGAACAAAATTCAGACAACTGACGCCTAAATAAAGTGATTTGAGATGAGGGTGCGACCTATCTGGCGTCATGGTTAAGTAGGCTGGTCCAGCACGGTGAATCGGTGAGGCCGACGCGGTTGCGGTGGCCACCGGTGGCAGGGAAACAACGTTGTCGCGACGGTCGATGACTACGGGGAAGCAGCGCCGGGACTCTGGAGGGATCCGAAGTTGGAGCCGCTCTGGCACCGTGAACAACGGCGGGGGTGAATCGGCTCCGGTACGGTTCACGCGACCATCGTCGAGGCAGCTCCAGCAGCGCGGAGTAAGAGGCACACGACCTAGTGCACGACGGCAAATGGACATCGGCTCCAGCATTAGGGAGGAGGGCGGCTGTGAAATTGGTGCGGTGGGGGCGCCATGGAGGAGGGGCCGAGGTTTTGCGGCTGGGGACAAGGGAGCTTCGGGGGAGAAGGTGATTTGGCGCCCACGAGGTATGAATGGGGGGGGGGGCATTGGGAGGGGAGTGGAACCATGTTTTACGGACACATTTGTCTGAAATGTGAGGGGGAGTTACAGTTCTACCCCTGCCTTTAGGCTTCTCAGCTTGGGTCTGTGTACTGAGGGTCGGGGATAGTAGAGTAACTTTGCTTCTCCCCAAATAGTGGGCGGGAGCGATTTCAGGCGAGGAGGGCATGTTTGGAAATATAGTGGGCGCGAGCGATTTCGGGCAGGAGAGCGTGTTTTGAAATAGTGGGCGTGAGCTATTTCAGGCGAGGAGAGCGTGTTTTGGCGACCATGGTTTATGAATTATTCGGCACATGTCATTTCGGAAGAGGAGAAGGTGCACTTGGATGAAGTTACAAACCTACCCTCGATGCACAGCGGGCCAATTAATGCGTCTCCCACATAGGACGGTAATTTCGCGTCTCCCATTTATTTGCTCGGGCAAATTCCACTGAGCAGAGGATGTTTAACAGTGAAAGATCATGGATGTCGCCTAGAGGGGGGGGGGTGAATAGGCGCTTTAAAATAATTACGGTTTATGCTTGAACAAATGCGGCATACACCTAGCGGTTAATTTGTCAAGCACAAAACCTACAACAACTAGGCTCACCTATGTGCACCAACAACTTATGCTAAGCAAGATAAACTACTAGGTGATAGCAAGATATATGACAAGAAACAATATGGCTATCACAAATTAAAGTGCATAAGTAAAGAGCTCGGGTAAGAGATAACCGAGGCACGCGGAGATGACGATGTATCCCGAAGTTCACACCCTTGCAGATGCTAATCTCCGTTTGGAGCGGTGTGGAGGCACAATGCTCCCCAAGAAGCCAATAGGGCCACCGTAATCTCCTCACGCCCTCACACAATGCAAGATGCCGTGATTCCACTAAGGGACCCTTGAGGGCGCTCACCGAACCCATACAAATGGCAACCCTTGGGGGCGGTCACTGAACCCGTACACTTTGGCAACCCTTGGGGGCGGTCACCGGTACCCGTCAAATTGCTTGGGGCGATCTCCACAACCTAATTGGAGACTCCGACGCTTGCCCGGAGCCTTACACCACAGTGATTGAGCTTCGAACAACACCAACCGTCTAGGGCGCCAAGGCACCCAAGATGAACAAGCTCTAGGGTGCCCAAACACCCAAGAGTAATAAGCTTCTCAAACTTCACTTCCACGTATCACCGTGGAGAATTCAAACCTATGCACCAAATACAATGGCAAGGGCACACGGAGTGCCCAAGTCCTTCTCTCTCAAATCCCACCGAAGCAACTAATGCTAGGGGGGAAATGAGAGGAAGACCAAGAAGGAAAACACCGAGAACTCCAAGATCTAGATCCAAGGGGTTCCCCTCACATAGAGGAGAAAGTGATTGATGGGAATGTGGATCTAGATCTCCTCTCTCTTTTCCCTCAAAAACTAGCAAGAATCCATGGAGGGATTGAGAGTTAGCAAGCTCGAAGAAGGTCAACAATGGGGGAAGAACACGTGCTGAAGAGATAAGGTTCATTGGGGAAGAAGACCCCCTTTTATAGGAGGAGAAAAATCCAACCGTTATGTTCTCTGCCCGCACACGAGCAGTACTACCGCTCCACGAGCGTTACTATCGCTCGGGCGGTAGAAGCAGGAAAAAGGAGCAATAAAACATGAACCTTGGGGCGGTAGTACCGCTTATAAGCGGTACTACCGCTCACCCAGCGGTACTACCGCTGGAGGAGCAGAGCACGGGGCCAAAGGAGGCAGGATAGAGCAGAGTACGGTGGCAGTAGTGCAGTAGCGGTACTACCGCCCGACCGGAGCGGTACTATCGCTTATAGGCGGTACTACCGCCCATTCTGGGCCGCACTACCGCTTATAGGCGGAACTGCCGTGCCTTACTGCCGCGCGACTACTACTGAACCCGACATGAAAAGAGCAGACCCAAAATCGAGGCGGTAGTAGAGCGGTACTGGAGCGGTACTACCGCTTGACGCTACAAGCGGTACTACCGCTACCACCACGGTACTACCGCAGGGAGAAAAACAAAACTGCCATAACATCTTCATATGAGCTCCGAATTGAGCAAAATCAAGCTTGTTGGATAGAGGAAGACGAGAAGCATCAAAACCTCCATCAGAGGAGTGAACACTCCATCAGAGAAGAACCGGCATAACCTCTAACATCGAAAACATCATAGAAGATGCATGTGAACTCCGTTTTCGATGAACTCGAGCTTGTCATGAAAATGATCATAAGCTCCAAATCTCACAAGGAGAAGAACCAAACAAGAACCAATAAAGATGATGCAAGGATGCAATGGTTTGAATTCTCTATGAACGATACGATCAAGCTAGTCATCGAGAGCCCTACTTGATAGTACGGCAATCGATCCTATAACCTGGTCTCCCACAACTACCATGAGACCGGTAAAATAGAAAACCTATCAAGGGCAAACCTTTGCCTTGCGCATAGTCCACTTGAGCTGGATGATGATGATCTTGACTCCCTCAAGTTGGACCACCTTTTTTGATTGCGTTGGCTCGGTGAAGACTAGTGGATTGCTCCCCCATACTCCACCATGGGTGAGCCACTCTTCGGCACATCTTCACAAATCCATTGTCACCACAATGGATGACAAGCTTCAAGAATAAGATCTCTTTGATGATGCTCCACTTGAACTTGCACATGCAAACTTAGTGACAAACACCATTTGATGTCATCCTCCATGGGTTTTATAATATCTTCGTCTTGACGTAAGCCCATGGAAACATACCTAACCCCACATAGAACTCTCACGTAGACCATGGGTTAGTACACAAATCATAATGGACAATCCTTACCATACCATGGGATCGGTTGATCCCTCTCGGTACATCTTCTATGCTTTATGTGTTGATCAACATGATTCACTCTTTGACTTAGTCTTGATCAACCTTGAATATTTCCAACTCTCTTCATTTGGATGACGCCTTGAAGGTAAACATGAATGATCACACACTCTTCTTCTTCAAGACATGCTTGCAATAAGTTCAACCCTCACAAGACCAATCTTTGGATAATTCCTTAATAGCACCTTGGTCATCACGAACTTTCCTTGAAACCAACAAATGGACTCCAAGAAAAGCCTATGGACAAACCCTTCAAATATAACTCAAGGAAACCATTCGTCCATAGATATTGTCATCAATTACCAAAACCAAACATGGGGGCACCGCATGTTCTTTCAAACGGTTCGTTCAAAATTTGGGAGAACGAGCATCCACGTCTACCTTACCAAGTCTATTCGAATCAAATTTAGAAATATCAGCTTGCCACTTCTTTTTTAGATGGAGAGATGATGCTCGGGAGTAATGTGTTTTTACATGCTCGTTGCTAGCGATTTAGTATATGACAAATAGTTGACCCACTAAAAAACGGGAATGAAACCCAAAATAAATATCTCGATTCAATGAAATAGCTCGTTCACCAAGTCAAAATAGTGAAATAAATCCAAAATTGAACACCTCAATCGAATAGCATGCTGTACAGTATTATAGTACTCCATGAACATGTTGAAAGTCAAATTAATGAACTTGTTTGATATATGCATATATCCGTTCATGTGTGGATTGCAGACAACATGTTCTCCAATTTAAATATTTGAATGCAAGTTTATATAGAAACATGGTATATATCAGTCTTTGATGCATAAAACGCGACCTCCCCCTCTCCCGGACTCCTGCTCTCTCTCTCTCTCTCTCTCTCTCTCACCGACAATCTTCAATTCTGTCGCACGCATCCAACACACAAACCTTGTTGGTCCTCTCTCTTTCTCTCCATCTCTCTCTCTCTCTTTGTGTGTGTGCGTGGGGGGGGGGTCTTTCTAGTTCGCATGCATATATACTCCATCTATAGGTCTCTCTCGCACACTATGTATGATTCTCTAGTCCAAGCTAGATATCTTGGGTGCACTCATCGTACGTACACAAATTCCTTGGCTTGTTGCCCGTAACTCTCTCACGCACCACTCTGTCGTCTCGGAGCTTTTCCCCCTCTCTCTCAAACTCTCCATCTACCTGGGTCACACATACACATGCATATCTCACTCGCACTTGATAGGCCCATCTAAAACTCTATCTCTCTCCCTCGTTCTCTCTCCATCTCACACACGCACACACACACACACAATCTCATGCCTAGCTAGCCAAGTATGATGGTCTCTCACTCAATTGTAGGCACACGCAGTCCCCCCTATATGTATATGAATAGCTAATCTTAGTCTCCATCACAAACATGTGCACGGTCTATCTTGATTTCTCTCGAAGCATCTTTCTATCGCGCACGCACCTCCCTCGATCTCCCACCCATATAGTCCCCTCACGATCTCGAGGGGGTCTCTCTATCACAAACACACCCTCTCGCCCTCCCCGTGCGTCCATGTTCTCCATGTGTCCCTCTCGACCTTTGTTCCTTGTTGGTCAGACCTCTATTGGACATGTGCTATAGCGGTGTCTCTCTCCGTTGCAAACAATCACACACTAGCTATCTTCGTGTATCTCCTTGCCTCGCTTTTCTATCTCGGAGATGCATGTGTGATATGTTCACCTAAGAAACGAAAAAACACACACACTCTCTAATTTATCGTTTGTTGTCACTTTCTCTTTCACACACATACTCTTTTTGCACACTTACTCATTCTCCTTCACACGCACTTGATCCCTCTCGACTTAGGCACTCTCCTCGGTCCATAGCATATTGATTTATTGAAAAGTCAAACATCACAAAGTTTGACCATGTACGTGGAGAAAAACAATTACATCTAGAACGGCAAACATATACCATTAGATTCACCATGAGATGTAGTTTTGTATGATGTACCTTTGGTATTGAAGATATAAATGAAATTTGTGTAAACCTGATCAAAGTTTCCAAAGTTTGACTTCTAAAAAAATTACATGCACTGCATTATCGAGCAGATGGAATATCTATTTCCCCCTCTCAGCTATCTGACGCACCACTCAGCCTTATCGGGGCTCCTTAATCTCTCTCAAAGTTTATATCTCCCTGGTTCACACATACACATGTCTCGCTCGCGCTATACATATAGACCCATCCAACACTCTCCGCCCTTGTTCTCTCTCTATGTGGCATGCACCCCCCTAATAAGTACCATAATCCCTCACTCCATCATAGGCGCAAGCACTCCCCCCCTAAGTATGATTATCTCCCACTAGCGATCAGGAACACACGTATTGTCTCCTTCCATCCATACGTCTATCTCGATATCCCTCGGGGTATCTTCTATCGCGCACACACCTTGTCACTCGATCTCCCACCCATGTAGTCCCATCACCATATCCAGGGGATCTCTCTATGACAAACATACACTCTCTCCTCCCCATGTCTGCATTTTCTCCGTACGTCTCTCTCGACCTCTCTCCCTTGTTAGTCAGACCCCTCTTGGCCACGTGCTAGGGGTCTTTCTCTCTCGGTTGCAAACGACCACACACTATCTCCTCACCTTGCTTCCGTTGTCGAAGATGCATGTGTGATATGTTTGCATAAGACACACACTTTTTTTATCGACTTTTATCGAGTGTTGTCCATGTCTCTTTCACACACGCACACACACTTTTTTCACTCACTCTTTCTATGTCTCTCTCTCTCTCTCTCTCTCTCTCTCTAGTTAGGGACTCTCTCACGTCCATAAGCATATGGATGTTTGAAAAGTCAAACCTTAGAAAAGTTTGACCAGGTATATGTGGAGAAAAACATTTACATCTGGAAAGATCATTAGATTCATCACAACATGTACTTACTTCATACTATCATTTATCTTTGGTATTGTAGATATAAGTAATTTCTTTATAAACTTGGTCAAAGTTTCAAAAGTTTGACTTTTAAGAATCTATCGGCCCCAATATAGATCTACTTGTTGGATTCCTTAAATGCTTTTCGTGCACGGAGAAGCTACTCAGCGAGTTGAAACTTCTTTCCTATTATTAAACAGTAATCACAAAGTAGCTCAAATTTTTCATAATTTTCCCAAATTACGATGACAAGTGTAGTGGTCAAAATTGCATCTACCCACTGCACCGACAGAAATGTTTTTAGTATTTTTTCTCAGGTGATCACCTGCATCATTTTTTTCTTATACTACTATAGTAGCATAGGCTAGTCATAGTGGAAAGTAACTTAGACTACTCCAGTAACTCTATGGTTACCCTAAGAGAAAGTACTACCTCCGTCCTGGTTTACTCTTCCTATTTTGTAGTATCAAAATTTGACCATAGATTTGACTGACAAAATGTTAATGCATGTCACTAAGAACTATATCGTTGGATTTGTATTTGAACATACTATCAAATGGTGTAATTTTTAGTGACATGCATTGGCATTTTCTTACATAAATATATGGTCGAAATTTTATACTAAATAAGAGGTAGTACAAAAGTGGGCTATAACGGCCCTCCACTATGTAGGCCAAAACACGTGCCAAATTCACTTGTGATGCATTTGGCATCGTTGCCCCTCCATTGCTCACCTGGTGCCCCAATCTAGATCACCTACTTTGCTCCGGTGCCAAATTAACTCACGCAATAAAAAAACACTTGCGTGGGAGAGAGAGAGAGGACCGAGGCAATAAAAAAACACTTGTTGGAGAGAGTGAGAGGCTGGTGTAGTTTGTTTGATTGATTTGATTATACATGTGGGTCTGTGTGCAACTCTCTCACATCGCGAGAGCGGTGCCAACATCTTTTGATTTGACATCGATGCGTATTATGTGGCATAATTTTGCGAAATATGGCATCGGCCATATAGTGGAAGGCAACAAATTCCCAAGCTCTTCACGTACTCCTAGGTAAATGAGAGGAAAGAGAAAGAGAGAGAGAGAGAGAGAGAGAGAGAGAGAGAGAGTGAAAAAATATCACTAGCCAGCAAACCCTATCGTATGAGTGAATGATATTGATACCTCTTGATGACACGGCAATCTTATACAGCCAGCTTCTCTAATATGTTCTCTTCTTTTGCAGATAAAAAAAGACCTGAAAGTGAAAAATGTGCTGCACTATAACAATCTCATCGAATGCCTTGATCTCCATCTTACAGAAATTGATTTGATCTACTACCGAGGCAGCACATCTGAGATTAAATTGGCCAGGTTCTTTGTTCTGGAGGCAAGTGTGCTCAAGGTAATGAGGTTTGGCGTTCTCTGGCGCAGCAGTGAATGGCGTGCTGATCACCGCAAGCATCTAAGCCTAAATGACAAAGTCTCCGTAGAAGATGAATTTGTTTTTGAAACATCAAGTGGCCAGAGACTCAAAAAACTTATTTGCCCAGTAGTGACTTGTCAGGGCGGTGGATTTTAGTTTGTACGATAATGCTGCATCCACCTAATGTAACGAAAGTTCTTACGTAAACTTCCTAGTAATTCCCTCTTCGTAGGAGCTGCATTACTCCTAACATTTGTAATATCAGCTTGAAAGTTGTAATATTGTCGTGTCCTATTCCTGCGTTTTCAAAATTCTGCGAATCAAACAGGTCCTGAGTTGGTGATGATGTTGTTCCTGCCAGCTTTCACCAATAGCCATCCGATCTAGATCTGATGCATACAAACGAAACTTCTCCAGTTTTGCAAAAAGATGCCCGCACTTGTTCCCTATTTACAAACAACTCCTTGTCTCTCACAATCAGCCTTATCTCCTCCCCACCACATCTAGAAGGCCATGGAAAAATCTGGCGCGATGGCCGCTGCCGGCACTGTCCGACCTCTTGGTCTTCCGTGCAATGCACGGGCATCTACGCATGGGAAATTCTGTCGAACACGGCTAGTTGTAAGCAGGCTAGGTCTACAGCCATGATGATAGTGACTACAGATGGTGAGGCTGACTATGGTATGCCGAACACGGCGCCTATACTCAGGTCATCTCCGGCGTAGGGTCTTGTCACTTCACTGTGACGAGCAACACGTAATAATTTGACCAACGGGTAGTACAGTGCTACTACATTGGTAGTACTACTACTACTAGTACTAGCACCACCGTCTGGATTTAGTAGTAGTACCACGTCCATCTGGATTTAGTATTTGACTAGCAATATCTAGTAATGCATGTCACAAAAATGTACTACTCCCTCTGTAAATAAATACATGGTGTATTGTTTTATTCCGATTGGCGATATAACTTAATGTCTTTTTGCTACTTAATAGGATTACATGCAATGAACTAACCACTGCATGTGATGTTTGGTAGTCTCAAGTCATTGAAAGCACGCACGGGCACGGAGGGGGACGCAGCTTCATTGACTTACTACACCTGCATTTGGGTGTATGACACGTGGGCTCAACGGGTGGCTGGCCAACCTGTCATACAGCCAAAGGCAGGTGCAGTAGAGGGGCGAGGAGTAGATGGCCAACACGCACGTGAATTCAACGCAGTCTGCAGTTCTCATATAAAGGATCCCGCTAGTCCAATCTACGAAATCCTACGCACCTACACACCCAAGGGCAAGAGTGATCACTCCAATCGCAAGATCAGTTGACTAGAAGCTAGACCCATGGAGGGGATGAGCGCGAGCATCAGCTGGCTGTGCCAGATGGTCCACGACGCCGGCCTGCAGCCCGGCACCGAGGAAAGTCTCCAGGTAGTGCTTGAGGCCGCCAGGGCGAGGGGCCGCTTGGACGACAGCTTCGTCTCCTTGTTCGACGAGGTCCTCATCGGCTTCCTCGAAAAGTTCACCATCGTCAAGAAGCTCACTAACGACCTTGACGTACGCCTCCAGCCCACGCGCCCAGGCTCTCCAATGCCTACCACCCTCAACAGCCTCTATGGTGACAACCTCTTCGACGCACTGGTGGCCCTACGACTGCCCACCATCACGCCGGAGAATGTCCACCTCGAGGTCGCGCTCGCCGCGCGGTGCCTGGCGTAGCAAGACACCATCGACATAATCACCCACTTCTACACGCAAATCGTCCACAAGGACTACTACATGCAAGAGGAGGACGATAGGATGCTGGCCTTCTTGGACCGCAGGGCAACCTTGGACGGCATTGTTCAGAAGCACGTTGAGCTTGCCGCCAACACCGCTGCTCCTCACACGTCGATTGGTGACCCGGTGCATTAGGGTGTGAGGATGTCGTTGATGGATCCGTATGTATCTTTATCTTTTCGTCAAATCCATGTATTAGTATATGGTACTACTAGTAATTATCTTACCTTTCGCATGAACTTCATAATTTTCCTATGTACTCCATGCATGAACCGCACCAGAACCAAACTTCTCATTACTCTACACTACAAAAAAAAGACACATCCATGACATTTTGGGCCGAACGAAAAAAATTTCTATCATACATATGACACTTCTATGACGATAATTGTGACAAAACCCGGTATCATCATAGATGTGGTGGGCTCCTACTTCTATGACAAAAAATCATGACAGAAAATGGGCTTTTCGTCTTGGGCGGGCTGGAGACGCAGCTGCATGACATTCTTTGGGCCGTCCATGACGGAAAAAACCGTGGTAGAAGCGAGGGGGAGGAAAATTTCGGGGAGTTACCGGTTACGGTGGGAGGTCGGGGGCCGAGCAATTCGCGTTTCTCTTGTACATGTGCGAGGCGTTGGCTCTAACTGAACCCGAGCGAGGCTTTGGGCTCTAACTGAACCCGAAAGCGACAGACTACAAAGGCTACGCAAGCATCGAACTCCGAAGCGATCGATCGACATCGTTAATCGAACCCGATGGAGCGATTACTTCGCCATCGCTGCTGATCAAGCCGGTCGATTGGATGAACAAAGTGAGCGCTATGGGGGGTTGGATGAACAAAGTGAGCGGTGGCATTACCTGCGGATGAACAGGAACCCGTGGTGTGGAGGCTGGATGAGCGATGAGACGGTGGAGGGTGGCCGTGGAGGGTGGTTGAACAGGACCCGTGGTGTGGAGGGCTAGATGAGCGATGAAGCGGTGGAGGGTGCCCGTGCAGGGGTGGTTGAACAGTAGCCGGTGGAGTAGCGCGCGGGTGGAGCCTGGATGAACAGGAGCCCGTGGAGGCTGGAGGAGGTCGACGGTGGAGATGAACAGCATCCCGTGGAGTCCCGTTTTGCGGTACGCCACACCCCTCCCGATGAAGAGGACTCCCGTTTCGACCGTAGCACTCCAACACAAGTCCGTTTCGTCCATTTTGCGGTACGCCACACCCCTCCCGATCAACAGGACCCCCGTTTCGACCGTAGGAGGTCCGTTTCCTCCGTTTTGTGGTACGCCAGACCCCTCCCGATCAACAGGACCCCGTTCCGAACGTAGGAGGTCCGTTTCCTCCGTTTTTGATGCGCCACACCCTCCCGATCAACAGGACCCGTTTGAACGTGGGAGGTCTGTTTCCTCTGTTGTCTTGATACGCGGGCCTCATTTCCATCGCCTGTTCCGTCCAAGCCGGTTGGCTCCCACGCGTTCCGTTGCCTCCCGATGAACATGATGCATTCCATTGCCTCCCCATGAACACGACGCATTCCGTTGCCTCCCCATGAACACGATGACGACGTTGTTTCTCCGTTTCGACCCAGCCATGTACACAAGCCCTGGCCGTACGTATGCGCAAGTAGGCGTTCGAGACCCTGCCCGTATGTACGTACGTGGCCGTATTTTCTTTCTTGCAGCCTCGCCGCTGTACGTACGTATACATACTACGTGCACGCCTCTACTACGACACGTGCGCGCCTCTACAACGACCAGTATGTACGTACACGTTCGCGACCGGAATGACAACGCTACGTACGCTTCGACCAGGTGGGTCCCGACTGTCAGGCACTTCCTTTCCTGTGAAGATGTAGCTGGTGGGTCCCAGCATTCAGGGGGGCGAATCGTGTTTTTTGCCCGGACACACTTCCTTGCGTGCGAATATGTAGCTGGTGGGTCCCAGCAGTCAGGGGGGTGAATCGTTTTTTTTTGCCCGGACGCACTTCCTTGCGTGCGAAGGTGTCGCTGGTGGGTCCCAGCGGTCAGGGGGTGAATCGTTTTTTTTTGCCCGGACGCAATTCCTTGCGTGGGAAGATGTAGCTGGTGGGTCCCAGCAGTCAGGGGGAAATGTTTTTTTTTTGAAAATACAGTGGCCAGTCAGGTGGGTCCCAGCTGTCAAGTGGAGGAATCATTAATTTCCGCGTAATAAGGAGGCACTTCCTTGCTGCGGCCATGGACCTAGCTGTCAGCATCTCCACGTACAGTCCACGTTTGATGGAAGTCGTTCCTTGACCACGTTGACCACACCGTGTCGAGAGCACCAGGGCTATGGACGACGGCGAGGCTTAGGAAGTGGACAACGAGGAGCCGGGGAAGACGCGGCAGTGGAAGCCCGCGCGGAGAGGAGTATGAGGGTTCACTGGTTCGGCTGTGGTGTGAGGCTGCCGTCGCCGCAGGGCCTGGCCAGCGGTGGGAATAGTAGGGGGCGGTGAGGCCTCCGCGGCAGCACAGCCGGCCACGGGAGGCAGGAGCATGCGGCACGACCGGCGCTGCTTTGGGCGGCTGGAGCAAGAATACCAGAGGTTGAAGAAGCACTACGGCCGTTGGATGGACATCGTACGCTCACTGGAGCTAGAATCGTTCATATTGACTAAATTTGACAAAGGCCCCCGTCCTAGTAAACTTAGTAGGCCCACAAGTCAGCCTCCCACCATGGTGGGTCACAGCTAGCAAGGGAAGTATTCATTTTTTGTGCGTAATAAGGAGGCACTTCTGGTGGGTCCGAGCTGACAGCGCGGGGAACGTTTTTTTCACAAAATACGCTGGCCCGTCCGGTCGGTCCCAGCAGACAGGGGGGAAACGTTTTTTCGCGAAATAAGGTGGCCCGTCCGGTGGGTCCCTGCTGTCAGGTGGAGGAATAATTATTTTGCGCGTAATAAGGAGGCACTTCCTTGCGGCCGCCTGGACCCAGCTGTCAGCCTCTCCATGTACGGTACTCTTCCGATGCAACTCGGTCGTGGACCACGTTGACCACGCCGCGCCGAGAGCACCAGGGTTCACTGGTTCGGCTGCGGCGTGAGGCTACCGTCGCCGCAGAATAATAGGGGTGTGGGTGAGTAGAGGGATACCCTGGGCCAGCAGTGGGAGTAGTAGGGGCGGTGAGGCTTCCGCGGCATCACAGCTGGCTACGAGAGGCAGGAGCACGCGGCACGACCGACGCTGCTTTGGGCGGCTGGAGCAAGAAGACCGGAGGTTGAAGAAGCACTATGGCCATTGGATGGACATCGTACGGTCACTGGAGCTAGAATCGTTCATATTGACTAAGTTGACAAAGCCCTCCGTCCCCGTCAACTTAGTTGGCCCACAAGTCATCCTCCCACTATGGTGGGTCCCATCTAGTAGGGTGGGTATTCATTTTTTTGTGCGTAATAAGGAGGCACTTCCTTGCGTGCGAAGATATAGCTGGTGGGTACGACATGTCGGCCGGGGAACGTTTTTTTCATTAAATACAGAGGCCCTTCCGCTTGGTCCCAGCTGTCAGGTGGAGGAATCATTATTTTGCGCGAACAGTCCACGGCCGGTGGATGTCATTCGTTGACTACTTTGACCAGGCCGCGCCGAGAGCACCATGGCGGTGGACGATGGCGAGGCCTAGGAAGGGAACGACACGGAGCCGGGAAGACTCGGCAATGGTTGCCTACGTGGTGGGGAGTACGAGGGTTTACTGGTCCGGTTGCCGTCGCCGGAAAATAACAGGAGGTGTGGGTGAGTAGAGGAATGGCCTGGCCAGCAATGAAGTAGGCTGGGGCGGTGCGGCCTGTGCGGCAGCACAGCCGGCCACGGGAGCCGGGAGCAGGCAGTCCCACCGGACCTGGTTTGGGCGGCTAGAGCAAGAAGATTAGATATTGAAGAAGCAGCACGGCCGTTGGATTAACATCCAACGGTAATCCAACGGTCACTGCTGCTAGAATAATTTGTGGACTAAGTTGACAAAGCCAAAGTACACGCCAACCTAGTAGACCCACAAGTCAGCCTCCAAATCTGTCCCAAACAGCATACAGCCCGAAATTTCTAGCCTGATTCAAATTAATTTTAAATCTAAATATACCTTAATTTAAATTCAATGAAATTTTACCCACACAAAAACAATGAAATTTAAAATATCAAAATCCGAAAGAAAACAATATTTGGGAACTAATTGCCTGTTTGCTGTATTTTTTTCATTTTACAGCCCATTTATTATTACTTATAGCCCATTTATTATTACTTATAGCCCATTTCTTATTACTTATAGCCCATTTTCTGGGCAAAATGAATCCCTCCTCGTCTTGAAAGATTTCCGGCCCAGTAGAGCGTAGAAAAGCAAGTAGGCCTATGTTGGTTGTTCTGCAAAAAACAAAATAGCTGGCTAGCCATTTTTCAGAAAGGAAAAAAAAACAAACTGGGCTCGTCATGTGCTAAACATATGAAATAAAAGCACAGGCTAGACGGGCCACAGGTCCCTTTACAACCCAGTCGATACCCTTCTCCGTCCTGAAAAACAAATTACAGGCAGCTTGCTTTGGGTCCCTCTTGTCATCCTCACCATGTATAGTCATCTCCTTATTCCTCTCGGTTGTTGACCATGTTGACAACGCCGGAGGCGGCGCCTTGTGGCAGCGAACCAAGGCGGAGGACGATGGTGAGGCCTCGGACGGGAATGAACAGGAGCCGGGGAAGATCACAGCCAGCCGTGGGAGGCGGGAGCAGGTGGTCCCGCCGGCGCTGGTATAGCTTTGGCGGCTCGAGGAAGAAGAGACTGAACAAACGCGACAGACGTTGAATGTCAATCGAACGGTCAAGGTTGGCACAATCGTTTTTCTGACTAAGCGGACACCAAGTAGCATACTTTTTTATATATAGGAAGAAAACTGCGAGGAAAATGCGTTCGTCTGCCGTCCCCCTCACAGGGAACGTTCGCCACATAAGTGACTAGCACCCTTGGTTTTCAACCGAGAGGTCTTGGGTTCGAGTCCGAGGAACTCTCAATTTTGTCCTCCTTCCTTCCTCGCAAAAAAAGGCAAAAGAAAATCAAAGACTTGGGAAGGCGTACAGAACAAGCTAGTGTACCAGTAAAGAGACGTTGCCGAGTTTTAGAAAAAACAAAGACGTGCTCCTGTAGCTGGTTCAAATCCAAACCTAGACTATGACTATATATGGCGCTATGCTACTCTGCATGTAATGAAACTGGCATATCTAATGTTCGCTTCTCCTCTTCTCTACTTACTCTGCCTAGCATCAGAAGCTCTGGCGCAGCAACCATGTCCGCTGGCTGCTCGTCCACCTGCTCTTCAGCAGGCAACAACCAGATATGCGCCAAGTCGCCACCCGTACCATCGCCTGTGGGTCTCATCACACCCCCGCCGGCACGCGCACCGCAGCCGATTGCTCATCGCAACCCGCTGTCGTTGGTGTGGTGCCACTGTAGCAAATCACGCAGAGTCATCCGTCGCATCTCAACCTCAATCCGCAACCCTGGCCGAGTCTTCTACAAATGCCCGAATCATGGGGTAATAATATGTTTAAGTGTTGTTCTGCTGCTTTCAGTTGCTGATTTTTTTAATAGTTTCGTTGATGATCTTCCAATTTGATTCATGCAGAAAAGGGAAGATTCGTGTGATTTGTGTTTCTGGGAAGTTGCTGATGTGGGGGAATGCAACTACGTTGATTATTTGGTTAGCCGAGGAATCCCAATACCAGCAGGTTGGGGTGTTGGACAAGTAACTGAAGGAACGACAAAAGAGGAAGATGCAGAGCAGAAGGTTAAAGATGCAGTTCCTCTGATCATGGCCAAGCAACAGCTGCTGAACGGCCTTGACAGCAATGAGGAGATGAAAGAGCTTGTGAAGATAATGGGCAAAATCGATGTGCTCAGAGGGATGAGTGTCTCTTTATTTGCTGTGTATGTAGCACTCATGATGTATTCAGTGGCTACGACATGAGCACTTTGCTGAAACTAGTAATGAATGAAACCTGTGTAGCAGGCTGGGCGTAGTGTTGTGAACATCTAATGATTTCTATTAACGGAAATCAGGGGGTATCCCTTTTTGCTCATATAAATAAATAGATAGCAGAGGCCCTGTCGGGTCAGCTTTGTTCTCATTCGAAGACGTCGAGCAAATTGCAGTCCAAAGCAAACTATGTCATCAAATTCAAGTTTCACAGCCAAATATGAGTACAAGTAAACAACAATGTCATCATGTCTTAGTTGTCATACAATCACCAAACACAAATCAGCATACATAACAAGTGATGTTCTCACAGAAAAATACTAAACAACATGTTCATCAGGTTTCAGTTGTCATAGCAAACACAATTTCACATAGTAGATAAAAAATGTCTTCTGACAGGCAAATACGAAAAAAGCAATGTAATCATCATCCGCAGCAGCAGCGTCAACATCTTCGCCCTGTGTATCAGTCTGAATTGTAATTCCCCATGGTGTCATCTTATTCTTCGTCCTCAATGTCCTCGAACGTTGGCTTCTTCTTGATCAACTCTTGTATGTCCACAACACGACAGGCAATCTTTTCGTCAGCGTCATTGACGTGATGGTTCTCAAGGATATTAAGAACATCTGTGTTATCTTGTACATCAGGAGCAGTGTAAGCATCATCTTGTTGTGCAACTTCATTAAACGAATTCCTCTGCTCAAACCTTTGCAATACTCTCCAGTCATCGCTACGTGCAAATGTGTCTTCCAAGAAAAATATTTGTGTTGCTTGATTTGCCAAAATAAAAGTCTCGTTGGTCTGGTACGCCGCCTTGACATTGATAGATTTGAAATAATCATCAGCTCTGGGTTTTGCGATCCTGGAAAACAAGTTATACCAACGAAAGCACAACAGAACCACACACCAATGATCCTCGAAACTGGAGATATACTGCAACTGAACAATGTCTGTTATGTTAGCATACATTTTAGTTGTCTCTTTGTCATACGTATCCGTGCTCATGATGGCACTGTTTTGTGTCTTCATGCCTTCGTCTCGTGCAAGGGTGTTGTAGCGCACATCTCCAACAACGCAAGATTCATAATGTCTTACCAGTATCAGGACCCATTGCTAGTGAGTAAAGGGCATCATCAACTGCCTACCCATCCTCCCGCATCTTCTTAACCTATGGTTAGAAAATAGACAAGCTGATCATCTTATGTACTCAATATATTAAATAAACTGATAGTGCACTTCAAAAGCTTACATGGTTCTTGAACCGTTTCGGAAATCCTGCCATAACTAGTTTGTCAATGTTTCTTGGATTTTGTGGCAGTAACTCCTCTTTGTAGATGCTGCACAACATAGTGATCGCGTCAAACATCTAAATATATAAGAATGTGCTGCAAGTTTAGTAGATTACGATGTATAAGCTGCAGTACTGCACTTACTTGATATAAGGTAGTATCTCAGGACAGTTATTCAACACATACCAAACCATTTTGTCCAAATCTTTAGGTTTGTCCTCTTGTCGACTCTTCCCTGTAACTCGAACAGAATAATCGAAAACATTGAGCCCGGGATTGTCTTCACCCACCTCTTTGCTAAGCTGATCAATTTGTTTCAATGTATTTTGAGCAGAATGTCAACGCTTCACGTAGCAATGTAGGCCTCTGCAATGGAACCCTCGGGTCTAGCTCTGTTCCTAACATAGCCCTTGAAAGTGCCTAGCCACCTTTCAATAGGGTACATCCAGCCATCTTGTCTTTGGACCTCTAAGTAGTGCCTCATCAGGTAGATGAACAGCCAAATGCACCATCACATCAAAGAAGGCTGGAGGATATATCTTCTCAAGGTCGCATAGGATAGTTGGTATCTTGTCTCTAAGACGCTCCAAAGCATCTATCCTGATATTTCTACTGCAGAGTTCCCTGAAGAATTGTCCCAACTCTGCAACTGCTCTGTATAAGTCAGGGCGGCCCAATCCTCTAAGGATAACAGGTAAAACCCTTTGAAGTAGGACGTGGCTGTCATGAGTTTTCAACCCTTGTAGATTGTTTCCATCTGCACTGACTCTCCTTTTAGGGTTGGAAGCAAATCCATGTGGGAATCTCACACGTGACAGGACCTCGCAGAATTATTATTTTTTACCTTGTCCAAGACGTACACAGCTGGTGCCATATCCCGTGGTTTACCTTCATCTTGCACCTGCAAATCCTTTCTGATACCCAGGTGTGTCAAATCAATCCTAGATTTCAAGGTATCTTTCGTCTTGCCTTCAGTGTTAAGAAGTGTGCCGATAATGCTATCACATATATTTTTCTCGATGTGCATCACATCAAGATTATGCCATAGATCCAAATCTTTCCAATACTCCAAGTCCCACAAAGTGGACCTGCGGGTAAACAATAATCTCTCTTCTACCGTGCCACACTTCCTTTTCCCGCTACCATTACGGGATGGTTTCCTGGTGTAATATGCCTGACCTTCTCTAATTCCACTTGCAACTCATCGGCGGTGAGCCTCTTTGGCGCATCACGGTTTTCATGCTTTGCATTGAACACATGTCTTTGGTATTTTCTAGGATGCGGCTTTTCCTTGGCAAGGAAACGGCGGTGTCCAATGTAACAGATCTTGCTAAGTATTACGTATGATAGCGGATTCCTGTCACAGCGAACACATGCATTGTAACCATGTGTCGTTCGCCCTGACATAGTGCCCAAAGCCGGATAATCATGGATGCACCAAATTACAACAACACGTAGAAAGAAATCAGCTGGTGGGCTGCTATCTTGGTCTCGAGTGAGAACACCCTTCCATAGCTATTGAAGTTCCTCCACAAGAGGCTCCATGAACAAATCAAAATCCTTTCCAGGACTTTTTGGACCTGGGACGAGCAAGGCCATCATGTAGTTTGATTCTTTGGTGCAGACATTTGGAGGCATTTTGTAAGGGATAACAAGCACTGGCCACATGCTATATGTGGCGCTCTGGTGGCCAAATGGGTTAAATCCATCTGAAGCTAAGCCAAGTCTAATGTTTCTCGGGTCAGCAACAAACTCTTTGTGTTTATCATTGAAGCTTTTCCACTCACTACCATGAGATGGATGGCTCATTACATTCTGATCTCTGTACTCCTGGTTCCTAGAATGCCACAGTACATCCTCTCTTGTTTCAGCATCATGAAACAACCTCTGCAATCTTGGTGTAATTGGAAAATGTCTCAGAACATTATGAGGAACCCTCTTCACAGCATCGCCATCTTTCCATCTTGATGATTTGCATTTCGGGCATTCACTTAAGTTGGCATAATCCTTCCGGAATAGAACACAATTATTCTTACAACACATGGATCATATCATATCCAATTCCAACTGCTCGAAGGAAATTCTTCATTTTACTGTAGGTGTGTGGCAGCTCAGACGCATGTGGGAAAGATTTGTGGAAAGCAGCCAACATCGCATTGAATGATTTGTTGGTCATCCGCTCAGATGTCATCACCTGAAGAAAGGTGACCATAGCTGAGAATACTGACAGCTTATTTCCTAGGGTGGCTGCAAGGTTGCATTGTTCCAACATGCGGGCCCACCCTTTTTGTTCTGCAGGTGAAAGTTCACGGAATGCACGAGCATTTCTTAGCATTGTTTCAATGTTGGTCAAACTCACTGGCTCCGCCACCACCACCTCCTCCTCCTCTTCCACCCGAGCATCAGGCAGATCAAGATGGTGATCTGCTGCTTCCACGTAGTCAATAACATTGACGTTCACAGCTTCACCATGATGAACCCACCTAGTATATGTGACCGACATCCCATACAAGTGTAGATGATTTTGCACAGTTGACTGGGGTCATGTAACTGAATTCATACAACTGCTACATGGGTATAGCATATCTAATTTCGGACCACCGTACTCAGCTCTGATAAAGTTCATGAAGTTTATACCCCCTCGACATATGCAGCGGAGAATCTTCGATCAGAAGTTATCCAAGTCATGTCCATCTATTAGACATAGAAATTAGTTCTTCTACTAGATATTATAGGAAAAACATATATGCTTTTTTGTGAAGTCCAGAAAAAAAATACCTAGGTCGATGTCTAAAGCTATGGCAAGATATTTGGACGAGTAGATCTAAGTAACAAAATATATGTAAAGCTAATTCAGCAAACAAATTTGAGTGCTAAATTATGGCAGACTGTTTCAGCAGTCAATGAGGCCGAGGACGCAGCCATCAAACTATCAAAGTCCATCGCAGCAACAAAGATCGAGTATAATACGGTGTAGAGCTAATTCACCTAACAGATTGGCTACTAGACCATGGCAATCTACGTCACAATAAATATATGGCAGGATATTTTAGCAACTAATCGGCCTTGGCATGCCATCTCAGCTAAGCAGATTGAGTGTAGAACAGGGCAAGGAAGCTTCTTAAGCAGAGCATATTGACTGTAAACTACTTCGGCAAACAGTGAGATTAACAGCGTCTATCAGCTAACATTCAGCGCTACACTGACATGAACGGAGCCTCGATCTAGAATGCGCGTGCACCGTGGGAGAAGCTGACCGCGTCGTGCCTCTCCTGACGTCGCCAGCGGTGGCGGCGCTGACCGCCGTGCGCCTCCACAAGAACGTAGCCAGAGGTGGCGGCACGGCTAGAGGACGACAGTCTACGAGAGTGTATTGTGGGAGCGAGAGGATCGCCATGCGTCCGCTCGACGAACCGCGGCGCCGACGTATCGGTGCAGCGGGGAGGGCGGCTTTGGCGGAGCGAATGGAGTGGAGGGGGGACGGGGGGGAGGGGGGTTTGGGGAATATTTGGCCAAAGGGCGGTTGAATCGAATTGGGGGGGGGGGAGTTTTGTGTGGGGGGGGGGGGAGGATTTTCGCGCGGTGGGCGGGGGGAGTTTGGCTCATGGTCGGTTTCTCCAAGTGCAGTCCCACGTGTCAGTGAAGAGGCAAGCCGAAGCGCGTTCCGTTTGCGTGAGCCGTGTGCAGGACCGAACGTGTATGGGGTGCAATGCGACCGCGACAGGAGTGCTGTGAGTGTACCGCCTTTTTTCCTTTTAAACTAGGTGCTTCGCCCCCTCAAAAAAAATGTTGCTTCGCGCGATCCATCGATACTACTACTAGTAGTCCGGTAATCCCGACTAAAACGGCGCGGCTGGGTCTTTTCCCGCGCGATATGCTAGGAGGTTGGCTTAGTTGGGCTTTTTTAGATTTGTCTCGGTTCAATAAAAAGCAGAGTTGGTGATGATGGTGTGCCTGTCATCCTGCAATATAGGCCGTCCGATCTATATCTAACGGATAGGAAGAAAACTATGACAATTTACCCGCACTCCTCTCCACATTTGCAGATAAGGATTTCCCTCGTTCATCCTTTTCTCCCACAAGATCTTGATCTTCCGTGCAACGCATACGGGCATCTTACTAATACTCCTACAATATGTATATTATTGTGAAAGTTCATATACACCGCCGAGATTAATGCAAACCACGGCAGATTTTCATTACATTTCGAAATTTTATAGGACACAAAAATAAAAGAAACCCGACCCTAAACCTATTCTCTGACGGCGACCGGCGTCCTCCATCTGCGATCTCTATATGCAGGCGGAGTTCAAGACCCGTGAAGTGAAGCTGCGGTCTCCGGCGAGGAAGAGTAGAACACGGAATACGGACCGGCCAGTTGGCACACCATGCCATGCCGCCTCCCATGCCCAACTCATGCTCGGAGGAGTCCCCGACCTCGGCGGTGCCGGACGTTGGACAACGGCAAGTTGGACGCGTGGCTGACGGTGCTCCCGTTGTCGTCCGCCAGCGTGGCCACCGGTTGTGCGGTCGCGTCCGCGTCCGGCTACGCCGCTATTGCGTCGCGAGAGGCGACTTGAGCGAGGGCGGCGACCTCGAGCTTCATCCCCGAAGACAAGCTCTCCGCAGAGCGTTCGCACTTGCGGTCATGGCGAATGTGGTGCCAGGTAGGAGAACGATGCACTATGGTGTGGAGGTTAGCTAGGCGTTGCCGCTTTAAGTAGCACATTCCGGTGAGGCCAAGCGTCCGGGAGCGTCATTAAGTCGCCGGAGTTGGTTCCTCGGGCACCGAGCCTATTAACGACGACATACGAACGGACGGCATGAATCCGGGCAGCTGGCGCCGGCTGGGAACACACCGCACGACGGCGCGAGGGACGAGGGCTTTGGTGTGCCAAGGTAGTCAGCTACGGTCGTGGCAACGTTGGAGATGCCCTTTGCTCAAATGTGATCCCCGCATGTCATTGAAAAAGCAAGACGACCCGCATGGTCTCAGGTCCAGAGTATGTAGTTGGCCACGCTACACCACTCCGCGGACGCGTCACGGCGCCCCGTGCATCCTCGACGAGCCGGGTGTTGGGGTGTGTTTGGATTGTGGCCAAAGTGCACCTTACCAAAATTTTGGTCGTGACCCAAAGATTGGTCTTTGTTTGGATGGTTTCCATTTCTTTGGCATGCCAATGAACTCTAGCCAACTCTAGTTCATTTTTTTGCCAATGTCGGCCAAATCATGGGCAACCAATACCTCAACCAAAATTTTGGCTACCCAATGCTTTGATGGGGCAACCTTGGGCACAAACCAAACATACCGTTGGTCGTGCCACAACACTAACGCCACCCTCGGCACACTGAAACCGACCGTGTCTATCGATGATATGAGCGTGTCGCCGTGTCCAGAGGCGGTGCTGGAGCTGCGCGCCGTTGTTGGCCCCAACGACCCACATGAACGGTTGTTGGTGGCGAGGAGGTCGTGGGCCATCTCCTCCATTGGACTAGTCTGCACTACGTCGTCCCGACGGGTGTGCCCCACATGTCGGTTTCCCTGTTTTCCCAGCCATATTCGAGCATCAGTGCTCCGTGTTGCGCATTAGGCCTTTCACTATGTAGGCCAAGCGAGACAACTTATTGTTTATTTGAGCCGTTCAAGTGTAATCATGTGGCGTTTGCTTATTTCTCATTCCTCTCCAACCCTCTTATCCATCGATCATGTCGCCCTCCAGTCGAGTCCATCCTCCCGCATGCCTCATTTGAACATTCCGCCGAGTATCATTCGCGTGTACCCACCCTAGTACTCTTTCAATAGATCTCCGGACCCCGAGATGAAATCGAGAGGGAACGAGTGGGGGCACGTGATACCTAAGGCGGATTCAAAATTTTGAACCGGTGATCATAGCATCCGCAAATCATATATAAAGGGTATTCAATGTTTGTTTCGTTTTTGAACGTTCCTATCCTTTCTACTTTACATATAAGTTTAATGTGTAGTCAAAGTATCTCTACTATGATAAAAAAGGTATCAACATTCAACAACGCCCAATCAATATTGTTAGATTCGTACGTACTCCTAGATTTGTACTCGAGATGGTTTCCAATTTGACTATTGACAAGATTAATAGTACTCCTTTCACATAGGTGAGTGAGTCATCTTAGGTTGTGCACCGTGACCAAGGAGGAGGGGAAAACGAGAGACGTTAATGTTTATTTGCAAATTAATAGTATTGCATGCAATGAACTAACCACTACATGTCATGTTTGATAGTCTCAGGTCATTAAAAGCATGCACACCCTTATCTCTTATTGGTTCATATGTCAAGAAACAAGAAACGAGGTAGAAGTTAATGCACCGCGCCTCGTGTTTTGGGATTATTTGGTTTTCGTAAGATGACTTACACACCTAGGCGGAGGGAGTACATGAGATGTATAATGTGAAAATTATATCATTGGAAACTCCTTTCACATACGAAATTGACCATATGCTTTGTGTATGTTGCATGTCATATATTATTACT
Organism: Aegilops bicornis; assembly: GCA_021605145.1. NCBI lineage: Eukaryota > Viridiplantae > Streptophyta > Magnoliopsida > Poales > Poaceae > Aegilops > Aegilops bicornis. Next base: position 66,616,207 of record CM038675.1, on the reverse strand, counting down.
CTAACATTTGGTCAAAGTTAGCCTCGAAAAACGCATTAGACCCTGTATGCTTTGTGTAAGATGCATGTCATATATTATTACTCTAAAATTTATGTAAGTTGCATGTCATATATTTTTACTCTAACATTTGGTCAAAGTAGTATAGTGGAAGTGGATCCTCTGACGTAGGTATCCCTGCCTTACCCTCCCTTTCGGTCACTTACTGGCGGACCCCATGCTTGCTAGGCCCCGCATGTCAGTTACTCAATGGGTTCGGCCACGTTAGGGGATCCTCATCCGTAGTATACTCCCTCTGTTTTTATTAACTCCGCATAAAACGGAGGGAGTGGAGGTATAATAAATGACGCGGGCGGGGGAGGGGGAGGGACATCGGTTTGCTCTCAACAGCGGTCCCACAAGCGTGCGAAAAACGCAAGACGAAGCGCGTTCCATTTGGTGAGCGACATGGAGGGTCCAGCGTGCCGGGCTGCAACGCGAGCGTGCCAAGAGCGATGTACAGTCAAAACCGATTGACCGGTCGTCACCGGAACCACTATTCACACCAGAACCTTCGCTGCTCGGCTTACGCCAGCCACTGCCCTGAAACCACACCCAATCTCCAGCCCATTCCCCCACCTTTCGATCCCCTAGCCTGCATCAAGCGTCCCCTAGTTCGCCGGAAATCCATGGTGCACCGCAAGATCACTTACTACAAGATGCTGACGCCGGAGCGCCGCGTAGAAATCACGGCGGCGGTCGGTGCCACAGACCTCCGTTCCCAAGCTCGCTTTATGGCGGGTGTTGGGATGTAACTACTGAGTGTAAACTGCCTAGGAGGGGCCAGTTCACCCTCAGCTATATTGAAGCCCACAAAGACTCAGAAGATGGCGCTTTACTATGAAACTTAGAGGCCCGGAGCCCAAAGGCGGATTAGGGCCCATAATGGTAAAACCGCCATAGTCATGTAACTTGTGTTGTAAGATAAGGGAAGGAGAGACCGAGTCGAACACTTGTACGAGTCGGCCTCGGGACTCTGTAGACCAGCCGGGCGTCAACCCATGTATATAAGGGGACAACCCGGCGGCGGCTTAAGGGCAGAAAACAACAACTCGAGGTCTAGGCGAAGCTGTTTGCTCCCTAGTCATCGAGACCACATCAATCCCATCACAAACTAGACGTAGGCTTTTACCTTCATCGAAGGGGCCGAACTAGTATAACTCTCGTGTCTTTGCGTCCGCTTTAACCCCTCTAGGTTAACCCGTAGCGATGGCTCCGCGACTAAGTCCTTTCATAAGGACATCGGCCGTGACAAAACCACGATAGTTGGCGCCCACTGTGGGGCTATCGCACGTTGGTTTGATGATCTTGGAGGGCAAGCTCGAAGGACTCGAAGGCTACGCTGTGGGCCGGATGACCAAGAGTCGTCGCGGCAAGCTCTACATCGACGATGCAGGCTGGGGCCCCAAAGGCGGCTCGATTGAGTACTGGTACCGGGTCCCCTTTGGTGGTATACACGTTTTCATCGGCAAGATCGGTGAGCGGGGGCTGAGCCGGACATCTGCACCGACCTCGTCGAGACGGCTCAGCGTGCGAAACCTGCCCAGGCTAAACCGGCCGTCAAGCGTGCCTTCGTGGGAGTCATCCACGGAGGAAGTTATGAGGACGGATCAGAATCTGGTGGCGAAACCGTCGTCTACTCTAATGATGAGTCATCGACCGGAGAAACTGAGTCTCTATATCAGCTGCAAGATGGCCGGATTGGGGGCTGTTCCGACGGTTACAGTATTCCGGACCCCTCTGGTCTACCCAACCGGGTTGGAATATTCATGGCCGGTACACAAGCAACACTTCACTCTTCGACCGCTGCGACAATGATTGCCGGTTCAACAGCGGCGGCGGCAGCCGGGGCAGGAGGCCCTGTGCGCCCGCCGGCTCAAGTTTTATCAGAACTATTCGATGCGTTGGCTGTGCTCATGGCAGAAGATAACCCGGCGGACCAGGACATTCATAATGCGGAGATTGCGAAGGTGAAGGAACAAATCGCTTAGGCTAAAGCGGATCTGGCATTGCGAGACGCCGAGGATGGCGGCGAAGCGGGCCGCTTTGGATGCACATGCTTATAGGCTCATCTGGATCGAGTGCGTCGCATGAAGTCATGAAGAGGAAATACAGATCCCGTTTGCCTTCAGTTTTCGAGGAAGAGATCTCTTCAACACCCTGTGAGCGGGGACCAGTAATCCGCCCCGGTAAACCGGGCGGAAGCTTTGGGGCGGCGCTGGTTCAGCCCCGCATAATAGATCTACCTCGCCATAATGCCAGCATGCCTCAGGCTGTGCAAACGCCCCCAGGTCATTACTCCAACCCGATGGATAACCTCGTCGCAGCTGCGGCACGCCTGGAGGCGATTCACCATAGGCAGTAGAGACGCGCCGGGTCAAGGAACTCCTTAGGACAGCTCTGGTCCAACAGGAAGCGTATTAAATTACAGCCGCGACCGGATCCACTTCTACCCCGCCCAAGCGAAGCTATAGCGAGCACGTGGATGAACCGACCGTATCAAGTAATGCACGGCGTGTAGTGCGCCCGTGGCAACAACCCGGCAGGTGGTTTCGACAACGCTCAGGAGGTGGTGGACCGGGCCCGGGCGCGCAGGGAGGCCGAGTTAGCAGCGCAGCATCAGGATTATCACCTTACGCCGGTTCGTCCGACCATCTTTGAGCCTGGAGTTACCTCTAGCTCTTTGGGGGTGCCTTGCCTCGTCCCCGCTTTTCGCAATGTACGCTTGCCCAAGGATTTCAAGGGGCCGCGCAAGGTGCCAAATTACACCGCCGATCTGGCTCCAGAAGCACGGATAGAGAGTTATGAGATGGCCACGGAGATGCTGGATGTGGATGAAGCCGCGTGTGAAGTACTTCACCATGATGCTCGAGGGCACGCGGCCCGTACTTGGTTGAAAAGCTTGCCACCCAATTCTATCAGTTCATGGGCCCAGTTGCGGACCCGGTTCATTCAGAATTTCAAAGATACCTGTAAGCAGCCCATGTCTATGGTGGACTTGGTGGCTTGTGTCCATGGTGAAGGGGAGTCAACAACCCATTGGGTACGCCGTGTTTCGGAAATCTTACATTCTTCAGACCGGATCAACGCTGATTCTACGATCTTGACCCTAGAGGGCAACTGCCGGTTTAAACCTTTAAAGTTGAAGCTGGGACGCATGAAGCGGTTTTGCAATGACATGGGCACTCTCATGGGCGCTTTAGTGAAGTATGCTGATTACGATAGTACCAAGGATCCCGAGTCGATGATGATGATGAGACAGGAAGGAAAGAAGAAACGATAACTCAAAAAGCCAGCAGCATCACTTTCGGCGGGTAATGGTGGAAGTAAGCGTAAAGTTTAACGGCAACATGGACTTCGTAGAGCCAACACCAACGCGCAGGACAAGGGCCAGCGGCGCAAGGGTAAACAGCCGAATCGAGGTGGAGCGCCTAATCCCAATCCGGACCGCTTGAACTATCTGTTGAATCAACCCTGTCCGAAGCATGGGACGAAGGAGGCGCCAGCAAATCACCTCTAGAAGGTTTGTTACATTATGCAGGAGTTCAAAAGTTCTAATGCTTTCCGGTATGATCAAGGTTCCGGTGGCGGTTCAGGGTCCGGCCCGGGTTACGGTGGAGGAAATTCCGGTTCAGGGTTTAATGGTAATCCAGGCGGACATAACAATCAGAACAATCAGACTAACCAGGGTGGTTACAATCAGCAGCAGCAGCAGTCGGGTTATCAGGGCAACCCAAAAGAGTTGAATAGTGGGCAGTACCACGTCTTCACCACCAGCTTAGACAAGCGAGACCGGAAGCTTCAGAAGCGGGCAGTCAACGTTGTTGAACCGGCTGTGCCTCATTATCTACGCTGGTCAGAGCAGCCCATTGTGTGGAGTAGAGAGGATCATCCTCCCCGGGTTGACAATCCGGGTCAGCTAGCCCTGGTGGTGGCACCTCAGGTGGGAGGTTATAAGTTCACCAAGGTGCTTATGGACGGAGGGAGCAGCATCAACATCACGTACTCTGAGACCTTCCGTCGTATCGGGTTAACAGATAAACATCTCAAACCGTCCAATACAGTGTTCCATGGTGTGGTGCCTGGCAAGTCAGCATATCCGGTTGGTAAAATAGCTCTGGAGGTGGCCTTCGGGGATGAACATGACTCCAGATCAGAAACATTGACGTTTGAAGTGGTGAAGATTCAAAGTCCATATCACGCCCTGTTTGGGCGGCCGGCTTATGCCAAGTTCATGGCACAACCTTGTTATATCAATTTGCAGCTCAAGATGCCGGGTCACAAGGGGACAATAACGGTTCATGGGAGCCGCAAGATCGCTTTGGAGTGTGAGGAAGGTGATGCGTCTTATGCAGAGTCGGTTTGTGCCACCGAGGAGCTGAAGTATTATAAGGACAATGTTGATCCGGCGGACATGACTCCATTGAAGAAGCCAACTACAGAGCACGATCCGGCCCTGAAGTTCAAATCGGCAGCTGAGACTAAGCTTGTTGACTTCGTACCTGGCGATTCGTCCAAGCAGTTCAGCATCAGTGCCAACTTGGATCCAAAATAGGAAAGCGCGCTCATCGAGTTCATCCGTGAGAATCGGGACATTTTTGCATGGAAGCCTTCTGACATGCCAGTTGTACCGAGGGAGCTCGCTGAGCACACTCTTAATGTTGATCCCAAGTACAAACCGGTAAAACAATTTCTCCGCCGGTTTAACGAGGAGAGGCGTAAGGCCATTGGAGAGGAGGTTGCCAGGCTCTTAGCAGCGGGCTTTATCGATGAAGTTTTCCATCCAAAGTGGCTTGCTAATCCGGTGCTGGTCCTTAAGAAAAACGGCACTTGGCGCATGTGTGTGGATTACACAGATCTTAACAAGGCTTGTCCAGCAGATCCTTTTGCCCTCCCCCGCATTGACCAGATTATTGATGCCACTGCGGGTTGTGAGCGTTAGAGATTTTTGGATGCATATTCTGGATATCATCAGATCAAGATGGCGGTTAAGGACCAGGAGAAGATAGCGTTTATCACTCCCTTTGGAGCCTTCTGCTATGTGTCTATGCCTTTTGGGCTCAAGAGCGCCCAAGCAACTTATCAGCGTTGTGTACAGATTTGCTTGCATAAACAGATCGGCCGTAATGTGCATGCCTATGTGGATGATATTGTGGTTAAGTCAAGGAAGAAGGAAACAGCGATTGATGATTTGAAAGAAACCTTTTACAACCTGCGGGTTTACAAGATGATGCTCAACCCGGCCAAATGTGTTTTTGGTGTTCCGGCAGGCAAGTTATTGGGTTTTCTCATGTCCAACAGGGGGATTGAAGGTAATCCGGAGAAGATTACGGCTATCACCTCCCTGGCTAAGCCAAAGTGTATTAATGATGTCCAGGGTTTGGCGGGCCGGATTGCCGCGCTGAGCCGGTTTATCAGCCGCCTCGGAGAGAAGGCCATCCCTTTATACCAGATGCTGAAGAAGACAGATCAGTTTGTCTGGAGTCCAGCCGCTGATGAAGCGTTGGAGGACTTAAAGCGGCAATTGGCCAACCCGCTGCATTTCGCCGCCCCATCGACAAGGAGCCGCTTCGCTATATGTTGCTGCTAACGCCAGGCGATTAAGCGTGGCCATTGTGGTAGAGCGGAAGGAGGCGAGGAAGGAGCATCCGGTTCAACGTCTGGTTTATTATATCAGCGAGGTGCTTATTGAATCTAAGCAAAGATATCCGCATTGGCGTAAGCTGGTGTATGGAGTTTTATGGCAAGCCGAAGGCTGAAGCAAGATTTCCAAGGGCACCCCATCACGGTGGTCGATTCAGCTCCCTTAGGTGATATCACATGTAACCGGGAGGCGACCGGCCGGATTGCCAAGTGGGCTATAGAGCTTGGGCCGCACGGTTTGAAATATGTACCTCGGACGGCAGTGAAGTCTCAAGCACTTGTGGATTTCATTAATGATTGGACGGAGTTGCAAGCGCCTGAAGAAAAGCCGGATCATACATATTGGACCATCCATTTTGACGGATCCAGGCAGTTGGAGGGCTCGGGGCTGGAGTCGTATTAACTTCCCCACAAGGTGACAAGTTTTGTTACGTTCTCCGCTTAATGTTCCCTTGTACTAACAATGCAGCTGAGTATGAAGCCTTGCTCCATGGTCTTCGGATGGCTAAGGAGATGAATCTAAGCCGGGTTAAGTGCTTCGGTGACTCGGACCTAGTGGCTCAACAGGTGTCTGGCACTTGGGATTCCAAGGACCCACTCATGGCTGCATATCGTCGTGAGGTGGATGTTGTCGCAGGTCATTTCAAGGGCTATCAGGTGGACCACAAGGATCGCCGGAAAAATGAAGCGGCGGACGCTTTGAGCCGGTTGGGCTCTCAACGCAAACCGGTCCCGCCCAATGTTTTTCTCGACGTACTGCACAATCCGTCACCAAGCTCCTGGTGAAGCGGATTTGGCTGTTCCTGATCCGGAGGCTCAATTGGTGGCAGCTCTGCGCGTCACTCCGGATTGGACGCTCCCTTATCCGGCGTTCATGAACCGGGGCGAGTTACCAGAAGATGAGACGTTGGCCCGACAGATAGTTCAGCGGTCTAAGTCTATGACCATTGTTAATGGCGAGTTGCATCATTGCAGTGTGTCAGGGGCGTTTCAACGTTGTGTTTCCCCTGAGGAAGGCTGTGAAATATTGCGTGAGATCCACGAAGGAGATTGTGGTCACCACGTCGGTTCAAAATCCTTGGTGGTTAAAGCGTTCCGCCACGGTTTCTATTGGTTGACTGCCCATGCTGATGCGGAAGATCTGGTCAGACGATGTGATGGTTGCCAAAAGTTTTCCAGACGTGCTCATGTACCGGCCCAAGAATTGAGGATGATTCCAATTACTTGGCCGTTTGCGACTTGGGGGCTGGATATGGTTGGACCTTTCAAAAGGTCCAAGGACAAGAAGACACACCTGTTTGTGGCAGTTGACAAATTTACAAAGTGGGTAGAGGCAGAACACATTAGCAAGTGTGATGCGGCCACGGCGGTTCAGTTCATCAAAAAGGTGATTTTCCGGTTTGGTTTTCCACACAGTATCATTACAGATAATGGTACCAATTTGTCCAAAGGTGCCATGAAGGAGTTCTGCGAACGTGAGCACATCCGGCTTGACGTTTCTTCAGTAGCTCACCCACAGTCCAATGGTCAAGCGGAAAGAGCCAATCAAGAGATCCTGAGAGGCATCAAGCCCCGGCTTATGGTCCCTTTGCAGAGGACGCCGGGTTGTTGGGTAGAAGAGCTACCGTCTGTGTTATGGAGTATAAATACTACACCTAACAGATCCACGGGATACACGCCGTTCTTTATGGTTTATGGAGCGGAGGCGGTTCTCCCCAGCGACATCCGTCATGACTCACCTCGTGTGGCAGCCTATGTTGAAGCGGATAACGAGACAGCACGACAGGACGCTTTGGATCGGCTGGATGAAGAGCGAGACATAGCAGCTGCTCGCTCGGCGATTTACCAGCCAGGATCTTAAATGCGTTATCATAGTCGCCGTGTCAGAACCAGAACCTTTCAAGAAGGAGATTTGGTGCTTCGGCTCATCCAAGACCAGACAGATATGCACAAGCTATCCCCACCTTGGGAGGGACCTTTCGTGGTCAGCAAGAATCTGCACAACGGGTCGTACTATCTGATCGATGTTCGAGAGCATAAAGACTCACGCACGTCAGAAGAGGAGACCAACAGGTCGTGGAACATAGCTCATCTTCGGCCTTATTATACCTGAGCCATCGGCTCTACTTATGTACATATTATGACAGTGTATATATTATGAATAAAGCAATAAGCCGGAGCCTCGGCTAAAGCGGGGTATCTGTTCTGTTACATCATGTGTGGTTACATGGAGTTGTTCTGTCTTAAAGCGGCCTCTGGTTTACCCCTTGAGTTTGCTTTCTAAAAAGCTTTATGATGTCACTTGGGGGCTTGGTCGTGTCCGAACCAATGCAACACCTTTTGATAGGCGAAAGCCACCAGATCACTTGGGGACATGGTCAAATCTGAACCGATCCACGCTTTTTGATCGGCCTAAGGCCATAGAGTCACTTGGGGGCTTGGTCGAACCCGAACCATTGCCACGCCACTTGATCGGCATAATGCCACGGTTTCAGTTGGGGACCTGGCTGACTCGAACCATGGCTACACCTTATAGGGAGCTTGGTCGTGTCCGACCATGGTAACACCATCTGATCAGCTCAGTACAGCTTTATCCTTTGCAAACGGTTTATCATTGCCTTTGCTCCCATGTTTGTCAACTGTTATTTGATTTTTGTTGCGTTTCTTAAACCGACAACATTCTTAAACCGTTTTCAAAGCTGTCAATGGAATTCGGTCAATTTTTTTTAATCCGGTGATAATTTCACCGGTTTGATGTTTTTCTGTTAACATCTTATTATGGAGTAACAGGGGGCTTATTATGACCCGGCACGTTGTACGTGGTAAACCGGCAGTATAAACACAGGAGATGTTCTCTCCTTTCACGGTAATGGTTTATACAACCTCCGCTTCAAGATTGGCTAAGCCAACTTCATGCCCAGCGACGGCAGGTATTTTGTATCACAAAATTTTGATTATATACCTCCATATTTCATATATGTATGAATGTCACAAACCGACTGGCGGCACAGACCGCTGGGGCGGTTTAAGATTTTGTGACTGCAGGCAATTTAAATTGAAGGTTTCGATCATTCAATCAAAGGAGTCCGCACCATGGCACGAAGGCATATTAAAAACAAAAGTGATGGCTATCCTATTACAAGGCACAGAGGCCCAAAATTTGGAATGGCTTCATAACAGGCAGCTTCTGATGTATCAACCGGCTTGACGGATTAAGCTTCATTGCCGGGTTGACGTGAAGAAGATGGGTCATCTGGCGTCGGTTCAACTTCTTCCTCCTCACCACCCAATGGCCGGAAGTCATTGGTGGTCCAGCCAATCCGGGTTAAGCCTGAAAGACAGCCTCTTCACTTATAAGCTCAGCCGGATCAACGTCAGTGGCATAAGTGTGCTTACGGGTTGGTGGAACAAGGTTCTGCACTTCCGGAATAACAGCTTCAACCCGTCTGTTGTTTGCATCGTAGAAGGAGCGGTGAACCGTCAGGTTGGCCTCTGCTGCAGTTGACTCGCTAGAGGACGCATCTCCCTTGTTACCCGTTTGAGAGCATCATTATCAAATGCTTCGCCATTTTCTTGAGCACTGGGGAAGCCTTTGGCTATGTCAGCCGGATCAAGGTCAGCTATCCATGCTTTGGCGCGAGTTAGTGCCAGTGAGGTGCCAGCCCGGGCAGCGGATCGTTTCAATTCTTCTAGCTGTGCCGGTATCATAGATAGCCGGTCCAGTGTGTCCTTGATCAATGACGGGGCTGTGTTATCATAATAGGTGGCACAAATAACTCGCTGGGTGCCGGTATACAGCTGTTCAATTAGCGTGTACGCGGCCTTGAGTTTCTTCCGCATGTCAGAGCCCAGATGAGCAATGCGCTTACCTATACCGGTTTAAGAAAGTTCAGGTTAAACCGGCGGAAATGTCAAAACAGAATATTAATCATAACCTTGGTGAAACATTTCTTACCAAATATTGCAGAGGTCATGGCGTTAATTTGGTGCTTTAATCCGGTGAGCTCTTCCGTCACCGGTTTAAGAGCTGCTTCAGCATCCTCCGCCCGTTTTAGCAACCCCGCTTTCTCAGTATCCCAGTTGGCCTGCTCGGATTTAAACCACTCCTTGAGCTGCTCCATAGTAGTCAAGGCGGTTTTCAGCTCATCCTTGGCCTTGGAGGCTTCTGCTTGTTGAGATTTCAGATTGACATGAAGATCATTGATTTGTGAGGTTTGGTGGCGTATCTCATTCTGTGACAAAAAGGGAGCACGTTAGTAGTTTCATCACAAAGTCCCAAGCTCAGTACAGGTATTCAACTTGGCACTTGGGGGCTAATGGCTATTTGCTCGAACATGTTCTGCTGCGGCGATATAAGTTACAGTCCCGGTTTAACTATACTAAGTTGAACCGGCCCTTGGGGGCTACTATGCAATGAAGTTACAAGAGAGGCATAACTCCTTACCTCATAGCGCTCCTTCATAAGATTTACCAGACCGGCTTCGAAATCACGACTTGTGTAGAGCCAGTTCAGGAAGCCAGAGTGAAGATCTTGGGCAGAGAAATTGTCATAAGCTGACAGATTAGTTTTTTCCTTCCCTTTGCTCATGGCGATAAACTCTTCCTTGGCGCTGTGCTTTGATAGAGCAACCGGATTGCTGTGGGCGGTATATGCGGTGCCCGTAACTACGACATCGTCATCTTTGGTCGGGCTGGCCGGATTGGCATTTTTTCCTGGGCTTCGCGCTTTCATACCCGGGCTTGGCGGATCAGCAGTTGAATCCCGTTGTTCTGCTGCAGGACTCGGTTCAACTTGGACATCCGGTTCAACCTCTGGCGGGTTAGCATTGCCATCTTGATTAACCCCAGCAGAGTTGTTTTTAGCAACTTCGGGATTTTGACCATGATGCTCTGGAGTCTTCTCCGGATCAACATCCACAGTAGGGTCGAGGGTCTTGGCCTTCTTACTAAGGCGAGCCTTGGTGCTACAACATCAAGGGTTAGAATATGATAAACCGACAAATGCAAAAAACAAATGGAGTAATATGCTTACCCAGCAGCAACTTTGAGAGGAGGCAGCTGAGTGGTTGATGAACCGCCAGACGAGTTGGAAGAAGCCTGATAATTCGGGTCAGACGGATTGAGAGGACATCGGAAGAAACCTTTCAAAGGATAACGCTTTTCAGGAGAACAAGTCACCTCTGGACGACGTTTCCGGGTTGGTGTGTCAGCTAAACCGGACGACGTAATTTGTTGACCGCTATGCCGGGTCGTACGGCGTTCTTCAGTTTGTTGTGTCTTCAAAGAAAGTTTTGGATTCAAATGAGCACGAGAGTGAGATTGTTTCACTTTCCGGACTGTGCGGCGAATTCTTTTAACCGGTACAAGATCAGAATCGGAAGAAAGAGGGATTACCTCAACAGGATCTGCGTGGCTAGCCTCAGCGTCATCCTGGGAATTGTAACTGTCAATAAGATGAATGACAAAAAGGAACAAAGTAAGTCAAGCTCTACCTCAGCATCTGATTCTTCATCCTCCGTGATTCGGAAGACTCGGCGGTTTTTCCTCTTGCCGACTTTCTTGGTGGTCTTGGTCTTTACACGAGGAACCCGGGCCAGTTTCGTTCGTTTCCAAAAGGAGTTGTTAGCCTGAGGATTAATAAGGGATTAATACAATCAATATGGAATCAAAATCAGTAGAGCAATGAGTGGAACCTTACCGCGGGCGGTTTGTTGGAGACGCAGAACGGGGCCAACCCGGTTTGGCTGCACGCGGAGATCGGTTCATCGAGCATTTTCTTCACTGTCTCGGCAACTTCGAGCTCAATTATTGATATCTCGTGATGTCGTTGAGGGTCTTTGACGTCACCAGTGTATTCATGCATCAATACGGGGCGGCGGCTTAATGGCAAGATGCCCCAAGAAACCCAACAGCGGTCAAGGTCAATACCAGTTAAGCCATTGGCCATTAGAGCCCGGAGCTTGATAATTTGGGGTTAAGCGCGAAGGCAATGGGTGATTGTTGCTAAGCCGGTCAGGGCGATAACCCGGCAAGGGATTTTCTCCGTTAGGGGCAGTATTCCGGCAATAGAACCAGGTTTGATTCCAATCTTTCGGATGGCTATGATGTTTGGCGTGAGGAAAGTCCACTTCTTTCCTTTTTTGGATTGAAATGCCACCAAGTTCTGTGTTAGGACCGTCCGAAAACTCTATACGGTGGTTCAAATGAAAGAAATCTCGGAATAACTCCACAGTTGGTCCTTCTTGAAGATAGACTTCGCAGAAGACTTGAAAGTTGCATATATTGGACACAGAGTTCGGACCAATATCTTGTGGATGGAGTTGGAAGCTTGCGAGGACATCCCGGAAATTTTTGATCCGGGCGGGCTGAATCCCCGGTCTAAGTGTTGCATAAATACAATCACTTCTCCCTCTTGAGGTTCAGGAGGGCATTCAGAATCCGGAACACGCCAATGAAGGACACTTTTGGATGCTAAAGCGCCAGTGGTGACATATCCATTGATTTGTGTCTCAGTGATCTTGGACGGAACCCAATTGCAGGCAGAGAATTGTTTGGCCATTCCGGAAGAAAAACTGTGAAAGGAAAAGTAAAGGCCGGTTTACAGTTACCGGTTTATGCATATTATTCAGTGTTAAACCGGCAGATTGCCATTCAATTTCAATTGCCGGTTTAAGTGAGGACTAATGATGTATGGCGGATTAGCTATCAAAAATTAAACCGCCCTTAGGCAGAAGGGACAGAGCTGAAAAATCTGCCAAGTATTGACAGAAACAGGTTTCACACATCGACGGAATTAATTTGGATCTACCAAAGATTCAGTAAGAAAAATTTTCTGCGATCTATAAAGGCTTTAAATAGGGCAGAGAATTTCGTGCATTCTATCAAGGGATTCTGAACAACAAGGAAGATCTACTAAGTGCTAAACTGAATGCGGAGCAACTACCGCACAAGATGTATGCTACAGTTGAATTAAAAATGCTATGGCAGAAGCGAATACGAAGAAACTAGGGATGAACACCTATGAACGCAGATGAGAACAAGAGCCCTAAGATACAGATCTAGGGGTAGGAGGAAGAATCTTACCGGATGCGCAGGATAGCGGAGGGACACCGAGGATCTCTAGTACAACCAGGTTGATGCAGCGGCCTTTGTTGATGCAGCGTTCGAAGGTCGAAGGCGACGGCAGAGCTTCAGAGCTGGGGCGTCGCGAGGAAGAAGAAGTACGGAAGGGGAAGAAAAGAAAGGGCCCTCAGGTCTATTTATAATAAGGCAGAGAGTAATTGACAGGCGCGAGAATCGAGGAGCTGAAAGCGGCAGATGGCGCAGCTGTCGCCTTGATTTTCGGGATGATATTAAATGAAGGGAATCTTGTTATTTTGTTTTTTTTATAGAGATGACGTCAAGATGATCTGTTGCTGTGTCCAGAGGATGACGTCATGGCGGTTTAACAAGATGGCGGTTTACGAGAAATGAAGGAAGATGTTCACAGAATTTTTCCAAAGTGTTGAAGATTGACATGAACAGGTTCAAATCAATCTGGGGCCTAATGTTGGGATATAACATCGAGTGTAAACCGCCCGGAGGGGCCGGTTCACCCTCAGCTATATTGAAGCCCACAAAGACTCAGAAGATGGCGCTTTACTATGAAACTTAGAGGCCCGGAGCCCAGAGGCGGATTAGGGCCCATAATGGTAAAACCGCCATAGTCATGTAACTTGTGTTGTAAGATAAGGGAAGGAGAGACCGAGCCGAACACTTGTACGAGTCGGCCTCGGGACTCTGTAGACCAGCCGGGCGTCAACCCATGTATATAAGGGGACGACCCGGCGGCGGCTTAAGGGCAGACAACAACAACTCGAGGTCTAGGCGAAGCTGTTTGCTCCCTAGTCATCGAGACCACATCAATCCCATCACAAACTAGACGTAGGCTTTTACCTTCATCGAAGGGGCCGAACTAGTATAACTCTCGTGTCTTTGCGTCCGCTTTAACCCCTCTAAGTTAACCCGTAGTGATGGCTCCGCGACTAAGTCCTTTCATAAGGACATCTGCCGTGACAAAACCACGACAGCGGGCCAATCCCCGAGTTCTCTAGAGCCAAGCTACGAGGAGGAGGAAGCCGATCCAATGTTCACTGCGGAGGTCGTGGCGCAGAAGGCCCCCGATGGGTATGAGACGATGGACGTCGACTTCGTGCCGGCGTCCGAGTCCCCCATGGTGCAGGCGGACCATCGGTTCAACATGGTGATACTAAAGGAGGACCGGGAGGAAGATGCTCAAGTCGACGCGGAGCGCGCGCATGCCGCTGCCATCGAGGCTCTCCTGCAGGTGGAACCGGATGTCGTGGATGTGAACCGGGTGGCGGAGGCTCAACTTGAGGCGGAGCGCGCGGATGCCGCTGCCATCGAGGCCCTCCTGCAGGTGGAACCAGACGTCCTGGACATGAATCGGGCAGCAGAGGCTCGACTCGACGCAGAACGCGCGTTTGCCGCTCTCATCGACGCCCTCCTGTAGGCAGAACCGGAAGTCCTGGACTTGAACCGGGCAGCGGAGGATCGACTCGACGCGGAGCGCGCGGATGCCGCTGCCATCGAGGTCCTCCTGCAGGCGAAACCGGACGTCCTCGACTTGAACCGGGCTGTGCTCTCGTCCGTGCAGAGCGCCCGCACGCTCCGCTTGAACGAGTAGCTGGAGGCCGAGGACAACCACGGTGCGGAGACACACGTCGGCAGCGACGGCTGGTTCGCGCCGGCAGCCAAAGACAACGAGGCCGTCTCTTTTCGCGAGCAGTGATAGTTTTTCTTTATGTTGTCGTTTTTATGGATCTTTTGCTGTGTAAAAACATATTATTTTTTTTATGCAAGTCGCCTGACTTGGGTCAGTCTACCATTTCAGGCGGTTGGATGAATATCCTACGTCTCCTAACCCTTCTTTCCTTCTTCCTCACCTCTTCTTCTTCCCCAACAGACCACCGCATGGGCCGTACAGATACTCCGGTTGGATAAACATACTCTATGAACGAAAATTATGTGTCAGCGATAGGATGGATGAGTTTGGTTTGTTCACATGCGACAGCACGTGTCAGTGAGGGTGCGTTCCATTGGTTGGGTTTGCGGCGTGCAAGAGCGACTATGTGAGGGTGCGGTGCGACCGCGGCGTGCAGGAGCGACCGTGTGAGGGTGTGGTGCGACAGCCGTGCGCAAGTGTACCTCCTTCTCATTTTGAAAACTTTAGGCAAGCTTGACAAAAATGTATGGCGAAGTTTGGCAATGCAAGGCCTAGACCCAAACAGGATAAGTAATGCACGCATTTACTAGGAGTACTAGTGTTAAAAAAGAAAGGCGGGTTTTCCTTCAAGGGATTTAATCGATACAAATCCTCGTTTCACGTGTCAATTAATGCGATTTTTTTCTCGAAAGACCAAAGAGCTAACCATCTCCTCCTCATAGCTTGATTAATGCAGCGCCATGCAAACGAACCTTCTCACTTCCGCATGCATGCAGGGGATATTAATGTCCTTGGTTGCTAACCCCATCAATTTTGCCTCGATTAGTGTTAGTGGCCCTTTGCAAATTTTAATTTTGATATACTGGCCTTGTGTACAAAAAAAATGGAGGTAGTAACTATATTTGAATTCCTTGCCCATTGCGGTGACGTCGACGACTTTTTTTGTGGTTTGGCGAAGTGCGTTCGACGGAGAACACCATTGAGGGAGACCACGGTAAGTCGTTCGCAAGTGCCGCCTGCAAGCCGAGACAACCGCCTTATTTACTTCTAGGAAGTCCTTTACTAGTACTACTACTAGGAGTACTAGTGCGGTGAGATGGTTTCTCGAAGAAGACGATGGAGAAGCGGAGTCAGCGAAGAGTGAAATGATAGTTGCTTCGTCCGTGCTTTGTGATTTGACGCCTCACTACTTTGTGATTTGTGATAGAAGGGACAGGGGAGTAGACTCTGTGCTCTATACTGTACTACATGCGTCCAAGCATGGGAGAAAGAGGAGAGACGTTGCATTTCTCTATTCCTTCAATCAATCAATCAGGGAGCTTCGGTTCCATATTTTTGGCTTTGGCAACACCTTCCACAATGGTTCCCACGATGCCAAAAGCTATTTTCACATTTGGCTACACATTGTGGATGCCCTTAACCGTACCACTTGGTTTTGCTCCTGTGTGCTATCTATACAAATCTCAATTATGTTGATCTAAAAAATTATAGAATCAAAGATTAGTAAAAAGGAGGTGATTTTGCCGCACGGATGGCGGTGGAGGTTTCTTATTTTCGGAGGACGTTGTCCTGGCGGTTTGCTAACATGCGGTCCCACGTGTCATTGCTTTACCAAGCTGATCCGCGTCCCACATGAGGCAGAACAACGGTAGAAGCAACACGTGGTTAAGTTGAAGAAGATGAGGGAGAAGAGAATTCAGCAACGAGTGAAATGATGGTTGCTTCGTCCCTCCAACTTCTTTTTTTAGCATTATTACTTCGTCCCTCCAAGTTAACTGCGGGAAAGGTGCAGCTTTGTGATTTGACGCCTCATTGCTCACTACTACGCCGGCGCCATGACTGGGGTGCTTCACCCCGGCTGCTCTGCACTGTATTCCGGTATGGCACGTGGACCCGGTAGCTTGATGTCCCACATGTCGGCGAAAGGGACTAGAAGATTTATGAAAGTGAGCGCTCCACTCTTATGGCAGAGGAGTAGACGACACGACGGCCCAGTGAACTGTCACTTGTACTGTATAGTACTATAGTTTTGCTGTTTCGCACGATCCATCGATACAAACCTGATTAAACAGGAAAGGGCGGGATTTTTCCCGCGCGGTAGATGATACTGGCCATACATTTCAAAGGCAATTTTAATGTATGCAAACTGAATAATTATAAGTAACAATATGATATCTAGTAAAACTAAAAACACATATGATTTATTGTGTTAAGAGTGTAGTAGTAGTGCTGTATTGCATAGTTGTTAGATGTAACATGCGAGAACGTGTAGAGATGTAGTTTTGGAGGGCCTACAGAGAGAAAAGTGTAATACGGTCACCGAACTTCAGAATAAGCTGATTACGGTCACTATATACGTTTTGCGGTGATTATCCGGTCACTTGCTCACAGTTCAGCATCGGATTGCACTCTGTTGACCGGCCAAATAGTCTGCGTGGAGCCATGTTGACTAGTTAAATTGACCACATTCCTTGTGGGTCCCACCTGTCAGTTCGCATATGGAAAAGGCCAGATAAACACAAATTTACGCAGGCGAGACAAGGCTCCAACCCGTGCGCGGGAATCACCTGGTTGTGTTTGTGTCTGTCAGGGCCTGATGTGTGCGCATGCACGTGTAGGTTGAGCACTTGAGGGTGATAGTGTGTGTTGGTCGTGTGGTGTACTGGTGTGTGCATGCATGCGTGCGTGTGTGCGTGTGAGTGTTGCGTGCATGCGTGGCTGCGTGTGTACGTGTGAGTGTTGTGTGCGTGCGTGGGTGCATGTGTTTGTGTGAGTGTTGCGTGGATGGAGTGCGTGTGTGTATAATCACCACACCAGCTCCTGTGTGTTAAAACAGACGGCTCAGCATACCAATACAAGGCCACCTTGTCCGCTGTGCCCGCGGTCATGACTTCGAACCACCGTCAAAATATTTTTTTGTCGTTTGTTTTCATTCTAACTAGCAAGATGCCCGTGCGTTGCACGTAACATCAAGATGCATTTGTATGACTTGTTTATCTTGTGAGAGAAAAGGATGAACGAGGGAAGGACTTATTTGCAAATGTGGAGAGGTGTGTGGGTACCTTTTTGCAAAATTGCCATAGTTTCTTTCCTATCCGTCAGATATAAATCAGACGGCCTATATTGCAGGATGGCAGGCACACCATCATCACCAACTCTGTTTTTTATAAGAGTGTATTTTATGTATTTTATAATAGTGTAGATGTAGAGTAGATACAAGTCGACAGGTGGGCACGTTGTTAGAGAGATAATGTGATGCAACACTAGAGGTGCCACGTGGAGCGTTTAACTGGTCAACTAGTCATGTCATGAGCAAATACAAAGTTGTACAGTGAGCCCGTGACTGTATAATAACCACTAAACGTAAACGGTGACCGTAATGAGTGGATTATGAAGTCCAGTGTATGTATCATGCTTTCGCTTCAAATACAATGATCGTCATTGCATATATCGCGAGAGAAAGATGAAACACGCATGAATTTTCTGGGGGCTTACTTTTAGAGGACCCGGAGATAGTTTTGTGTGCATACGTGAAAGGGGCGTACAGGGGGGTATGCGACGGAGAGAGAGATGCTCTTCATTTCTCTTTATTATGACTAACTTTGTATATAGTATAAAAATATACAAATTCACAGTGCGGAATAAATATCATTGTGGGCACAATGCAATGCAAATTAGCGTTCGTACTCCTCCATATAACTTTGTAATGTTGTATATATGTAGAAACTCTAAAATAATTTTTTGGCCACACTTTATTCAAAAGGAATGTTGTATGCGAAATAAACGTGAAGAGAGGGCTTTTTAGATCAATGGGGTATGTGATGTAACATGTGTGAATGTGTAGTTGATGCATTTGGCGGGGCCTAGAGAGTTATGTGTGTGTATTACGTATTCGAGAGAGGCATGGATAGAGGGGCCGACCGGGGGGGCGTGGGAGAGATAGCACGAGAAATGAGAGTGGTCTAGAGAGAGAGAGACGAATATGACGTCACGACAAGAGATTCCATTCCCATGAGTGTATATGCAAGGGGGGAATAGAGGCACCAGGAGAAATTTTACGTGTGTGTGGTGTTTGTGTTGGTATGTGTGGGTGTGAGAAGATAATGAGACGTGGGGGCAGAGGGTGTGTCACCGCGTGAGGTCCGGTGGGTCGAGGTGAGGCCCTTCGTTAGGTTTCGTCCTGCGCCACATTGGTCGGCCCATGACACATTTAGGAAGACCCATGGATGACTAGTCGTACAAGACAAAGATAGCAGAATTGTGAAGGACTCTGGGTCCACTAACAAAGCCGACTAGGATTTGTAACCCTAGGTTCTCGGACTAAGGTAACCCCTTTATCTCTGATATTACTATTCATCCAACCTAACTTTAAGGGGCATCCTACAGAATGATCTGCTAGAATCATACTCGTCGATTAGGAAGAGAGGTGTGAGATAATGCGTGAGAGACAGGCGTAAACATAATGTGCGTACATGAGACACGTAGGCAGGTCCATGTATATAGAAAGGGTCGATGAGGATTGTGCGTGTGTATCTTTGCGAGAGGAAGAGTGCTTGTGATAAAGGTTAGTGAAAACAGTTGTAAATGGTTACGAGAGGGAGGGAGGGTTATATCTAGAGCGTAAAGCGAGAAAGACACCTCGGGAGAGAGTGTGTGAGCATGTGTGAGAGACCACCGATGGAGAGCGAAACTACACGTAAAAGACTGCTCTACACATTGATTAAAGATATAAATTGTATCCAAATATTAGGATGGGATCATGATATTTGCAATTCGCGTAAGGAGCGGTCATTGATCCATCAGACATCTAGATTCTATCGAATTTGAGCATGTCTATGTTATTATTCGACACAATTGATCCACATAGTTAGTATTTTGAACTCCAGACAATGCATCGCTTTAGCAATCGAATATAAATGTGAGTATACACTACTAGGGAAAACCCTGGTAGTAGCGCGGGTTTTGAGGCTATCAGCAGCGCGGGCACCCGCGCTACCAATAAGGCGCTACAGCTAACTATTAGTAGTAGCGATGTCTGTGCCCGCGCTACTACTATTGACTATATCAGCAGCGTTGCGTTTCACGAACGCGCTGCTATTAGTTAGCTGTAGCGATTTCCTGCGCTTGCGCTGTTCTATCTTTCACCATTTCCCCACTCCTGCTTCAATAAACTGCAATTTCCAGATACTAGGTACTACTAGATATCAATTTCATAAAGCATTATAGGTACTAGGTAGTACTCCCTCGGTTCCAAATTACTCGTCGTGGTTTTAGTTCAAATTTGAACTAAAACCACACGACGAGTAATTTGGAACCGATGGAGTACTAGATAACAATTTCATATATACTCAACATGCATCCTCAAGCAGTACAAGGTGGCATCAACGACGATCATCATATTTAGTTCTAGATGATATCGACGACGATCATCATATGTAGTTCTACATGATATCAACGACGATCATCATATGTAGTTCTAGATGATATCGACGACGATCATCATCCTCAAGCCTGGGCGGTGGGTGTTCCTGATAGTAATTAGGATGGCCTGTCCAACACGAAGATTCTTGCCAACGAGGAATCTCTTCCACCCAACCGAGTTTAAGTGTGTGCGACCGTCCGTGTCCATGCGGTAAGTACAGGTGGTGACGGAGCCCCTTGCGGTAAGGCGTAGTCCAGCTGAGCCTTCTTCATCAGGCTCGATACCACAACTCACAGATAGGTTCTTTGGCAATTTCTGAATAAGAAAAACATATCAATTAATAAATAGCCTCACACATACTCTTGCAAATATATTTATATTAAGTCTAGATTCCACACAACATATCATTGGACTCTACACTAAGCATATCATCGGATAATTTGCATTTGTAAGTATAACATACCATATCATGTCGATCGACCATGGTACTTGTCAGGCGGGTCACGAATGGTACCCCGACAAAGTCAGCACGTGGTGGAATTATGTCCCATAGGTTGCACACCTCCTCCTCGCTCAGCCTCATTCTTTGAGCTATGATGGCTTCATGAAGTGGGTCCTCATTATCTTCATCATCTTCTTCATCTGCATCACCTTCGTCATCTTCATCATCTTCGTCATCTTCATCATCTTCCACCAGGTTGAGATAAATGACAGCCAGCTTGGGTCTTTACGCTTTCTGAAGGAGAATCTGATCAACTCACCACCAGTAAGACGCATGCGAGCGAGGAAACGGGCCCATCCATCTCCTCCAATCTGCGACATATTGCGTCCTTTCTCGACCTCCATAGTGTACGGCCCTCCAGGAGCCTCAAATGTCACAGTGTCTCCTGTCAGCTTGTTGAATGTCAACCTCACATTGCATGGGACGGTCTGTGTAAGAAAAGAAAAATGACACAATGCAGTAATGCCAACACTAAAAATAAAATAGTTGTTACATTTCATCTAATTTCTTACTGCCGCATGACGAAAACTCGGCTGGAAGTAGATGCCAAACAGCTTGCCAGTTGCAAGGCTGCTGGCGCACCTTGACTTGCACAGTCGACATAGTGGTGATGGTGGTGGCACCATTTTCCTAAAGCAATATGAGCAAAGGACTAATGATTCACTTCACAGGAAAGAAAAATAGTAGCATGTGATATTTTCCTAAAGCAATATGAGCAAAGCATCCTAAATCAACTAAATCAACTAGCATACTAAATCTAGTAGCATACAAAATCCAGTAGCATCCTAAATCAACTAAATCAACTAGCCTACTAAATCAACTAAATCAACTAGCCTACTAAATCAACTCAATCAACTAGCCTACTAAATCAACTGAATCATATCAACTAAATCAGAATGTTGCATATGAACTAGCCTACTAAATCAAAATGTAGCAGGGAGGAAGGAGAAGGAGGGGCGACTCGAGGAGGGAGAAGAGAGTAGGACGGAGGAGGAAGGCGGAGCGAGGAGGGGCTGGCCGGCGGCGAGTGGAGGGAGAATGGAGGAGGAAGGCGGAGCGAGGAGGGGTCGGCCAGCGGCCAGTGGAGGGAGGACGGAGGAGGAGGCCGGTACCGAGTCCAGCGAGGAGGATGAGGCGACGGCGGCGCAGATCGGAGGAGGGGCGACGAGGGGGAGATCGAGTGTGTGTGTGTGAGTGTGATCTGGATCGGATATGTGAGGAGATGGAACCTTAGTAGTAGCGATTTTAGCGTAAATGCGCTGCTGCTATGATCCTTAGTCGTAGCGCCCTTTGTTCCAACGCGCTGCTGCTATAATTGGCCTCACCGCGGCGTCGTGGAAATTTTAGCAGTAGCTCGTCCTGTTGTGTACGCGCTACTGATAAACTTGTATCAGCAGCGCGGTTTTAAAGTGAGCGCTACTGCTAAGTAGCAGCAGCGCCTGATTTTAAAGAGCGCTGCTGGTAAGATTATGTGTATAGGCTTTTCCCTAGTAGTGATAGTTCATGTTGTGTGTGTAAAGCACATTATACATACGAAAGTTGCACAATGGACATTTATAAATAGCTACCTATGAACTAGCATACATTTGAATTCAACCTAAGGTGGTTTAAAAAATCTAATTCAACATGAAGTCCATTCAATTATTTGAATTTGATATCATGGCATTTGTAAACCATACCTAAACTATGGGGGTACCAATCTTCGCTCTTATTTTGTACATAATAGCATATGTAGTCGTGTACAAAATAGATTCAAATTTAGCTCCTCCACTCCAAAATAGTCGTAGTTATAGGATTTTCAAGTGTCAATATTTCAAAAGGAAGCGGATAATTTAATGAGGTTTTCAAACAAACAAGGTCAAATATAACGTTGTCTATTTAGGTCAATCCTCATAGTTCAAGAGTACTCTAAACGTGAATGCTTGTGTTTCAAAATTTCGAACGGTTACCAAAAGAGCCTCTACTACCGAAACCGCGTGAGACCAATGTTTGGTAGTACAAGGAAATTACTTTTCTAATAACTCCGGCTGTGAAACCTACCGCCCAACGTCCAAAGGTCTAAACCGGGGTAGGTTTGTAGCTTCATCTAGACGCCACGCAACCGCCTCGAAAAACAATCATACACAATGGCCGCCTAAGCACACATGCCAGAAATAAATCGCCCCGCCCATTATTTGGGACACTGGGATTACCATCCTACCCCGATCCATGATGGGTCCGATATTTAAGAGGGGGGAAAAGTTTGTACATTCCCCAAATTTCAAACAAGCGTGTCCCATCTTCTATTCAAAAAAGCCAAAAACAAGCGCGTCCTAGACCGAAACATGGTTCCCCCCACCCGTCCGATTCCCCATTCGTACTTCGTGGGCGCCGATACGTCCATTTTGCATCATGCTTTTATATCGATATTTATCGCATTATGGGATGTTATTTCACGTTATGTCACAATACTTATGGGTATTCTCTCTTATTTTACAAGGTTTACATGAAGAGGGAGAATGCCGGCAAATTGGAATTCGGGCGGAAAAGGAGCAAATATTGGAGACCTATTCATGCAACTCCAAAAGTCCCAAACTCCAAGGAATTTCTTAATATAAATAAAGAAAAATCGTCTCAAAAGATGAAGGCCAGGGGGCCCACACCGCTCACGAGGGTGGGGCGCCTCGGGCGCCCCCTACCTCGTGGGCCCCCTGGTGGCTCTCCGATGCCCATCTTCTCCTATATGAAGTCTTTCGATGAGAAAAAACATTAAGCAACCTTTCGGGATGAGACTCCGCCGCCACGAGGCGGAACCTTGGCGGAACCAATCTAGGGCTCCGGCGGAGCTGTTCTGCCGGGGACAGTTCCCTCCGGGAGGGGGGAATCATCACCATCATCATCACCAGCGCTCCTCTCATCGGGAGAGGGCAATCTCCATCAACATCTTCACCAGCACCATCTCATCTCCAAACCCTAGTTCATCTCTTGTATCCAATTCTTGTCTCCAAGTCCGGGATTGGTGCTAGTAGGTTGCTAGTAGTGTTGATTACTCCTTGTAGTTGATGCTAGTTGGTTTATTTGGTGGAAGATCATACGTTCAGATACTTTATGCATATTATTAACCCTATGATTATGAACATGAATATGATTTGTGAGTAGTTACGTTTGTTCCTGAGGACAAGGGACAAGTCTTGCTATTAGTAGTCATGTGAATTTGGTATTCGTTCGATATTTTGATGAGATGTATGTTGTCTAACCTCTAGTGGTGTTATGTGAACGTCGACTACATAACACTTCACCATTATTTGAGCCTAGAGGAAGGCATTAGGAAGTAATAAGTAGATGATGGGTTGCTAGAGTGATGAAGCTTAAACCCTAGTTTATGCGTTGCTTCGTAAGGGGCTGATTTGGATCCATATGTTTCATGCTATGGTTAGGTTTACCTTAATACTTTTGTTGTAGTTGCGGATGCTTGCAATAGAGGTTAATCATAAGTGGGATGTTTGTTCAAGTAAAACAGCACCCAAGCACCAGTCCACCCACATATCAAATTATCAAAGTACCGAACGTGAATCATATGAACGTGATGAAAACTAGCTTGACGATATTCCCATGTGTCCTCGGGAGCGCTTTTCCTATTATAAGAGTTTGTCCAGGCTTGTCCTTTGCTACAAAAAGGATTGGGCCACCTTGCTGCACTTTATTTACTCTTGTTACTTGTTGCTCGTTACAATTTATCTTGTCACAAAACTATCTCTGTTACCACTTATTTCAGTACTTGCGAGAGAATACCTTGCTGAAAACCGCTTATCATTTCATACGCTCCTCGTTGGGTTCGACACTCTTACTTATCGAAAGGACTACGATAGATCCCCTATACTTGTGGGTCATCAAGACTCTTTTCTGGCGCCGTTGCCGGGGAGTGTAGCGCCTTTGGTAGGTGGAATTTGGTAAGGAAAAATTTATATAGTGTGCTGAAATTTAGTGTCACTTGTTACTATGGAAAGTAATTCTCTGAGGGGCTTGTTCAGGGTATCTTCACCTCATTCAAAGAGAGCAACGAGTTGCTCCTCAACCCATCTGAACCTATTGAAAATGAAATTCCTTTGAAGTTCCTTGGTATGATGGAAAAACTGCTAGCTAATACTTTTACAGGAGATGGAACAAAGCATCCCGATGAACATCTACTCTATGTGGATGAAGTTTGTGGACTATTTAAGCTTGCAGGTATACCCGATGATGTTGTTAAGAAGAAGGTCTTCCCTTTATCTTTGAAGGGAGACGCATTGACATGGTATAGGCTATGTGATTATACGAGATCATGGAACTATAAGAGATTGAAATTGGAATTTCATCAAAAGTATTACCCTATGCATCTTGTTCACCGCGATCGCAATTATATATATAATTTTTGGCCTCGCGAAGGAGAAATCATCGCTCAAGCTTGGGGGAGGCTTAACTCAATGTTATATTCATGCCCCAATCATGAGCTCTCAAGAGTGACAATTCTTCAGAACTTTTATGCTCGGCTTTCTGATAACAATCGCACCATGCTCGATACTTCTTATGCTGGCTCTTTTATGATGAAGACTATTGAATTTAAATGGAATTTATTGGATAGAATTAAACGCAACTCCGAAGATTGGGACTTCGACGAAGGTAAGGAGTTAGGTATGACGCCTAAGTTTGATTGTGTTAAATCTTTTATGGATACGGATATTTTCCGTAAGTTTAGCACTAAATATGGACTTGACTCTGAGATAGTAGCTTCTTTCTGTGAATCTTTTGCTACTTATGTTGATCTCCCTAAGGAGAAGTGGTTTAAATATCATCTCCCATAGAAGTAAAAGTAGCTGCACCTATTAAAGTTGAAGAAAAGACTGTCACTTATAATGATCCTATTGTTCCTACCTCTTATGTTGAGAAAACACCTTCCCCTGTTAGAGTAAAGGATCATGCTAAAGCTTCAACTGTTGTTCGTAAAATCAATATTAGAACTTATACACCTCCTAAGCAAGTCAAAGTAGAACCTAATATTGCTATTGTTAAAGGTCTCTTGTCTGATAATATTGATGGGCATGTTATTCAATTCTGTGGTGAAACTGCTAGAATTGCTAAACCTTGTGCTAAAGATAAACATAGACCCGTGGTAGGCGTGCCTGTTATTTCTGTTAAAATAGTAGATCATTGTTATCATGGCTTATGTGATATGGGTGCTAGTGCTAGTGTTATACCCATTGACTTATATAAAAAATTATGCATGATATTGCACCTGCTGAGTTAGAAGATATTGATGTTACAATTAAACTTGCCAATAGAGATACTATATCTGCAATGGGAATTGTAAGAGATGTTGAAGTCTTGTGTGGAAAAACCAAATATCCCGCTGATTTTCTTGTTCTTGGTTCTCCACAAGATAGCTTTTGTCCCATTATATTTGGTAGACCCTTTGTCGGTGTCAAAACTGGTGGATCTCAGGTAGGGGGTCCCGAACTGTGCGTCTAGGCGGATGGTAACAGGAGACAAGGGACACGATGTTTTTACCCAGGTTCGGGCCCTCTCGATGGAGGTAAAACCCTACTCCTGCTTAATTAATATTGATGATATGGGTAGTACAAGAGTAGATCTACCATGAGATCAGAGAGGCTAAACCCTAGAAGCTAGCCTATGGTATGATTGTTGTTCGTCCTACGGAATAAAACCCTCCGGTTTATATAGACACCGAATAGGGTTAGGGTTGCACCGAGTCGGTTACAATGGTAGGAGATCTACATATCCGTATCGCCAAGCTCGCCTTCCACGCCAAGGAAAGTCCCATCCAGACACGGGACGAAGTCTTCAATCTTGTATCTTCATAGTCCAGGAGTCCGGCCAAAGGCTATAGTCCGGCTATCCGGACACCCCCTAATCCAGGACTCCCTCGGTAGCCCCCGAACCAGGCTTCAATGACGACGAGTCTGGCGCGTAGATTGTCTACGGCATTGCGAGGCGGGTTCTTCTCCAAATCTTGTGTACCTGTTGAATAGTGTCCGACTTCTTGTAAATATCGCGCTCCTTGGCTTCCATGCCCAATAATGGCCATCTTCCACGTGTTGAATGAATGCGAAAAGCCAGGGTATTTTTACATTTACCCCCCTAGCTGCGCAAATGAGCTGCCTATATAAGAGACGAGGATCTAGATCCGAATCACACCACCTTCCCTTCGCGAGCTTTCATCGGAGCGCATCTGACAGAAACCCATTCCATCATGGACAGTCGACGCGGCTCCTCCTCTCGCCCTCCTAGTCCTTAGCCTGGAGATTGGGAGAGATGCTCCGTCCCGCACAGCGAGTTAGTGACGTTCCAAACCAAGGGGTTTCTTCCCCCAGCCTTCATGGTTCCGGTTCGAGCCGGACTCGCCACCTATAAGGGCGGAAAACAAGCGGAGAGCGTCCCTAGTCCCTCCCGAGGACAGCGGGTATGCCTTGTCCCTTATTTGATAAGAGGGCTCGGATTTCCAATTCATCCGTTTCTCCGGGGGCTCCTGGAGTTCTATGGCCTCCAGTTGCACAACCTTACGCCTGCCTCCATTCTGCATATTGCGGGCTTCGTGGCCCTTTGCGAGCTGTTTTTGGGCATCGAGGCTCATTTCGCACTGTGGAAGAGGTTGTTCTGCCTCGTACCCCGTTCTCAGGAGGGGTCGATATATCAAGTGGGCGGAGCCGAACTATGGTGCATCGCCGGGACCAGATATCTATCCGGAACCCCAAAGAAGGCGTCCGAAGACTGGCCTTCGGAATGGTTTTATATAGAAGATGTCCCCCTGCCGGACCCTGTTTGGATCGGCCTTCCGGAGTTCAGTAATGCTCCTTTGAAGAAACGCCTAAGCTGGCGTCCACAGAGCCCTCAGAGGGAAAATGACAGGGACGTCCTTTACCTGATGAGCCGAATAAGGTTGTTGGCTCATTCCGGACTGACCATGATCGGGGTCATGGCCACATGCATTATGCGGGGAGTGCAGCCGCTCCAATATAGGGGCCACCACATGTGGGATTTCAACGGGAGGATGATGCCACCCGCCATGGCCGTAAGGGGCCGGGATCGGTCGCCGATCTGATGAAGATCTTGTCCGCATTGTACGAGGGAGAAGAGGAAGAATTTCTTCGCGTCAATCCTCAGGCCGGGTTTTCTATGAACAACCCTCCAAGCTGAGTAAGCGGACATTTCTTTATGCCCATCCGTTCCATATTCCCACAATTAAGTACCTTATCTTGTGATTTTGACGCAGGAATTGCGCCGGGACGTAAAGGATATAAACAGCCCACCTCCACAACCTGAGGATCCGGAACGGTCCCTCGATCCGGCCTCCCAAGAGGATCCGGACATATCTGTGGAGCTGATCGATGGGGTATTTTACCAACGAGCATCGACAATGCCTTGGTTGCCATTACGGCCGATTACCCCGGAATATTTCCAGCCTCATGTAATTGAGACCGAGTCCCAATACTTTAGAAATGATTCCTCCGTGCTTATCTTTGACCACCGTATATCAATGGTGTTTTGCAGGGGGAGCCCCTGAGGCGGAAGGCCGAACCTGCGGTGGCTAGCCAACAAGGGGCAGCAAGGCCCAGCAGGCCGAAAAGAAGTGCGGTCCGGACTGAAGCACCGGCGCAACGGTATGGCGTGTTGCCTTATTCGCAGGTTTTATTCCGGAAGGCATACTAACGCTCGTGCTCTCTTCAGGAAAAAGAGCGCTCGCCGGACTATATCCGGAGAGGTTGCCAATCGAGCCTCCGCCAGCCAGGCTTCAAAGCCAGGCCCAGAAGCGGAGGCGAGCACTAGGCGTGCGTTGGATGCTCCTTCGACAAAGGATGCCGACCGATTGTCCGCCACCAACTCCGAGGTGGAGAGTGCCATGAATCACAGGCGCCGCCGGACAATTCTTCGTGACACATGTTTCTCCTAAGAGGCGTTGAACGCCTTCAATTCGGGAGATGCGCACCTCCGTGCTGCTCAAAATGGTCTAGCCAGAGCCACAGAGCAGTATGTGAAAGACATACGAGTGAGGAAATTTAATGGTTATATATGCCAGTAGCCCCCGAGACTTGAAATAGTTAGAATAACTGATTTAAGGATCATTTATTGTGCAGGATTTTACAGAAAAGAATACCCAACTATCCTAGGAGCTTGAAGAGTGCAAAGCTCAACTTGAGGCTGCACAAGCCGCGACAGGGGAAGCCAAAGAGACCCCCTCGGGTAATATACTCTTTTAGAAGATAAGTATGTTATGAAGTGCGGCGTGTGTATGGATCTGACATTGACATTGCAGATGGCGCCGGGGTAGATCCGGACAAGCAACAGCTCTTGCGCTGGTCAAAGGCCGGCGAGAACGTGCTTACGAGGGTGACGCAGGAGAAAAATAATATCCAAGATGCCAACACCCAGCTGGGTGAGGAACTAAAAGATGTTCGTGCCCAGCTGTCTGACTCCGTTAAGGAGAACCGGCGGCTTCGACGCGGCATTTCTAGTAAGTGCTTTAAACGAACTTTGAAAAAAGAGTTCGGCGAGGAAGTCGACTAACAGAGTTATGTCTGTAGGTATGCTCACAGGCCGTCCTGCAGAGGAGATGCCCGATTCTACAGGTGGCCTTCTTCCCGAGCTCTTACAACTGCACGAACGAGTTCGGCAGGTGATGAAAGGCGTCGCCCAGGCCTTGTGGCCATCTGTCTCCCTGCCCGAAGGCCTTGGGGAGCTTGCGGAGAGGCTCCAGGGAGCGCGGCGGCGCTTCCGATTATGGAAGATATCGGCCTGCCGTCAAGGCGCCAGGGAGGCCTGGGCCATGGTGAAGACGACGTACATGAAGGCTGGCCCAAACCAGATGGCCGAGGTCGGACCTGTGGGGCCAGATGGGAAGGAGATCCCTGTGAGCTTAGTGTACGGCCATGTAGAATTGGCCGCAAAGTATTCCCAGCAGGACTGTAAACTAGACAGCCTGTTAGATGGCATTGAAGAGGAATACAATCACTCAAATTGACTATGTAATTTAAGGTGACATGTAAAATGCCTTCTAGCCGGATTGTAGATCGTTTGTCATAGCAGACCTTTTTGCTTCAACCTCGGGACCCAATAGTCCGGAGTGTGTCTGAATACCCTCGCGGTTATATAAAAACCAGGGCATGCGCGGAGACCAGGCTTAGGGGTCATTAGTGCTTTATCAGACAAGTGCCCAACTAGTTATGTTATATTACATGGTTAGTAAGAAACATCTTCCAGGGAGAATAGTTCCGTTAGGGGTTCCTTTCCCTGGGAGGCATGCCCTAAGGTGCATGTCCGGACTGCGAAAAAAGCAGAAAACATCTGGGGGCAGATACATAAATAGGTAAGAAATATTCTTTTAGTTCACTGACCGAATATTCTCTTAAGAACGCTAGCTTTCGGCCTCACCCAGTCTGAGGTACACATCTGGCTGACCCGACAGTAACAATCGCAGAGGTGCTCCCTTTACCACCTAGCCGAACAATCGGGAACGTAGGGGTAAGCACAGGAACCCGGCAACCCTGCTTGGCCAAAACTTAAGTCATATCGATGCATATAATGGTGAATAAAAGGTACATGCGGAAGTGTGACACATGTCTTGGGCACGAAGCCCTTATAATTAAGCTTCTGTGAAAGAAGCCCCCAGGTATAATGAGCGCTGATAGCGCGTCAAGTTTGTGCGAACAATGCGTTAACGAGACTTTCAAGGTTTGAAAGAAAAAAGAGGGAGAAGGAGAAAAAATAGAAGACATCTCAAATGTAAAATATGGACAGAGGAAGGAGACAAACTCAGAATCTGGCGCTAGGCGTAGAATCTTCGGAGACGTGCTGCGTTCCATGGGTTCGGCTCGAGTCGGTTATCCGATGCATCTCGCAGACGGTAAGCTCCGCCGGTCAGGACTTGGTCGATGATAAAGGGACCTTCCCATTTGGGCTTTAGTTTGTTCTTTTTCTTGTCCGGCAGGCGTAGAACTAGCTCGCCAACATTGTAAGTTTTGGCCCGTACTTCTCTGCTTTGATATCTTCGAGCCTGCTGTTGATAGAATGCGGAACGGGCTTTTGCTACGTCACGCTCCTCCTCCAAGGCGTCCAAATTGTCCTGCCGATCGAGCTCGGCTTCTCTTTCTTCGTACATGCGCATGCGAGGTGCGTCATGAATTATGTCGCAGGGCAGAACTGCCTCTGTGCCGTATACCATAAAGAATGGTGTGAATCCGGTCGTGCGATTCGGAGTGGTCCGCAGCCTCCAGAGTACGGAGTCGAGCTCCTCTACCCAGTGCATGTTAAATTCCTTGAGGGACCGCACTAATCTGGGTTTGATGCTGCTCATAATTAAACCATTTGCTCGCTCAACTTGACCGTTAGTTTGAGGGTGATAGACTGAAGCGTAGTCGAGCTTAATGCCCGTGTTTTTGCACCAGAGTTTGACCTTGTCGGCCGTAAAGTTCGTGCCGTTATCAGTGATGATGCTGTGGGGGACACCGTAACGGTGTACGACCCCTGATATGAAGTCTATCACCGGTCCGGATTCGGCCGTCTTGACAGGCTTGACCTCTATCCATTTGGTGAATTTATCCACCATGACCAGTAGGTATTTTTGCTTGTGGGTTCCCCCTTTAAGGTGTCCGACCATGTCAAGCCCCAATACCGTGAAGGGCCAGGTGATGGGTATAGTTTTGAGGGCGGTGGGTGGCATGTGGCTTTGATTAGCAAAGAGCTAGCATCCGACGCATCGTCGGACTAAGTCCTGAGCATCTGCCCGGGCCGTCGGCCAATAGAATCCTGTACGGAAGGCCTTTCCTACAAGGGCCCTGCCTACGGCGTGGTGCCCGCCGAGTCCGGCATGTATTTCAGCCAGAAGATTCCGCCCTTCCTCTTCGGAGATACACCTTTGGAGGACTCCGGTTGTGCTTTTCTTATAAAGCTCTCCCTCATGGACTTTATAGGCTTTAGATCGCCGCACTATGCAGCGGGCCTCGTTTTGGTCCTCGGGAAGTTCTTGCCTGGTTAGGTAGGCTAGGAATGGTTCTGTCTACGGGGCAATGACTGCCATTATTACGTGGGCTGACGATGTTATTTCATTGGTAGAACCACCAACTGTGTCAGAATGTTCGGTGTGGGGCAGTGCGGTTGGGTCCGGGTTGTTATTTCCGGACTCTCCCTCCCATAATATGGGTGGCTTGAATAGCCTCTCTAGGAAGATGTTGGGGGGGGGGGGACGGCATCGCGCTTTGCGCCGATGCGTGCCAACACGTCTGTTGCCTGGTTGTTATCTCGGGCTATATGGCGAAATTCGAGCCCCTCAATCCGAGCTGACATTTTTAGTACGGCATTGCGATAGGCTGCCATTTTTGGATCCTTGGCATCAAAGTCTCCATTTATTTGGGATATCGCGAGGTTCGAATTCCCCGCACCTCTAGGCGTTGAATGCCCATTAGACTGCCATCCGGAGACCATGTAGAAGGGCCTCGTATTCGGCTGCGTTGTTGGAGTCCGTATACATTATCTGGAGTACGTATTGAACTGTATCTCCGGTTGGGGACGTCAGAATGACGCCAGCTCCCAGGCCAGCCAACATTTTGGAGCCGTCGAAGTGCATTATCCAGTAGGAATATGCGTCATACTCTTTAGGGAGTTCGGCTTCGGTCCATTCGGCGACGAAGTCGGCCAAAACTTGCGACTTAATAGCTCTCCGTGGCTTATAGGTTATGTCGAACGGGAGGAGCTCAATGGCCCATTTGGCAATCCGGCCTGTCGCGTCGTGGTTGTTTATAATGTCGTTAAGGGGTACTTCAGATGCTACTGTTATTGAACACTCTTGAAAGTAGTGTCGCAGCTTCCGGGATGCCATAAATACTGCGTACGCTATCTTTTGATAATGCGGGTACCGTGACTTGCATGGAGTTAGGATAGTGGACACGTAGTAAACTGGTTTTTGAAGAGGGAACTTGTGTCCGTCCGTTCTCGTTCGACAACGAGCACCGCGCTTACAACTTGATGGGTTGCCGCGATGTATAATAGCATTGGTTCACCCATGTTGGGCGCGGCCAGGACCGGGTTTGTTGCCAATATGGCTTTTATTTCTTCGAGTCCGGTCGTGGCTGCATCCGTCCACTCGAAGTGTTCGGTGCGTCGGAGGAGGCGATAAAGGGGTAATGCCTTTTCTCCCAAACAGGAGATGAAGCGGCTTAGAGCCGCCACACATCCAGTCAATTTTTTTATTTGTTTGAGGTCTTTTAGGATATCCAAATGTGACAGAGCTCGGATCTTGGCTGGATTTGCTTCAATTCCTCTACCAGATACAATGAAGCCCAAGAGCTTTCCAGCTGGTACGCCAAAAACACATTTTTCTGGGTTGAGCTTAATGTCATATGTTCGGAGATTATCGAACGTGAGCCTCAAGTCGTCTACTAGAGTTTCGACGTGCTTGCTTTTGACGACCACATCGTCTACGTATGCCTCCACTGTTTTGCCGATCTGGTTTGCCAGACAACTCTGAATCATGCGCTGATATGTTGCGCCGGTGTTTTTGAGCCCGAAGGGCATTGTGTTGAAGCAGAATGGGCCGTACGGAGTGATGAATGCCGTTGCAGCTTGGTCAGGCTCTGCCATCTTAATTTGGTGGTAGCCAGAGTATGCGTCGAGGAAACACAACGAATCGTGTCCTGCGGTAGCGTTGATGATTTGATCAATGCGGGGGAGGGGAAAGGGATCCTTTGGGCAAGCCTTGTTGAGGTCCTTGAAATCGACGAACAGATGATTTGATCAATGCGGGGGAGGGGAAAGGGATCCTTTGGGCAAGCCTTGTTGAGGTCCTTGAAATCGACGCACAGGCGCCAGGATTTGTCCTTCTTTGGTACCATCACCAGGTTTGCTAGCCAGTCCGGATGTTTTATATCTCTGATGAATCCGGCCTCCAATAGTTTGGCTAGCTCCTCTCCCATGGCATGTCTCTTGGGTTCGGAGAAACGCCGAAGAGCCTGTTTGACTCGCTTGAATCCTTTTAGGATGTTTAGGCTGTGCTCGGCCAGCCGGCGTGGGATTCCTGGCATGTCTGAGGGGTGGCAGGCTAAAATGTCCCAATTTTCGTGTAGGAATTCTCTTAGTGCGGCGTCTACATCAGGATTTAATTGTGCCCCGATGGAGGCCGTTTTTGTAGGGTCCGTTGGATGCACTTGGAATTTGACTATTCCGTCCGCTGGTTTGAAGGAAATGGATTTGGATCTCTTATCGAGTATCACATCGTCCCTATTCACCGTGGAGCACAGCGCAGTGAGTTCCTCGGCCGCTAGGGCTTCGGATAGTGCCTCAAGGGCCAGTGCAGCTGTCTTATTTTTCGGCGTGGAGTGCTATGTCCAGGTCACTAGAAAGAGTGATGATTCCGTTGGGCCCGGGCATTTTGAGCTTCATTTACCCATAATGGGGTATAGCTTGGAAAATTGTGAATGCCTCTCGCGCTAATAGAGCGTGGTATCCGCTGCTGAACGGGGCCACTTGGAACGTGACCTCCTCGGACCTGTAATTATCCGGCGTGCCGAACACCACATCCAGTGTGATTTTTCCTGTACAGCGTGCTTCCCGACTGGGGATTATTCCTCTAAAGGTTGTGCTGCTTCGCTCAATGCGGCTCCAGTCTATCTCCATTTTTCGGAGGGTTTCCTCGTAAATGAGGTTCAATCCGCTGCCACCGTCCATGAGTACCTTGGTAAGGCGAAAGCCGTCCACTATCGTACTGAGGACCAATGCAGCTGGTGCTCGGGCTGTTCAGAATTTAGGTTCGTCATCTATCTTCTTCTAGTATATTCTTAAAACGATAGAAAACGAACGGCAGAGATTTAATACTTCAAAGTTAAGATATTTGAACGGAGGAGATTCATTGGCATATTAGCTTCCTTCGACGCACTAGATTCAATCGGATATGTAAAAGCAGTTTTTTTTCATTGGAGATACGTAAATCAAATTGGTTTCGTGTGCTGCTGGGACTCAAAACGCAAGTCTGACTTCAAGTACAATTGTTTGGCTTCCAAAAGAGGGATAGGTGCAGTCCCTTTGAGACAACCCATAAATAGAGGGACATGTGCACATCTTTCAACACATCTACACCTTAATTTGATCTCCGTAGGCATTGTTTATTATTTTGAAAGACACAGACAACAGACGTACTCGGCTACACATACCTAAATTATCTCACGGATGTACATGGCTAGAGGAGTCTTAGAAAAAACATACGGAGAGAATAGGATAGGAGAGGGGGAAAAAAGCACACTCACATACCTAAATAATCTCACGTACATTGACATGGCTAGAGGAATGTCTTGAAAAAAAAACAGAGCTAGGGGATAGCAGTTCGGTTTGTATAGGAAGACTATTACCCCAATAATACTAATATACTCTTTAGTACTCCCTCCGTTCCTTGATATAAGGTGTATAGATTTTTGAGAAAAAAATCCGAAATATAATGTGTATTGCGTTGCACCACTCGTTTGGACAATTTTTTTAGGGATTTGATTACATTTCCTTGTATCAGGCAAGCTCCTCTATTTTCTCATGTCAATTAGTCATGTATAATATTACCCAAAACTTGTGAAATTTTTCCTCCATGTGCGTTCTTTAATTTTCGTACCAAAACCTATACACCCTATATTTAGGAATGGAGGGAGTATAAGAAATTGTTAAATAAAGCAACCTCTCAAAAAAAAAAATCAGGTGTTTTATGATCCATCTAATTCCATACAGTAACATGACTGATGATTTTAGCAAAAAAAGAATCTCTGGGGAGCTAATTAGATTTGTATTTAAACATAAAAACACATTTCTGAAATATCATATAAAATATTTGAAATAAGAACAGAATGAATTAGACTGTGCATATAAATCAATAGAGATACACCTCTTATTGGGTGGATGTATACTAAATGTTGTAACACAAAGCGGGAATAAATGAGAATGAAATATTATTTTATGAAAATACATATATAACAATACAACATATCAAGCTACACAAATTGTCGATTCACCCTAATAGTTTGACATATGAAATCTCAAACAAAACAAAATAAAGCTTATTTCAATATGTATGTCCGAGCAAGTACGTATTAATGTATGCATATAATCCTTCTTAGTAATAATTTTGAAAATTAATTAGAATAATTAACACAAAAATTATTAAAAATAAAAGAAACATTATATATTTAGTTGTGGACCACAATATTAACGAGCATGTGTCTTTCATGTCTTACTATGATTTACCGAAATGAAAGTAATTGATAATTTACACTTACCACCCAAGTGGAAAAGGCTCACATGACATATGATATTCAGTGCATTTAACGACAACATCTAGAAGACAATAAATTCAAGTTAAACAACAAATATTGTGTCTAGCCGCGCAAATGCGCGGGTTACCCTGCTAGTTGGCATTAAAGGTAATAGCCGTGTCACTCCATGGGTTTATTGTTGCTACTTGGTAGACTTCGGTGAGGCTACGGAGTGTTCGTTTCCGCATATTATTTGATGCGAAAGTCTCGAAGACTGTTAATACCGTACTAGTATCCCTGGATGGGTGCTCTAGAGCTAGAAGCTCTTCGCCGCTTTTGGCCACCTGTCGTAGTATCCAACATGCTCTAAGGCTATGAGTTGGAGTAGCGCCCTCTGTACTATGAGTTTACAGGGTCCATTGAGCCATCCCTCCAGTACGGTTCTATGCCCTATAGAGGGTTTTTGCTTTTTGGTATTTAACCCAGGTGCCTGGCGATGATGCACCCTTTTATTTCGGACTGGGGTTGTATTCAAGCCCGGATTGTCCCAAAATCTTGCTTCGGTTTTCCAGGCGCTTTCCATCGCACAGTACTTTCGTACTATGGACGCCAAGTCAGTAAAGCGTGTGATGTCACGACGACTTACAGCATTGAGGATCCCGTTGTTCATGAAATTGTTGCAGAATAATGAGATTGCGTCCTCCTAGCGGCAGTCCTTTATCATGTCCATAACCAGGAGGAATCTGGCCCAGTAATGGTGTACTGTTTCTACGGGCTCTTGCCAAATTTGAGATAGGTCGCTTATGTTTGGGTGGGCGGGTGGAATTAAATCCGGAACCGCGCCCAGTCTAAGACTTAAGGGCCAAGGAGCTTCCGAACTTGGAAGCTTGGATTCTAGGATGTTGTCCAATGAATGTAGCCCGCTGCCTGACTTTAGGTTCAGGTCTTGAGTGACGTCCTCTCCTCCGCGGGAATCCGGCATGGAGGGATTGGGAATCCTGATGTAGCTAGTCCTTAAAATAGAAGAAGGGTCACCGTATTGTCCCTCCACCACAGCAACGTGGTGGGTAGCCTGGGGAGAGTTAATCTCTCTCAGATCGGGTTTAGGCCCAATCTGATCATAGTCTGTAGCGACTCCCAGGGCGGCGATGCGATCCAAGAGCTCGTTTAAGGAAGAGAGCTCCATCGGATCTAACTGCTCGGCGAGCTCCGAGTTAACGTGAAGATTGCTTTCGATGACCCGAGAAGTCATCGTCGGCGCGGCGGCCGAACAGGCGGTCATAAGAACCGCCTAGCCGGAGAGTTTGGCCAACAGCCAAAGCTTCTTTAGCAACAGTGCCGTCTTTATAGACGGGATGAGGCATCCTTCCTGACGGGCGCATTTACACGTAGGAACTCTCAATGAAAGCACCAATGTCGGTGTCAAAACTGGCGGATCTCGGTAGGGGGTCCCGAACTGTGCGTCTAGGCGGATGGTAACAGGAGACAAGGGACACGATGTTTTTACCCAGGTTCGGGCCCTCTCGATGGAGGTAAAACCCTACTCCCGCTTGATTAATATTGATGATAAGGGTAGTACAAGAGTATATCTACCACGAGATCAAAGAGGCTAAACCCTAGAAGCTAGCCTATGGTATGATTGTTGTTCGTCCTACGGACTAAAACCCTTCGGTTTATATAGACACCGGATAGGGTTAGGGTTACACCGAGTCGGTTACAATGGTAGGAGATCTACATATCCGTATCGCCAAGCTTGCCTTCCACGCCAAGGAAAGTCCCATCCCGGGACGAAGTCTTCAATCTTGTATCTTCATAGTCCAAGAGTCCGGCCAAAGGCTATAGTCCGGCTATTCGGACACCCCCTAATCCAGGACTCCCTCACCCTTCTTGAACACTGTTAATGCTAGGATAGATTGCAAAAATAATGTTGTTACTATTGGCTTGGATGAAATGGTTCATGAGTTTAATTTCTCTAAATTTAGTAAACAACATCGTGAGGAAGAATTGCCTAGTAAGGGTGAAATTATTGGTCTTGCTTCTATTGCCGTGCCTCCTAGTGATCCTTTAGAACATTATTTGCAAGACCATGAAAATGATATGCTTATGAATAAAAGAAGTGAAATAGATGAAGTATTCTTTAAACAGGAACCTATTCTGCAACACAATTTGCCTGTTGCAATCCTAGGGGATCCTCCTCCACCCAAGGGTGATCCCGTGTTTGAGCTTAAACCGTTGCCTGATAATCTTAAATATGCTTATCTTGATGAAAAGAAAATATATCCTCTTATTATTAGTGCTAACCTTTCAGAGCATGAAAAAGAAAGATTATTGAAAACTCTGAAGAAGCACCATGCCGCTATTGGATATACTCTTGATGATCTTAAGGGCATTAGTCCCACTCTATGTCAGCATAAAATAAATTTGGAGGCGAATGCCAAACCAGTTCGTGATCCTCAACGATGTTTGAATCCTAAAATGAAAGAAGTGGTAAGAAAAGAAATACTCAAGCTTCTGGAGGCAGGTATAATTTATCCCGCTGTCGATAGTCGATGGGTAAGTCCTGTCCATTGTGTCCCTAAGAAGGGAGGTATTATCGTTGTCCCTAATGATAAAGATGAATTGATTCCGCAAAGAATTATCACAGGTTATAGGATGGTAATTGATTTCGCATAAATTAAATAAAGCTACTAAGAAAGATCATTACCCCTTACCTTTTGTTGATCAAATGCTAGAAAGATTATGCAAACATACACATTATTGCTTTCTAGATGGTTATTCTGGTTTCTCTCAAATACCCGTGTCGGCTAAAGATCAATCAAAGACTACTTTTACATGCCCTTTTGGTACTTTTGCTTACAGATGTATGCCTTTTGGTTTATGTAATGCACATGCTTCCTTTCAAAGATGCATGATGGCTATATTCTCTGATTTTTGTGAAAAGATTTGTGAGGTTTTCATGGACGACTTTTCCGTCTATGGTTCCTCTTTTAATGATTGCTTGAGCAATCTTGATCGAGTTTGCAGAGATGTGAAGAAACTAATCTTGTCTTGAATTGGGAAAAGTGCCACTTTATGGTTAATGAAGGTATTGTCTTGGGGCACAAAGTTTCTGAAAGAGGTATTGAAGTTGATAAAGCGAAAGTTGATGCTATTGAAAAGATGCCATGTCCCAAGGACATCAATGGTATAAGAAGTTTCCTTGGTCATGACGGATTTTATAGTAGGTTCATTAAGGACTTCTCAAAAATTTCTCGGCCTGTGACGAATTTATTACAAAAAGATGTACCATTTGTCTTTCATGATGATTGTGTAGAAGCATTTGAAATACTTAAGAAAGCATTAGTCTCGCACTGTTGTTCAGCCACTGATTGGAATTTACTGCTTTGAAATTATGTGTGATGCTAGTGATTATGTTGTAGGTGTTGTTCTAGGGCAAAGAGTTGATAAGAAATTAAATGTTATCCATTATGCTACTAAGACTCTAGACAATGCTCAAAGAAATTATGCTACTACCGAAAAGGAACTTTTAGCAATTGTATTTGCTTGTGATAAATTCAGACCCTATATTGTTGATTCTAAAGTAACTATTCACACTGATCATACTGCTATTAAATATCTGATGGAAAAGAAAGATGCTAAACCTAGACTTATTAGATGGGTTCTCTTGCTACAAGAATTTGATTTGCATATTGTTCATAGAAAGGGAGCTGAGAACCCCGTGGCAGATAACTTATCTAGGTTAGAGAATGTTCCTGATGACCCACTACCTATTGATGATAGCTTTCCTGATGAACAATTAAATGTCATAAGCACTTCTTGTAGCACTCCATGGTATGCTGATTATGCTAATTATATTGTTGCTAAATTTATACCTCCTAGCTTCACATACCAACAAAAGAAAAAGTTCTTCTATGATTTGAGACGTTACTTTTGGGATGACCCACATCTTTATAAAGAAGGAGTAGATGGTGTTATTAGACGTTGTGTACCTGAGCATTAACAGGAACATATCCTACGCAAGTGTCACTCCGAAGCTTATGGAGGACACCACGCTGGAGATAGAACTGCACATAAGGTATTGCAATCCGGCTTTTATTGGCCTATTCTCTTCAAGGATGCCCGTAAGTTTTTTTTGTCTTGCGATGAATGTCAAAGAATTGGTAATATTAGTAGACGTCAAGAAATGCCTATGAATTATTCACTTGTTATTGAACCATTTGATGTTTGGGGCTTTGATTGTATGGGACCTTTTCCTGCCTCTAATCGATATACACGTATTTTAGTTGCTGTTGATTACGTTACTAAGTGGGTAGAAGCTATTCCAACTAGTAGTGCTGATCACAATACCTCTATTAAAATGCTTAAGGAAGTTATTTTTCTGAGGTTTGGAGTCCCTTGATATTTAATTACTTATGGTGGTTCACACTTTATTCATAGTGCTTTCCGTAAAATGCTTGCTAAATATGACGTTAATCATAGAATTGCATCTCCTTATCACCCACAGTCTAGTGGTCAAGTAGAATTGAGTAATAGAGAGCTCAAATTAATTTTGCAAAAGACTGTTAATAGGTCTAGAAAGAATTGGTCCAGGAAACTTGATGATGCATTATGGGCATATAGAACTGCATATAAGAATCCTATGGGTATGTCTCTGTATAAAATGGTTTGTGGAAAAGCATGTCACTTACCTCTCGAACTAGAACATAAGGCATATTGGGCTATTAAAGAGCTCAACTATGATTTCAAACTTGCCGGTGAGAAGAGGTTATTTGATATTAGCTCACTTGATGAATGGAGAACCGAAGCTTATGAAAATGCCAAGTTATTTAAAGAAAAAGTTAAAAGATGGCATGACAAAAGTATACAAAAGCGTGAGTTTAATGTAGGTGATTATGTATTGCTATACAACTCTCGTTTAAGATTTTTTGCAGGAAAACTTCTCTCTAAATGGAAAGGTCCCTATGTTATCGAGGAGGTCTATCGTTCCGGTGCCATAAAAATCAACAACTTCGAAGGCACAAATCCGAAGGTGGTAAACGGTCAAAGGATCAAACATTATATCTCAGGTAATCCCATAAATGTTGAAACCAATATTATTGAAACCGTAACCCCGGAGGAATACATAAGGGACACTTTCCAGACCGTTTCAGACTCCGAAAAGGAATAGGTATGTGGTACGGTAAGTAAACCGACTCCAAAACAATTTTTAAGTCAATATTTCTCTCTTTTGGAATATTTAGAAAAATAGAAAAATAAGTGGCAGTCCGGGAAGGACACGAGGCCTCCACGAGGGTGGTGGGCGCGCCCTACCCCCTTGGGCGCGCCCCCCAACCTCGTGAGCACCGCGTGTGCCCTCCGGACTCCGTTTTCTTGCACGATACATATTTTGGTCGGTAAAAATTCATTATATATTCTCCCGAAGGTTTTGACTCCCGTATCACGCAAATATCTCTTGTTCTTGTTTCGAGCTGTTTTTCTGACAGATCTAGATCATCATGACGTCCCCAAGTTCTTCCAAGGACAAGTTCTTCGAGAAGGTGATCAACCCTTACCTCGCGGAGGTGCTGCGACACCCTCAAACCGTTGAGATCCGTGATGGGTTGCTGCACATCCGCGAAGTTGAGGGACCAAAGGGAACCGGAAGCGTGGAGGCGAGACTCGAAGCAATGGAGCAACAAGTTTTCAAGTGCTAGGGGATGGTGGAGCGTGGAATTAACGCTAGCCACAAGTTGCTCTCGGAGTTCACCAACAACTACGAGCCGGATGCCAAGAACACCGAGGATGCCATCTTCAAGCTACATGAGAAGATCGAGCACCTCCAAGCCCAAATCTATGATCTGCAAAATCAAAACTGTGAGTATGAATCTAGATTCAAAAGGATGAGTTTGGCTGCAGATTTGAGGATTCCGGAGACTCGATACTCCTTCTATGATGGTGAGCCTTTGCCATGGAAGGTGGACGACAAGCCTCCATCATCAACAACACCTCCACCTTCACCGACCAAGAAGGAGATATAATCACATGGGTATGGGCACTCCCCTTGGCAACTGCCAAGCTCGGGGGAGGTGCCCCGGTATCGCATAACCATCACAACTCCTATCTTTACCGTTTTTCTTAGTTCGATCCTATTAGTAGTATCTTGATTTAGTAGACTAAAGTCATGGCATGATCTAGTTTTGAAGTTTTGCTTTATGATCTCTCTATGTAATCGAGTCCGTGAGCTATATATATAATAAAGTTTAGTGTTGAGTCAAGGGCTTGATTGTTTTGCCATGATCTTGGGTGAATAAAAGAAGAAGAATAAAAAATAAACAAAGAGTTCATATTGATATTATTGAAAGCTATGACTTCACATAGAAAGAGTATGATGATTAAAAGTTGTTGGGAGTTGGCAAATATAGCTTTGGTCATCGTTGCAATCAATAGGAAGTAATAAAGAAAGAGAGGTTTCACATATAGATATATTATCATTGACATCTTTTATGATTGGGAGCACTCATTAAAATACAACATGCTAAAGAGTTCATTTGGACAAGGAAGACAACGTGATGAGTTATGTTTTCTTATATCTGAGATAAAGTGTGTTGTCATGGATCCTCTAACATGTTGAGCTTGCCTTTCCCCCTCATGCTAGCCAAATTCTCAGCACCAAGTAGAGATACTACTTGTGCTTCCAAATACCCTTAAACCA
The DNA here is from genome assembly GCA_021605145.1 of Aegilops bicornis. Classification (NCBI taxonomy): domain Eukaryota; kingdom Viridiplantae; phylum Streptophyta; class Magnoliopsida; order Poales; family Poaceae; genus Aegilops; species Aegilops bicornis. The sequence continues at coordinate 66,573,937 of CM038675.1, read as the reverse complement.
GTTTAGCCATGAGAGTCCACCATATCTACCTATGGATTGAGTAAGATCCTTCAAGTAAGTTGTCATCGGTGCAAGCAATAAAAATTGCTCTCTAATTATGCATGACTTATTAGTGCAGAGAAAATAAGCTTTGTACGAACTTGTTGTGGAAGTAATAAAAGCGAGGGACTGCATAATAAAGTTCCACATGCAAGGGGCAATATAAAGTGACGTTCTTTTGCATTAAGATTTTGTGCATCCAACCATAAAAGCGCATGGCAACCTCTGCTTCCCTCTGCGAAGGGCCTATCTTTTTTTATTATATTCTACCTTATGCAAGAGTCACGGTGATCTTCACCTTTCCTTTTTCATTTTATCCTTTGGCAAGCCCAGCATGTTGGAAAGAACATGATATACATATCTAATTGGATGTAGGGGATCATGAATTATTATTGTTGATATTACCCTTGAGGTAAAAAGTTGTGGGGCAAAACTATAAGCCCCTATCTTTCTCTGTGTCCGATTAAAACTCCGTAACCACTAGTATTGCGTGAGTGCTAGCAATTATGAAGGACTAAGTGATAGTTGAGTATGTGGACTTGCTTTTAAGCTCTGACATAGACTCTTTCCAATATTATGATAAATTGCAATTGCTTCAATGACTGAGGTTATAATTTGTTGGTGCCCAATAAGGTTTCTGATTCATACTTTTGCATTGTGAAAAGATCATCGCTTAAACATAAGTAATCATATGACAAAAATCTATATATGTTGCTATTATGAGAATAATCATGATGCCTTCATGTCCGTATTTTATTTTTATCGACGCCTCTACCTCTAAACATGAGGACATATTTATTGTTATCGGCTTTTCGCTTGAGGACAAGCAAGGTCTAAGCTTGGGGGAGTTGATACGTCCATTTTGCGTCATGATTTTATATCGATATTTATCGCATTATGGGCTGTTATTTCACGTTATGTCACAATACTTATGCTATTCTCTCTTATTTTACAAGGTTTACATGAACAGGGAGAATGCCGGCAGCTGGAATTCTGGGATGGAAAAGGAGCAAATATTGGAGATCTATTCTATGCAATTCCAAAAGTCCTGAAACTCCACGGAATATCTTAAAATAAATAAAGAAAATTTGTCGCCAAAGATGAAGGCCAGGGGGTCCACACCCTGCTCACGAGGGTGGGGGCCCCCTGGTGGCTTTCCGATGCCCATCTTCTCCTATATGAAGTCTTTCGATGAGAAAAAAACATTAAGCAACCTTTCGGGACGAGGCTCCGCCGCCACGAGGCGGAACCTTGGCGGAACCAATCTAGGGCTCCGGCGCAGCTGTTCTGTCGGGGACACTTCCCTCCGGGAGGGGGAAATCATCACCATCGTCATCACCAGCGGTCCTCTCATCGGGAGAGGGCAATCTCCATGAACATCTTCACCATCACCATCTCATCTCCAAACCCTAGTTCATCTCTTGTATCCAATTCTTGTCTCCAAGTCCGGGATTGGTGCTAGTTGGTTGCTAGTAGTGTTGATTACTCCTTGTAGTTGATGCTAGTTGGTTTATTTGGTGGAAGATCATATGTTCAGATCCTTTATGCATATTATTACCCCTATGATTATGAACATGAATATGATTTGTGAGTACTTACCTTTGTTCCTGAGGACAAGGGAGAAGTCTTGCTATTAGTAGTCATGTGAATTTGGTATTCGTTCGATATTTTGATGAGATGTATGTTGTCTAACCTCTAGTGGTGTTATGTGAACGTCGACTACATAACACTTCGCAATTATTTGGGCCTATAGGAAGGCATTGGGAAGTAATAAGTAGATGATGGGTTGCTAGAGTGACATAAGCTTAAACCCTAGTTTATGCGTTGCTTCGTAAGGGGCTGATTTGGATCCATATGTTTCATGCTATGGTTAGGTTTACCTTAATACTTTTGTTGTAGTTGCGGATGCTTGCAATAGAGGTTAATCATAAGTGGGATGTTTGTTCAAGTAAAACAGCACCCAAGCACCAGTCCACCCACATATCAAATTATCAAAGTACCGAACGTGAATCATATGAACGTGATGAAAACTAGCTTGACGATATTCCCATGTGTCCTCGGGAGCGCTTTTCGTATTATAAGAGTTTGTCCAGGCTAGTCCTTTGCTACAAAAAGGATTGGGCCACCTTGCTGCACTTTATTTACTCTTGTTACTTGTTGCTCGTTACAATTTATCTTGTCACAAAACTATCTGTTACCACTTATTTCAGTACCTGCAGAGAATACCTTGCTGAAAACCGCTTATCATTTCCTTCTGCTCCTCGTTGTGTTCGACACTCTTACTTATCGAAAGGACTACGATAGATCCCCGATACTTGTGGGTCATCAGGCGCCAAAACTACCTCTCCACCAGCCGCGAAACCTCGGCGTCCTCCATCCGCCACCCCATCCCACCCATCAACCGCCGCCCTCCTCCATCACGCCAGAGCCGATACCCCGACGTCGTTGTCCACCGCAACCTCAACCGCAACGCCCTCCACGGCTAGTAGTTGAAGCCGAGGCCGAGCCGTCCATACCCGAGGCAGTTCAACCATGCCGTCCTGCGCCTCACCGCTGCCGCTCCAACTTCGCCACCCTCCACCGCACCGGAGCTGTTCCTGCTACGCCGTCCTTCATCGCCTCAGATCTGCTTCCCCTCCGCCGACATACGGCCACGGCAACACAGTTAAAAATTTGGCCATGGGTTTGTCCAAGCCTGCACCCTCCAGAACATCGGTTTCCCTGGTAAAAAGAAGAATATCGGCGCAACATGTGGAGGTGACCACACCGGCAACCGAAGAAGGTACTCCTCTTCCCTTATTCATGCAAATCTTACGTCTCTGCTTGCACGGTATTCATCCCACAGAAGACACTAGTTGACCGCTTCTTCTTGATACTAGATGTTCCTAGTAACTCGCGATGCACAAGGTTTCTCCTCATATACTATTTCACCTTAGCTAGAGGTCCGTCGCCCCCTGAATTTCAATTTCTGGCCAGTTGATTCCCAATTAACGGAAGCATTCCCCGGCGTAACGGGCGCTAGTACGACTATTACACTGGGAAAGAGCGCCTTGGTGTTTATCTTAGGGGCGTGTGCGGCCTAGAGCTACTGGCGCCCGATCTGGAGGTCGGCCGGGATTAAAGGGGTGGCTTGGGGGCGCTGCCAAGCACGGCGGTGGTGTGAGGTCGATGGGAGGGCGGGACAGCGGAGGCACGGGTCTAGGCCGGTGGTCGCAGGCGGTTCAAGAAAGATCGTCAACAGTGACTGGCGGGAGGTAGACGATGGCCATCTTCCCGTTCCTTATAGATCGGACGGTTCATTAAAAAAATCTTCTGACCTATTTATTTCCAGTCGACTGTTATCTTAGATATGACCACATGTGGTGGTGTGCTGGAGGAGTACCTGCATTTCCTGTGCTCATATATTACAAAATCATACGGAGTAGAATCTAATTTTGTTTGCCATGCAGTGTTGTAGAGCTATCATATGTCTACTGTCATTTATTTTTCAGCCACCTGCTATCTCCTACTTTTACAGCGCACTAGTTCTGCACACACTTCACCCATACTCTCACTATTGTGTTTTTATGCAAGGGTATTTCAGACCCTGCCTTGATGTATGTAAAAGAGAAGAGAGAAGTCGCTCCAGCGTGGTACGCGGCTAGGCCAGACACGTATCAAGGCTTTAAAGGGTGTAGTGTCAGCAGATGGAGACGGGGAACGTAGCTCTGAACCACTATCCCAGGTGCTTGCTTTAACTTCGCGGTGTCATATGTGGTTGCATGTTCCATATGGTGTCTAGCTTGTATTCGAAAGGCCAAAGTCGGTCTTTATTAAGATAAGGAAAGATATTTTTTACATGAACCACCATCTCGTGAGCACCAGACGACAAATAGCTAGTCGAGGCCTTTGGCCGAGCCAGTGACAAGCCCAGCAAAGACAGGCATCACCTAGAAGCCAACTAAAAAGCCGCGATGGTGGCGAAGCAGCCTGCCTCCCACCAGGCTCTCAGGTCCTAGATGATCACGTTCACCACTCCAGCCGGATGTCTAGCTTATATTGCTTCCAATTTGGTTAAATTGCATCTGCTTAGCTTACACATTATACCTTTGAATATGACATGCCTTTCTGTTTTTGGTACATACTAGTACATCTATGTATTAACCATGTCCTTACATCAAACTAATGTTCTTGTGTATCCCTCATTAATCACTTATGACGAGGCAGGCAGGCAAGGGGACTACTCCTCATTTAAAGAATGCAGCGTCAGCCTCCCGACATGATTCTCAAGAAACAGAAATGCTAGATGAAGATAGTGAACGTAGCTCTGTAGTTGATTATAGCATTTCCCCTACACTAGCATCGCAGGTGCTTGCTCTAACTTGGTAGCGTGATATGTGGTTGCATGTTGCATATGGTGTCTAGATTGTAAATTCTTCCAATCTGGTTAAACTGCATGTGCTAGTCTGCTTAGCTTATAGTACATTATACATGTTAATGTGACATGCCTTCCTGTATTTAGTACATAGTACATCTGTCTATTAAGCATGTCCTTACATAAAACTATTGTTTTTTTATCCCGCATCAATCAATATGACGAGACACCTTTAGTATATGCAGTGCGATATTAGTTGCATCTTTCATATGATTTATAGCATGCGCTGCTTCTAATTTGTTGAAATTCCTTTTATGATGGGACGCTTTTAACTTGGCAGAGTCATATTGGTTGCATCTTTCATGTGGTGTCTAGCTTGCATTGCTTCTTATTTGCTGGAATGGTTTCTGCTTAGTTTACACAAACAGTTGTGAATGTGCCATGTCGTCCTCTTTTTCGTACATATTCCATCCTGGTATCATGTGTTTGCCTTACATCAAAGTAGTGATTGTCAGTATCATGCATGAATGAGTTATGAAGAGAGAATTTTATTGCTTTTTCTTGTCGGTTTTACTTGACAATTCAAAATCAACAAAGCGGAAGGAAGTTAGCAAGGCAGCGGATAAAGGTGCTCCTTCCGAACGGAGGGCCTCTACAGTTTCTACTCCTCCACACCCCAAGATAATTTCCAAGACAACACATGCATAGACACTCAACAAAGTTGTGTTTATGATGAGCACGTCTCCCCAAGTGCAGCATCACTGGTGCTCCCTCTAACTTGGCACGGTTATATGTGGTTGCATGTTATGTGTGATATCTAGCTTGTATTGCTTCTAATTTTGTTGAATTCCATCTGCTTACTTTACACATTATACTTGAATAAGACACGTGTTCTTGTTTCTAGAACATACAATATCTGTCTATCACACCATGTTCTTACATCAAATTACTACTGTTGTGTAACCTGCAACAATCACTTATCATAAGACACGTTTGACTTTGGAGTGTGATATAGGTTACATCTCACATTCTTTTCTAGCTTGTACTACTAATTTGTTAAAATGGCACTTATGACGAGACAGTTTTAACTTGGTAGAGTGATATTCGTTGCATCTTTCATATGGTGTCTAGCTTTCATTGCTTCTAATTTGTTGAAATGCCTTCTCCTTAGTTTACACATCATAAGCTGTGAATATGCAATGCTGTGAATATGCAATGGCACTAATGATGAGAGACCTCTAACATGGTAGTGTGATGTTGTTTGCATCTTGCATATGATTTATTTCTTGTACTGCTTCACATTTGTTTAAACGCCATTTATGCTGAGACACTTTTAACTTGGCAGAGCGATATTTGTAGCATCTTTCATATGGTGTCTACCTTCCATTGCATTGCTTCTAATTTGGTGAAATGTCTTCTTCTTAGTTTACACATCATAGTTACAGTTATCTCTTCCGTCCCTGTTTTTCATACATATTACATCCTCCTATCATGTGGTCATCTAACATCAAAGTTCAGTTCGCATGCATCACGCATCAATTTGTTCTGAAGAACTAAATTGTTATTCGTTTTTCTTGTCGGCTTGACTTAACATGGCACAGAGAAAGAGGAAGAAACACAGAATGGCAGGGAATGAGAAGCGGATGAATCCTGCAGATTCTGCTGGTACTGATGGTGCAATAGAAGGTGAAAGTCCAGCGGAAAATTCTACAAACACGGCATCCCATGCTACACGAGCTGCAAAAAAAGCCAAACAGAAACAAATAGCTGCCACCAAACAAGCAGAGACAACCCTAGTTCTTGCAACACCTACCATAGTACTACCAGCTGCACGACATACTCGTGCGTCAACTGAGCTAGCAGCACATTCCCAAGCTCCCTTGCCACCTGACACTACTTCCCAAGCACTCTTGACACAAGACGAGTTGGCAATATCAGATGAACCTTGTGAGCTTCAACAACAAGAAGGTAGTTGCTGGAGTCAAGTTACAGTTGCATGCTTCTTTATATGTAGTCTCACAGTTTGATGTACACTAACACTTCCTATGTTCGTTGTTGGACTAGCACCTAGGCGCAAGAGGAAACAACATCAGGGATAATGCTCGATAGTTTAACTAAATCTAGAGGAGGAAGAATGGAGATCCGTTTTGAGGCAGGTTTAAAAAGGCCACGTGATGCTACAGAGTCAGCCAAGTTAGTATAAGAGGTAGCGGTTGCCGTTAGGTGTCATGTACGTATCCTCCCAACATGGATTCAATACAGGAATGACAAAGAAGAAACCCAGTTCAACACCTTCCTCGACCATTTATCTGTAAGTATGGTTATGTATGGAAACTAGTAATATCGTCTTGCTCTGTCCCATACTTTCTAGGTTGCTGATAATGAGACTCCCATAATTTTCAATAGATGAGGTTCAAGTTGGATAGCCAAGATGATGCAACCAGACAAGCTTGCACCCATGTTTTCAAGTCTGCTCTGCGACAGTATCGGTATAACTTGAGGAAAACCCACTTTGAAGGCAAGGCTAACAGTGAACTTTCCCAAACATCTCCAAAGGCAAAATATATCGGATGAAGACTGGAGGGCCTTGTTAAACACCGGTCCGATCCAAGTATCGTGTACATTATATATATGTGATCAGATCACATGTTGAAGTCCTATTGACGCATGTGCCACACAAATCTATCTTCTTGTAGGTCAACTGCTCAAAGAACAAGGCCAACTGCATTTAAAGTGAAATTCCAATAGACAGCGAGAATCTTGTAGTTATATTGCACAATCGCGAGGCTCTTGTAATTAGCTGATGTTTCACTCTTTTCGCTGTACCATATTATCAGATCTATATTGACTTGTTCGAAATGCAGAGGAAAGCCCGCAAGGACCAAAAATTACCTGAACCAAATGCTGTGGAAATCTTCAAGGATTGTCACACCAGCAAGAAGAAGGGCATGACTACACCAGTCAAATCCACTGTCGTAAGTCCTTAATCCTCATGCCTTTTAACTACTACTTACTCTGACTTGTGCCTTGAACTGCATGGTTTGCAGCCAATGTCTATTACTCTTTTCAATTTTATACACAATTTTCTTAGCGTGTCATTGCACCTTACAAGGTTTAAAAGGGAGGAGTGATGTTCCTTTGATCTTGACCCGTAATCTAGTTCCGTGCTGGACTTGCCCACACAATCTTACAATTGCCTGTTTGTCTGTTCTCAGTTGTTTTGTGATATGAATGATTTCATACTATGCTTACCATATTATAAACTCCGTCTCTTTATCCTTAGCCCTCAATACAATGTGAAGAAATAGACAATACATTAGTGATGGTACATGGTCATATGTTTGGAACCTGGTTTTATTATGTACTTTGCAATAAAATACAACTAATATTTTACATGGGTTCACCATAATAAGTTCTGTATATAGACCAAAGCTATTTTGTTTGGTTTTGCTGCCTCCTTAATATCTTATGTTCTGGTACTACTAATGTAAAACCACAACTTTTCAGCGAGCTATGGAAAAAATGGTGGAATCGCCACCTTCTGAAGGTGGCAAGGCAACTATAACCGCAATGTCAGCTCTTGCTGCAATGAGTCAGTACCTGTCCACTAACAGTGCCAAAAGCACGTTCAGTGCCAAAAGCACGTTCCTGCGTAATACTGGGTTGGTTGTTAAGGCAATATCGTCCAAACTACCTCATGATCAAGATATGCAAGCTCAAAGCAATGTTGTATCTGCGCTCCAGACACAAGTCCATTCCCTAACAGAGGCCCTTTGTGAAACAAGGAGAAACATTGCTCAATGTCGTCAAGATATGCATGGTTTTGAAACCAGACTATCAGACATTTTCTATGTTGTTTAGGGTAAATGAACGCGAGGGTTATGGTGCTCCATCGGGCAATACAGCATGAAAACGTAACAGTCAGGTCAAATGAACCGAGCTTCTGAACTTCTGGTGGTGCATTTATCTGCTAGACTGTTAAGTTTTATGCCAACCTTCCTTTTGTTATATAGTTGTAATTTGTTTTGGTGCGATACAAAACTTATTCTTTACGTGCAGCCACCGGCTAAAGAAAACAACAAGCCATTTTTGTATAGTGTAGGGTGTTCCCTATATTTGCACTGGTGGCGATCTTTGATGCCGAGTGGATGTAATCTATGCAATCGCCTTAATAGCCTAGCGTTAGTTTCGGCCTTATTTATTTCCTAGTCTTCTTTTTCCCTGGTTTGCTAGTGGCCGCAACTACCCATGGGCCATATACGAGCCGTAGGATCCATGGGTCTCCTACGGGCCGTCGATAAATGGGCCTGTAATCGGTGGGCCTCGGGCCGTCGGATAAATGGGTCTACATGGGTCGTAATCGGGCGTAATTAGTATCGGCCCAGCACGGTAACGAGCAGTTAACAGGCCGTAGGACTGCAAAAGCTTAATTACATCACTGCATAACGGGTCGTTAATGGGCCAGAATATAGGACGGGCTCGCCAGAAACGGGCCTACTCTTGCCATGGGCCGAATTTGGCCCATTAGGGTAACAGGCCAGTAACAGGCCGACTCTTGCCATGGGCCGAAATTTGCCCATTTGGGGAACACGCCAGTAACGGGCCGACTCTTGCCATGGGCCGAATTTGGCCCATTAGGGTAAAAAGCCAGTAACGGGCCGAAAGTAATCGAGGGCCAAAAAGGAGCCCAAGAACGTATGGGCCGTCAATAGGCCGAAAGCTAACACGAGCTGGAAACGGCCCATGTAAATCACGGGCCGTTAATGGGTACAAAGAAAATTACTGTTCATTATGGGCTAGAGTCACCGTGGGCCTGTAAAGGACCGAAAGATACGAAGGCCTCATATGAGCCGAAAGACGTCGTGGGCCATACATGGGCCAAAAGTGAAATGGGCTGGTGTTATATTCGACGGCCCACATGACGTTGTTGGGCCGATTTCCTTTAGTGCCTAACGGGCCGTGAGTTAACGGGCCGTAAAATGGGCTATTTGCGAAGAGACCGTTAACAGGCTTTTCATGGGCCAGCCCATTAACTTTTGACCAAGTCAAACGGGCCGGCTTTGTAAGCTAAATGGGCCAGTGGTGGGCCGTGGCACGTGTCGACATATCATAGGCGCCTATCTGACCCACTGATGAGCTAACACGTGTTTCGTCCGGCCAATAAGAACGTGGAAATTTCCCATTGGTCGGGGCAGTTAACGGGTTATCGGATCGAAAACCCGATCCGATAGCTTAACGGAGTTCCGTTACGGTGGATGCCATGTGTCGGTCACCCTTGACGAAAGCACTTCTGTGACGCGCGATTTATCGTCATGGAAGTGGACACTTCCGTGATGATAATTTTGGTAATGTCATGGAACACTTCTACGATAGCACAGGTATGACTATCTTGATTCTGTTCATAAATTTGTCATGGATGTACATGCATGACAAAAAACGCGACCTACTGTGACAAACACGTATCATCACGGAAGTGTATTTTTTTGTAGTGCTAGGGAAAATCGTTATTTCTATCTATCGGTCGCGCCATGGAGCAGAACCAAATTTTACAAGTTACAAGTTCAAAAGGAAAAGCCTGACGTGTTCGCGTCGCACCCCCACACGGTTGGTCCGGCACACCGCTCAAGGGGGGATGCGTGTTGTGTTGCATTTTCACTTACAAGTGGGACCGCAGTTGAGCAAACCGACTATCGGCAAACCACCCCGCCCACAGCGCGATGGCTGAGAAAACAGGAGGGAGAAGAGATGGTTGTAGCACGGACTCCAAGAAAATTGGTGTCGGATGGGACTCGTGTGGGTGGCGTGTGTCGTACTGCTAGACATGAATGCTAGTTATGGCCCATGCCACACCACTATATCGAGGTGCTGGTTACATAGAACAAATTTCCTGGAGTCCGTGCTCAGCCCTCCTCTATCTCTCTTCTCAGCCAGCCAGCAGACGCGCGGAGCCCATCGTCTGTTTGCTCATATGCGGTCCCACATGTCAATGAAAACGCAAGAGGACCCACTGAACCTGCAAATCTTTCACCTCGACGTGCTGGTGATGAAAAACAAATCCAATAAAGATCTTCGGTGGCCGCTTTTGGAGTTACTCAAGAGTAGTAAGATTCTATTTATAGTTTAACCCAAGATGCACGTCATGTGGCTTCAACTACCACTCTATTTTCTTGCATGACACGACCTGGATGCTGGATGTCCCACATGTCGGCAAAAGAGGGAAGAACTCGACTAAATCTTCGGTTGTGCTCTCGGATTAGACTAATTGTGCTAACTTAAAATTTTATTGTGTAGAATGGATGCAAGTTTTGGTATAGGGAAGAAGAGTACAACGATATATTGATAGAGCGCAATTTAGTAGATGTTCTAGCACTTTTAGCTAGCATAGAGGCTAGAGATGAGACTAGTGCACTTGTTGATAGAATAGAGGCTAGACACGTCTACTTCTTTACACTCGAAGAAGAAAGAAGCACGCAAGATCGAGCCTCGTAGATCCACAATGAATGCATCGAGAAGGCACTGATCTAACTTACAAGAGCAGTTATGGAAGTTGGATATCTTTGAAAATGTATTCTTGTGGTTCTTTTTTTCTTTGGTCTTGCTTTTCTAGTCAAAATTTTGGTGATGTATTTCCATGTACCAAAAAATCAATGATGAAAAAAAGATATGTGCTTGCAAAGAAAAATGTACGCGGTCGGGATGCGTCCGAGCGTTCGGTGCACGGCCACCGCATCCGAGAAATGGCCCGAACACGACCCCATTGCCCTAATGATACGTCTCGAACGTATCTATAATTTTTGATTGCTCCATGCTACTTTATCTACTGTTTTAGGCTTTATTGGGCTTTATTTTCCACTTTTATATTACTTTTGGGACTAACCTACTAACCGGAGGCCCAGCCCAGAATTGCTGTTTTTTGCCTATTTCAGTATTTCGAAGAAACGGAATATCAAACGGAGTCCAAACGGAATGAAACCTTCAAGAACGTGATTTTCTCGCCGAACTTGATCCAGAGAACTTGGAGTGCAAGTCAAGAAGCAACCGGCACCTCCACGAGATAGGAGGGTGCACCCCCCCCCTCTATAGGGCGCGCCCCCCTGTCTCGTGGGCCCCTCGGGTGGCCACCGACGTACTTCTTCTTCCTATATATACCTACGTACCCTGAAAACATCCGGGGGCACCACGAAACACAATTTCCACTCCCGTAACCTTCTGTATCCGCGAGATCCCATCTTGCAGCCTTCGTCGGCACTCTGCCGGAGGGGGAATCAAGCATGGAGGGCCTCTACATCAACATCCTTGCCCCTCCGATGAGTTGTGAGTAGTTTACCACAGACCTACGGGTCCATAGTTATTAGCTAGATGGCTTCTTCTCTCATTGTGGATCTCAATACAATGTTCTCCCCCTCTCTTGTGGAGATCTATTCGATGTAATCTCTTTTTGCGGTGTGTTTGTCGAGATCCGATGAATTGTGGGTTTATGATCAAGTTTATCTATGAATAATATTTGAATCTTCTCTGAATTCTTTTACGTATGATTGAGTTATCTTTGCAAGTCTCTTTGAATTATCAGTTTGGTTTGGCCTACTAGATTGATCTTTCTTGCCATGGGATAAGTGCTTAGCTTTGGGTTCAATCTTGCGGTGTCCTTACCTAGTGATGTAAAGGGTTGCAAGGCACGTATTGTATTGTTGCCATTGAGGATAACAAGACGGGTTTATATCATATTGCATGAGTTTATCCCTCTACATCATGTCATCTTGCTTAATGTCGTTACTCTGTTCTTATGAACTTAATACTCTAGATGCATCTTTGGATAGCGATCGATGTGTGGAGTAATAGTAGTAGATGCAGGCAGGAGTCGGTCTACTTGTTATGGACGTGATGCCTATATACATGATCATGCCTAGATAATCTCATAACTATGCGCTTTTCTATCAATTGCTCGACAGTAATTTGTTCATCCACCGTAATACTTGCTATCTTGAGAGAAGCCACTAGTGAAACCTATGGCCCCGGGTCTATCTCTTATCATATTTACTTCCAATCTACTTTTATTTGCATCTTTACTTTTTTATTCTATATTATAAAATACCAAAAATATATTTATCTTATCATACTATCTTTATTAGATCTCACTTTACATGAAGTGGCCGTGAAGGGATTGACAACCCCTTTATTGCGTTGGTTGCGAGTTCTCAGTTTGTTTGTGTAGGTGCGTGGAACTTTTGAGGAGCCTCCTACTGGATTGATACCTTGGTTCTCAAAACTGAGGGAAATACTTACGCTACACTTTGCTGCACACCCTCTCCTCTTCGAGGAAAACCAACGCAAGCTCAAGACGTAGCAAGAAGGATTTCTGACGCCGTTGCCGGGGAGGTCTTCGCTCAAGTCAAGACATACCAAGTACCCATCACAAACCCATCTCCCTCGCATTTACATTATTTTCCATTTGCCTCTCGTTTTCCTCTCCCCCACTTCACCCTTGCCGTTTTATTCGCCCTCTCTTTCCCAATCTCTTCTATCTTTTCCGTTTGCTTTCCCGTTGCCATGGCCGAATCAAAAAGAACTACGGGTTTTCTCCCTAGTTCTAGTACCTTAGATAACCCCTCTATCCTCTCTAAGCTCATAAATAATGATGCTATAGAAAGACCCACCAGAGTCTCCAATGAGATCTTGAATAATTTTGATGAGGATGACTCTGGAATTTTTCTCTATTTTCTTGATGAGTCTTTAAAGGATGCTTGGGATAGGTTACTTAGGATTCGGGCTAGCTATGTGCCACAATATCAAATTGAAATCTACTTAAAAAGTTTTTATGTTAGCTTGCCCGCTTCCTTCAAACGAGTTTTAGACTCTATCTTTGAAGAAGGTTTTCTCGAAGGGGATGCCATAGATACTTATGAAAAAAATGAAAACCATATTTGGGCATCCTATGAATGATAAGGTTGAGTCGACCACTCTCTTGTGCTTTTATCAGAATGAAATTATTAACAAGATGAAATCTAGTTTAGAAGAAAACTTCCGTAACGTTCTTAATCTTGCTTCTTCCATTAATGGCCATGTGCTTAACTTAAATAGAAGAATAAATGCCATAGAAAGGAGATCCTCCTATCCGAGTGCCAAAGATGGCACTCGTTAGATCTATCCTCGCTTTTATGCCTAGCTAGGGGCGTTAAACGATAGCGCTAGTTGGGAGGCAACCCAATTTTCTTTGTGATTTTTGTTTTTGTTTATGTTTAGGAATAAATAATCCATCTACCCTCTGTTTAGATGTGGTTTTATCTTTTAACTAGTGTTTGTGCCAAGTTAAGCCTATTGGATCTTCTTGGATGATGGTTATTTGATCTTGCTGTAATTTCCAGAAACTTTGCGCTCAGTGCCCGAATTGTTAAAAATAACCAGAACGTGATAAAATAGTGATTCCAATTTCTGTTGATCAATAAAAAAAATCTAGGTCGTCTAATTTTGGTAGAGTTTTTGGAGTTCCAGAAGTTTGCGTTAGTTACAGATTACTACAGACTGTTCTGTTTTTTGACAGATTCTGTTTTTCGTGTGTTGTTTGCTTATTTTGATGAATCTATGGCTAGTAAAATAGTTTATAATCCATAGAGAAGTTGGAATACAGTAGGTTTAACACCAATATAAATAAAGAATGAGTTCATTACAGTACCTTAAAGTAGTCTTTTGTTTTCTTTCTCTAATGGAGCTCACAAGATTTCTATTGAGTTTTGTGTTGTGAAGTTTTCAAGTTTTGGGTAAAGCTTTTATGGACTATGGAATAAAGGGTGGCAAGAGCCTAAGCTTGGGGATTCCCATGGGACCCCAAGATATTCAAGAATAGCCAAAATCCTAAGCTTGGGGATGCCCCGGGAAGGCATCCCCTCTTTCGTCTTTGTTCATTGGTAACTTTACTTGGGGCTATATTTTTATTCACCACATGATAAGTGTTTTGCTTGGAGCGTCGTGTGTTATATTAGTCTTTTCTTTTTAGTTTACCACAATCATCCTTGATGTACACACCTTTTGCGAGAGCCATACATAAATTGGAATTTGATAGAATACTCTATGTGCTTCACTTATATCTTTTGAGCTTGATAATTTTGCTCATAGTGCTTCACTTATATCTTTTGAGCGTGATAATTTTTTCTCTAGTGCTTCACTTAGATCTTTTAGAGAATGGTGGTATATTTGTTTTAAATAAACTATTGATCTCTCATGCTTCAGTTAGATTATTTTGAGAGTCATTAATAGCATGGTAATTTGCTTAATGTTAATATACTTGGTATTCAAGATATGTGAAACTTTCTTTTGAGGGCGTTGAATACTAAGAAAAGTTTGATGCTTGATAATTGTTTTGAGATATGAAGATGGTGATATTAGAGTCATGCTAGTTGAGTAGTTGTGAATTTAAAGAATACTTGTGTTGAAGTTTATGATTCCCGTAGCATGCACGTATGGTGAACCGTTATGTGATGAACTCGGAGCATGATTTATTTATTGATTGTCTTCCTTACGAGTGGCGGTCGGGGACGAGCGATGGTCTTTTCCTACCAATCTATCCCCTAGGAGCATGCGCATAATACTTTGCTTTGATAACTTCTAGATTTTTGCAATAAGTATATGAGTTCTTTATGACTAATGTTGAGTCCATGGATTATACGCACTTTTTCCCATCCTTCCACCATTGCTAGCCTCTCTATTACCACGCACTTTTCACCGGTATCACACACCCACCATATATCTTCCTCAAAACAGCCACCATACCTACCTATTATGGCATTTCCATAGCCATTCCGAGATATATTGCCATGCAACTTTCCACCGTTCCGTTTATTATGACACGCTTCATCATTGTCATATTGCTAGCATGATCATGTAGTTGACATCGTATTTGTGGCAAAGTCACCATTCATAATTCTTTCATACATGTCACTCTTGATTCATTGCATATCCCGGTACACCGCCGGAGGCATTCATATAGAGTCATATTTTGTTCTAAGTATCGAGTTGTAATTCTTGAGTTGTACGTAAAAAAAGTGTGATGATCATCATTATTAAAGCATTGTCCCAGTGAGGAAAGGACGATGGAGACTATGATTCCCCCACAAGTCGAGATGAGACTCCGGACGAAAAATAAAATAAAAAAGAAAAAAAGAAAAAAGAGGCCATAAAAAAAGAAGAGAAAAGGCCCAAAGAAAAAAAAGAAAAAAGAGAGAAAAAGAGAGAAAGGGCAATGTTACTATCCTTTTACCACACTTGTGCTCCAAAGTAGCACCAAGATCTTCATGATAGAGAGTCTCTCATTTTGTCACTTTCATATACTAGTGGGAATTTTTCATTATAGAACTTGGCTTGTATATTCCAATGATGGGCTTCCTCGAATGCCCTAGGTCTTCGTGAGCAAGCGAGTTGGATGCACACCCACTTAGTTCCTTTTTTGAGCTTTCATATACTTATAGCTCTAGTGCATCCGTTGCATGGCAATCCTACTCACTCACATTGATATCTATTGATGGGCATCTCCATAGCCCGTTGATACGCCTAGTTGATGTGATACTATCTTCTCCCTTTTTGTCTTCTCCACAACCACCATTCTATTCCACATATAGTGCTATATCCATGGCTCACGCTCATGTATTGCGTGAAGATTGAAAAAGTTTCGAAAATGTTAAAGTATGAAACAATTGCTTGGCTTGTCATCGGGGTTGTGCATGATTTAAATATTTTGTGTGGGGAAGATGGAGCATAGCCAGACTATATGATTTTGTAGGGGTAACTTTCTTTGGCCATGTTATTTTGAGAAGACATAATTGCTTAGTTAGTATGCTTGAAGTATTATTATTTTTATGTCATTATGAACTTTTGTCTTGAATCTTTCGGATCTGAATATTCATACCACAATTAAGAAGATTTACATTGAAATTATGCCAAAGTATCACTCCGCATCAAAAATTCCCTTTTTATCATTTACCTACTCGAGGACGAGCAGGAATTAAGCTTGGTGATGCCTGATACGTCTCCAACGTATCTATAATTTTTGATAGCTCCATGCTACTTTATCTACTGTTTTAGGCTTTATTGGGCTTTATTTTCCACTTTTATATTACTTTTGGGACTAACCTACTAACCGGAGGCCCAACCCAGAATTGCTGTTTTTTTGCCTATTTCAGTATTTCGAAGAAACGGAATATCAAACGGAGTCCAAACGGAATGAAACATTCGGGGACGTGATTTTCTCGCCGAACGTGATCCATAGAACTTGGAGTGCAAGTCAAGAAGCAACCGGAGCCTCATCGAGATAGGAGGGCGCGCCCCCCTATCTCGTGGGCCCCTCGGGCGGCCACCGATGCACTTCTTCTTCCTATATATACCTACGTACCCCAAAAACATCCGGGGGCACCACGAAACACAATTTCCACCATCGTAACCTTCTGTATCCGCGAGATCCCATCTTGGAGCCTTCGCCGACACTCTGTCGGAGGGGGAATCAAGCACGGAGGGCCTCTACATCAACATCCTTGCCCCTCCGATGAGTTGTGAGTAGTTTACCACAGACCTACGGGTCCATAGTTATTAGCTAGATGGCTTCTTCTCTCTTTTTGGATCTCAATACAATGTTCTCCCCCTCTCTTGTGGAGATCTATTCGATGTAATCTCTTTTTGCGATGTGTTTGTCGAGATCCAATGAATTGTGGGTTTATGATCAAGTTTATCTATGAATAATATTTTAATCTTCTCTGAATTCTTTTATGTATGATTGAGTTATATTTGCAAGTCTCTTCGAATTATCAGTTTGGTTTGGCCTACTAGATTGATCTTTCTTGCCATGGGAGAAGTGCTTAGCTTTGGGTTTAATCTTGCGGTGTCCTTACCCGGATGTAAAGGGTTGCAAGGCACGTATTGTATTGTTGCCATCGAGGATAACAAGATGGGGTTTATATCATATTGCATGAGTTTATCCCTCTACATCATGTCATCTTGCTTAATGCGTTACTCTGTTCTTATGAACTTAATACTCTAGATGCATGCAAGATAGCAATCGATGTGTGGAGTAATAGTAGTAGATGCAGGCAGGAGTCGGTCTACTTGTTATGGACGTGATGCCTATATACATGATCATGCCTAGATAATCTCATAACTATGCGCTTTTCTATCAATTGCTCGACAAAGAATTTGTTCACCCACCGTAATACTTGCTATCTTGAGAGAAGCCACTAGTGAAACCTATGGCCCCCGGGTCTATCTCTTATCATATTTACTTCCGATCTACTTTTATTTGCATCTTTACTTTTTGCTTCTATATTATAAAATACCAAAATATATTTTATCTTATCATACTATCTTTATTAGATCTCACTTTCGCAAGTGGCCGTGAAGGGATTAACAACCCCTTTATTGCGTTGGTTGCGAGTTCTCAGTTTGTTTTTGTAGGTGCGTGGGACTTTTGAGGAGCCTCCTACTGGATTGATACCTTGGTTCTCAAAACTAAGGGAAATACTTACGCTACACTTTGCTGCATCACCCTCTCCTCTTCGAGGAAAACCAACGCAAGCTCAAGATATAGCACCTACCCAAATGGACAGGATCCGGGCAAAACGGAGGTCCGTTTGGGGTCGTGCGTTGGAGTTGGCCTTACAAGTGTGACCGCAGTTGAGGAAACCGACTATCGGCAAACCCCCACCTCGCCCGCCGCGCGATGGTTGAGTTAGAGAAACGACGAGGTTGAAGAGATTGCTTTATCACGGACTAAAGAAATATGGTGTCAGATGGAAGTCATGCTGGTGGCATGTGCCATACTCCTGGACATGAATGCTTGTTCTGGCCCATGCCACCCTACTACTCCTACTACTTATAGTAGTAGTATCGAGGATTCGAGGTGCTGGTTACGTACAGCGAACACATTAACATATGGCCCACCTCACACTGTGGCCAAATTTCCTGGAGTCTGTGCTAGGTTAAAAAGTGTTCTTTGTGAGGATGGGTGGCTGGTCTTAAGTTTAAAACTTGTTGTATTACGTATGTAGACGTAGAGATAGTGCAGCATGTGAAGCTAGTACAAATCGTGTACTATTGTTTATTGGCCCCATTGATAACCTGTTGCACTGTCGCAGCACCCACTCAGAGAAGCGACTCGAAAGCCATTCATAAATTTAGTAAGTTTATCACAGGCATATCATTTTATTACATACAACAGGTCATCAACCCACAACGACAACGAGGATACATTATAAATACAAAAGTTTTCATCACACAACAAATAACAAGCAATAAATTAACTTCAACTCAACCAATCCTCGGCGTTGGAAACGCTTGCTTTGAACCACAAGCGATTCTCTGGGAAGAGCCAGCTACTGTCAATCTCGAGACCAACGCAGGACTGATCATCCAGGCTGAAGCGGCCTACTATATCACGACCAGGGTAGGGAACCACCGCAATGTCCGACGTATAGATACAATTGCTTCTCATAAATGGTAGTAACGTTGTGTCAACAGCAGTTGGATCGCCTTTCACCATCATTGTATAGTTTTGTCCAAGGAAGAGCGAGTTTGCTCCAAGACTATCAATAATGTACCAGGGAGAAGGTGTTGGTGCTAGCACACTAGTATCCATCCCCGAATACCATGCAACAGGTGTTGGAATAGGTCCGAAGAGTGCGACCATGGGAGACAACACCTGCTCCCTCAAGAGTAACATCAGCGATGGGCTGTATATCTGAGACAAGAAGTGGTGATCCATTGGAATTAGTTGCCAGCCGCTAGTGAGCATACGGGCCCTGCTCGTCCTCATGCTCGTGATCATCACCATCGTCATCTCCCCCTTGGTTCTAAAAAATTTCAAGTATAGGTGGTGGAATGTTCACAGGACCTTGGAAACACAGGAAGAAGGTTAATTAGTAGAGAAGGGAAACTTGCTAACTCGCATGCATGTGGATGAAACAATTATAATTACGGTGGAATACAAATGTACCGAAATTACGAGGATCCCATGCAAAAACAGTGCCACGAGTGGTGACAGAAAACACAAGACCCTCGTATTCAATTGCATCACAATGCACATCCGTGTATAAAAACTGATTTTTGAGCAATATCCATCCAGTCGAACCACGAAGGATGGCAACAAGCTTGTCGAAGATAGCAACAACTTGATAGTTCTTGTAATTCCAAGAGTGGTTGGCAACTCGAGAAATTGCTATCTTCTGTAGATGACAGTCACCATGATCATATGTGAACGTACGTAGATCATCTGTTTGCTCAACCTCAGGGCACTCAGAGATTTTTGGAAGTGGAATCCGCTGACGAGTGTACACATTCACAAGTTCCCACTCGCAGTTGTACCCAATATAAAAAACCCAATCTCCATTTGCGCCTGCCCAAACCTTGACCTCAAGCGATGGCATCTTAACATCATACGTATCATTATCAAGCGGCATCAACTTGCACAAGGCGAGGCTTCCCTCATCCCCGCGCCAGTCAGCAGGGTCACGGCGAAGAAGATAGGGGAGATCAAACCGCTCCTGGACCCTTTGGTTCCTTGTAATGATGTTATTAGTTGAGTCGAGAATGGTCTTGAACGAACCTACCATGCTAGCCGAGGTGATGACGTCGCACCGATCAATGAGTTCCCCCACAACGTCATCTTTCAGATTGGGGCAAGAATAACAGGGTCGTTTCCGGCTTGTTCCCTCCATGGAGAAGATGATCGAACAATGGCAGAAGGAAGGTCGAAGGCAAATGTAGGAGGGAGGAAGAGCGTGCGACAACAGTTCCAAATCGAGAGGGAAAGGCAAAGAGTCGGTGGACGGTTGCCAGTTTGCCACGGTACACAAAGAGGCGCCCCGGCCTACACGTCCTTTCGAAAATTGTACAAAAGGACTCGCCGTCGTCACACTAACATGTTGGAATGGGACCACATGTCAACGAAACATGGTGTGTAATTTCTTGTGCAAAATGTGATCTGGCCGCGTTGGCCCGAGGTGCCGCATTAGTTATCGACCTTTATTTTTTTAACATACAATCTGAGTGGATAGCTCCTGTGGTCATCACACGTGAGTGGATATATAGGTGGGCTAGGTGGGCAGGCGGCAACAATCTAAGTGCTAAAAGAGTTGATCTCGAAAAAAGAGTTGATCCAATGCTTGCTTTTGTTTGGATTTTCCAACTATGACCATTGGATAGATTGAATCAATGGCTTACATTCAAAGTTATTCTCATACTACAGAATGGTATATGAACGTGGAGAGATTTGGTCGATTTTATATCGCTGAATAATATAAAATATTATGAGTGCAGACGCTCCACCCCGAGGTTTGTAGCTCCTTCTCTCTCGTCGGGAATCTATGTTCTTCCACTCTTTCGTTTAAGACATGAGCTTTGTTCATCCTGTTGCCCGACACCTTGGGACATCTATATGCCTCCATTTTACAAAATCATACTATATGCCTCCATGACACGCGGGACATCTAGCATCAAGGTGGCGTGTCATGCAAGAAAATGGAGATATGCAGTGTGTATGTGAGTCGTGCACTTCGATGGCACCTAGTACTATGCAATATTTTTTCTCCTCGATGGCACGTGAATAGTGCATGTACTCAATGACAGAGCACGGGATGGTAGCCATGGACATGGCCGGCCCTTTTTGAACAGAGTACTAGTAATAAATACGTAACTTTGATGTGTCCCGTCAACTCGCAGAATGACGAGAAGCTTGCTTACTACACCTTCTCCCTCGCCAACGCGTGCGTGGTGGCTCGCAACACGAGGATAAACTTTTGCTTACAAGCGGTGGACGTGTAGCAGTTCATTTGGTGTCAGATTGCCAGAAGTAGTACAATACCATCATTATTGTTCGACTTCCGGAAGAGGATAAGAGCCAAGCACAAGGTCACCTACTAACCTAGTATAGTACTACTACAGCCAAAGCTGGTCCACCTTTTTAGAGCATGGTTAATTAATATAGGTGGCTCTTGCAGCGGCACATAATTAAGAGCAAGTACTCTCTTCGTAGGATGAAAGGAAATGAAACAAAAGTTGGAGTGGATGCTTGATTGCTAATTAAAACATGATTACATAGGAAAAAAATCCTATAGCATTCTATCCTATGAATCAAACGACCAATGTAGGAAAATTATGAGGGGGGGGGGGGTCTCTCCAACAGTGTTCCTCGGCTCGCACCTACCATCACGGTGGTCGAACTTGGAGTCATTCATCTGGTACACGTGGCATCTCAGATCTAGTACTCCAATTTTAGGTTGGCTCTATGCAATGTGGCAACTTCATATACTAGCCGGATGCTGGCTATACTACTACGGCACTCAAACTCCAAGAAGTGACTCGAAAACCATTCATAAATTGAGTCTATGACATGCATTTGCAAATGTACCATTCATTACATACAACAAGTCATCAACACACAACGACAACGATGATACATGTTGGATTATAGATTATTTCCAACAAAACATTCCAGCAAATACTGAAGTTTTCATGACACAAAAAATAACAAGCAATGAAATGAACTTCAACTCAACCAATCCTTGGCGTTGGAAACACTTGCTTTGAACCATAGGTGCTCTGGGAAGGGCCAGCTATTGTCAATATCAAGAGCAACGCAGGACTGATCTTCCAGGCTGAAGCAGCATATATCAGGACCAGGGTAGGGAACCACCGCAATGTCCGAGGTATAGATACAGTTGCTTCTCATAAATGGTAGTAACATTGTGTCAACAGCAGCTGGATCGCCTTTCACCATCATTGGATAGTTTTGTCCAAGGAAGAGCGAGTTTTCTCCAAGACTATCAATACTGAACCAGGGAGAAGTTGTTGGCGCTAGCACACTAGTATCCATCCCGAATACCCTGCAACGGGTGTTGGAGTAGGTCCGGAGAGGGCGACCATGGGAGACAACACCTGCTCCCTCAGTAGTTACAATCTGAGTGCACTGTATATAGACAAGAAGAGGTGATCCATCGGAATTAGTTTCCAGGCGCCACTGAGTATATAAGTTATGCTCGTCCTCATGCTCGTGATCATCACCATCGTCATTTCCCCCTTGGTTATAAAAAATTTCAAGTATATATGGTGGAATGTTCATAGGACCTTGGAAACACAAGAAGAAGGTTAATTAGTAAAGGGAAACTTGCTAACCTGCATGCATATGGATGAAACAATCTATCTTCTATCTATCTTCTATCTATCTTCTTCTATCTTCTATACTTAAAACGATAGAAAACGAACGGTTTGATTTGACACTTTAAAAACTAAGATGTATCGACGGTCGAGATTAGGCAAGTACTACAAGTAAAAAAAAATAGAACAGATTTATTTCGGTAGCAATTGAGAAGGAAACGCATAGGCATGTAAAAGATGGAAAACGGGATATGTACAATAATGGGACAGGAGAACTGACGACACACGCAGCTAAAGAAAGTGATCAGGAAACACACAAGGACTCTTTACTCTTTCCTTGCAAAAGCAAAACAGGACACGGACTCTTCTATGAAAAACAATTACACGGTTTCACCAAACACAAAAAGGTTGCACCGCTTGGTTGCAAGGACCACGGCGGCACTGCGACCAGGTTATTGATACATGTACTGATTTTTTTCCCTGCAATTAATACACGTACTATATTCTAAATAAATGCCTGATCGATTAGCATTACCATTGCACACACGTGGCAGTAGAACGGAAGTGTGATTTTTTTTTTTGTGCAGCTGAGCGGAAGTATGATATGACCAAACAAAAGTCCAACTGCAATATGATTAATGGTGAAGTGGTGAAATAGATTCTAGAACATAACGTTAACATATGCGCCATTAATTTTGATATATAATCCTTCTTGAAAATTTCTGTTTCGTGACGGATGTGAGAAGGAATATTATAGGACCAGACATGAAATCTTAAGCATTATATTCGAACACATATATACGCACGTGCATGCATCGTGATAACACATGGTTAAGGTTCGGATTACAACGGCTGAGATTATGGACGTGAAAGATAAATCACGCGGAAAAAGTCAAGCAAAACACCCATTGAAACAAGAACGACAATGAAAGGCATCCCATGAGATAGTTCAATTATATGCAAAAATGTCCCCTGTACATACAAATTTTACTGGATGGATAAAATGCACCGCTCTTTATACAAATTTTACTTTATTTATATAAGAAAAAACGGGTTACCCTGCAAAAAAAGATAAAAGAAAATTTGGAGTAAAAAGTTAGCAATAGTTTATTGTACATGACAAGCTAACTTATATGGTCGTCTATGATTAAATTTGTTTTGTTTTGTAAAATCTCTATGCGGCGCTGATGAATAAATATATGGTTTAACTGAATTGTATATTGAGAATTCTCATTTGGTAGACAAAGCAAAAACAAATATCTGTGCATACATGAAATTTTGCATAAGACTTAGTAGGAAATATAATTTTGTTTTTTATCCACTGTATAAAGAGAGTATCTCTATTTATATTGAAAATTTTAAAATTCTCACAAAATGCAATTTAAATTATCTGTTCATAATCCCAGAGAAAGACGCAGCCTACATGCAGACCAAGATGTTCATTCAGTGTTGTTTAATTACACATTGATAGTCAAGTGTAGAAGTTAGACACGATCCCAAGAAAACAACCACATGGCATACGTGCTGAGAAATCAAAATTTGATAAACAATAAAATTTCGTAAGAATAAGCCGCATGAAAGAAATGTGTTCCATTTGAAATAACGACTATCATGGCCTATTTTAAGCTTTCTAAAATCAATAAGCAATTTTTATAATGCCATGATAATATTTGTGTACAATTAATCTATATTTAGATTTAAATCTTATCGATAAACACTTAAAAGCAAGGTAAGGGTCGATAGAACAGGATGAAAAGTTGTGAAAGAGAGGGAAAACTAGACCTTATGTTAAAATACTATAGTTTTGAATTGTGAAACCCATACCAATTTGCGTTTTAGGGACCAAAGGCACCTACAATGTCATTTGTATATTGGTTTACCCTCTTTTAGTAGTTGAAGATATCGATCGTCACTCCAACAACAAATCTCAGAAATAGTGAAACTTTTTGAGACGTGTCTGATAACTTTTCAACCATCTATATGAGGGAATTCAGTAAAATAAATCAGATTTCAAATTTAGAAAAATCACAGGATTATTTACAGAAGGACAAACATTGACCCTAAAATCAAGCACAACTAATGTAGCTACTAAAAGCTCATGCATATATGAAGTGCAAAAATATTAATTTTACACTCAATAAATGTGAAATATAATGTGACAAATATAAAAACATGAAATAATTCTAGCCGCGCAAATGCGCGAGTCACCCTGCTAGTTATAATTATGGTGGAAGACAAACGTACAGAAACTACGAGGATCCCATGCAAAAACAGTGCCACGAGTGGTGGCAGCAAACACAAGATCCTCGTATTCAATTGCATCACAGTACTCATCCGTGTACAGAAACTGATTTTTGAGCAATATCCATGGACGAACCGTGGAATCAGTAACGACGGCAACAAGCTTGTCGAAGATAGCAACAACTTGATAGTTCTCGTAATTCCAAGAGCGGTTGGGAACTCGAGAAATTGCTATCTTCCGTAGACGACAGTCACCATGATCGTATTTGAACGTACGTAGATCATCTGTGTGCTCAACCTCAGGGCACTCGGAGATTTTTGGAAGTGGAATCCGCTGACGAGTGTACACATTCACAAGTTCCCACTCGCAATTGTACCCAATATAAACAACCCAATCTCCATTTGCGCCAGCCCAGGCCTTACCCTGAAGCGATGGCATCTTGACATCACACGTATCGTTATCAAGCGGCATCAACTTGCACAAGGCGAGGCCTCCGTCGTCCGCGCCCATGCGAACAGGCTTATAGCGAAGAAGATAAGGGAGATCAAACCGCTCCTGGACCCTTGGGTTCCTTGTAATGATGTTATTAGTTGAGTCGAGAATGGTCTTGAACGAACCTGCCATGCTAGCCGAGGTGATGACATCACACCGATCAATGAGTTCCCCACCACGTCATCTTTTAGATCGGGGCAAGAATAACGGGGTTGTTTCCGGCTTGTTCCCTCCATGGAGAAGACGATCGAACAATGGCAGAAGGAAGGGTGAAGGCAAATGGAGGAGGGAGGAAGAGCGTGCGACAACAGTTCCAAATCGAGAGGGAAAGGCGAAGAGTCGGTGGACGGTTGCCAGTTTGCCACGGTACACGAAGAGGCGCCCCGGCCTACACGTCCTTTCGGAAATTGTACAAAAGGACTCGCCGTCGTCTCACTGACATGTTGGAACGGGACCACATGTCAACGAAACATGGTGTGTAATTTCTCGTGCAAAATGCGATCTGGCCGTGTTGGCCCGAGGTGCCGCATTAGTTATGGACCTTTATTTTTTTAATGGCGTGCCGTTCAGTTTTGAAGCACGACTAACTG
Source organism: Aegilops bicornis (assembly GCA_021605145.1). NCBI lineage: Eukaryota > Viridiplantae > Streptophyta > Magnoliopsida > Poales > Poaceae > Aegilops > Aegilops bicornis. The sequence goes on along the minus strand of CM038675.1, from coordinate 66,548,094 downwards.
GTACTGTTTGCAGAGAAAATATAAACTACTCCACCTCTAGTACTAGTAGTATAAAAAGATATATAGGTTGGAGCTTCAGAACTTTCTTGCTAAGGACTGCCCACTTGCATCTCACACTATCACCCTCTCTCCAGATCTAAAAAGACGACCTCTCTCTCCCTCCTCACCGGTGGTCACAGATCCGCCGGGGAAGAAAAGGACGTGCAGCGTTGATGCACTCGTCGTCGGCGAGCGAGGTCACGCACTGACGACAAGGCCGTCCTCTCAGACTTAACGCCCGCAAGGGATGGCCTCCGTCCCCAAGCTCGCTGCCGTAATGCGTGCGGAGGACGATGACCACGAGCGAAGCCACTTCCCGCCGACACTCAGGTATGCTACCTCTTTTCGAACCATACCCTTGTTCTATTGCCCCATCTGCCACGTCGCTGCATGTGGATGTTTTTCCACTCCACCATCTTTCCAATTTGCTATCCTCTGCTCTGCTGGTCACTGATACGTCTCCAACGTATCTATAATTTTTGATTGCTCCATACTATATTATCTACTGTTTTGGACATTAATGGGCTTTATTATCCACTTTTATATTATTTTTTGGGACTAACCTATTAACCGGAGGCCCAGCCCAGAATTGCTGTTTTTTTTCTATTTCAGAGTTTTGAAGAAAAGGAATATCAAACGGAGTCCAAACGGAATGAAACCTTCGGGAACGTGATTTTCTCACCGAACATGATCCAGGAGACTTGGACCCTAAGTCAAGTAAGCTTCGAGGAGGCCACGAGGTAGGGGGCGCGCCTATCCCCCCAGGCGCGCCCTCCATCCTCGTGGGCACCCTGTTGCTCCACCGACGTACTTCTTCCTCCTATATATACCTATGTATCCCCAAACGATCAGATACGGAGCCAAAAACCTAATTCCACCGCCGCAACCTTCTGTACCCACGAGATTCCATCTTGGGGCCTGTTCCGGAGCTCCGCCAGAGAGGGCATCCATCATGGAGGGCTTCTACATGAACACCATAACCTCTCCGATGAAGTGTGAGTAGTTTACCTCAGACCTTCAGGTCCATAGTTAGTAGCTAGATGGCTTCTTCTCTCTTTTTGGATCTCAATACAATGCTCTCCCCTCTCTCGTGGAGATCTATTCGATGTAATCTTCTTTTTGCGGTGTGTTTGTTGAGATCGATGAATTGTGGGTTTATGGTCAAGATTATCTATGAACAATATTTGAATCTTCTCTGAATTCTTTTATGTATGATTGGTTATCTTTGCAAGTCTCTTCGAATTATCAGTTTGGTTTGGCCTACTAGATTGGGTTTTCTTGCAATGGGGAAGTGCTTAGCTTTGGGTTCAATCTTGCGGTGTCCTTACCCAATGACGATGGGGGCAGCAAGGCACATAGTGTATTGTTGCCATCGAGGATAACAAGATGGGGTTTTTATCATATTGCATGAATTTATTCCTCTACATCATGTCATCTTGCTTAAGGCGTTACTCTGTTTTCATGAACTTAATACTCTAGATGCATGCTGGATAGCGGTCGATGAGTGGAGTAATAGTAGTAGATGCAGGTGAGTCGGTCTACTTGTCTCGGACGTGATGCCTATATACATGATCATACCTAGATATTCTCATAACTATGCTCAATTCTGTCAATTGCTCAACAGTAATTCGTTCACCCACCGTAAAATACTTATGCTCTTGAGAGAAGCCACTAGTGAAACCTATGGCCCCCGGGTCTATCTTCATCATATTAATCTTCCAATACTTAGTTATTTCCTTTGCTTTTTTCTTTGCATCTTTATCACAAAAATACCAAAAATATTATCCTATCATATCTATCAGATCTCAGTCTCGTAAGTGACCATGAAGGGATTGACAACCCCTTATCGCGTTGGTTGCGAGGAGTTATTTGCTTTGTGGAGGTACGAGGGACTTGCACGTAGCCTCCTACCGGATTGATACCTTGCTTCTCAAAATCTGAGGGAAATACTTATGCTACTTTGCTGCATCACCCTTTCCTCTTCAAGGGAAAACCAACGCAGTTCTCAAGAGGTAACAAGAAGGATTTCTGGCACTATTGCCGGGGAATCTATGCAAAAGTCAACATACCAAGTACACATCACAATCCCTTATCTCCCACATTACATTATTTGCCATTTGCCTCTCGTTTTCCTCTCCCCCACCTCACCCTTGCCGTTTTATTCGCCCTCTCTTTGTCGTTATGTCTAAATTTGGGGAAATTATTGCCGATATGGACAATAACAATATCATAGAAAATTCTGATGCTCCTGCTGAAGAACCCCCTACCATGTATACAAAAAGATTTCGAATTGGTAGTGGTAATATTATTGGAAAAGGAGTTATTCAAGATTTCTTTACTTGTGCTGGTGCTTTGCCTTCTATGGGCGGTTCTATTCTCCATAGAACTAGTAGTCTTGCCGACGCTGTTGTCATGCTTATAGTTGAACTTGAAAGGCAATTTATGAACATGCATCCTTGCATACAAAGAATTTTCCTAGAATTCTCTAGTATTGAGCATTCTTCTGTTAAGCGTGCCGCCACTATCTTTTTGGCCGATGAGTTTCGATTCATAATAAAAGAGGCCAAAGAAATCTTTGCGCATTATAGGGTAGGTGCCAGTCATCCTCCCATTGAAGCTATCCTTTTTAATCAAGAAGACATGATGCGCTTACAATCTTTGGATCATATTGCTTATAACGAAAATCTTAGGAAAATGGTTGCCGCCGATGTTATAGTTGATAGAATTTCCCAGCTTGATGATGATTTTTCTATTCAAAATAATGGATTAGGTTTTCCTCTTGAACAAAGGCTTGTGACTTTTTGCCAAAAGAATGCTCTTAATGATGAATTGGTTGTGCAATAGAAAGGGCCTAGGGAGGAACCCATACCTGCCGAGATTGATCTTGGGGACTTTTGTCCCATTAAATTTAGCCCTTTTGATTATTTTTGCTTGCCTCAAAGAAAACTTGCTGCTGAACGTAGAGAATATGAGAAAAGTTTTCATGACTTGCCATACCACTATTATGGCAATACCTAGATCTATCCTTGCTTTTATGCCTAGCTAAGGGCGTTAAACGATAGCGCTTGTTGGGAGGCAACCCAATTTTATTATAGTTTTTTTGCTTTTTGCTTCTGTTTAGGAATAAAGATTTGTTCTACCTCTGGTTAGATGTGTTTTTATGTTTTAATTAGTGTTTGTGCCAAGTTAAACCTATAGGATCTTCTTGGATGATAGTTATTTGATCTTGCCGAAATTTCCAGAAACTTTCTGTTCACGAAAACAATTGTTAAAAATCACCAGAACGTGATAAAATAGTGATTCCAATTGCTGATGATCAATAAACAAATTGCATAGGTCTTCCTTTTTTTCTGATGTTTTGGTGTTCCGGAAGTTGCGTTAGTTACAGATTGCTACAGACTGTTCTGTTTTTGACAGATTCTGTTTTTCGCGTGTTGTTTGCTTATTTTGATGAATCTATGGCTAGTAAAATAGTTTATAAACCATAGATAAGTTGGAATACAGTAGGTTTAACACGAATATAAATAAATTATGTGTTCATTACAGTACCTTGAAGTGGTGTTTTGTTTTCTTTCGCTAACGGAGCTCGCGAGATTTCTGTTGAATTTTGTGTTGTGAAGTTTTCAAGTTTTGGGAGAAAGATTTTTGATGGATTATGGAACAAGGAGTGGCAAGAGCCTAAGCTTGGGGATGCCCATGGCACCCCCAAGATAATCTAAGGACACCAAAAAGCCAAAGCTTGGGGATGCCCCGGAAGGCAGCCCCTCTTTCGTCTACTTCCATCGGCAACTTTACTTGGAGCTATATTTTATTCACCACATGATATGTGTTTTTCTTGGAGCGTCTTGTATGATTTGAGTCTTTGTTTTTTAGTTTACCACAATCATCCTTGCTGTACACACCTTTTGAGAGAGCCATACATGATTTGGAAATTATTAGAATATTGTTTGTGCTTCACTTATATCTTTTGAGTTATATAGTTTTGCTCTAGTGCTTCACTTATATGTTTTATAGAAACTATTGATCTCTCATGATTCACTTAGATTATTTTGAGAGTCTTAAATAGCATGGTAGTTTTCTTAAATAATTCTAATATGCTAAGCATAAATGATTTGTAAAAATTCTTATGAGTGTGTTGAATACTAAGAGAAGTTTGATGCTTGAGGATTGTTTTGAGATATGGAGGTAATAATATCAAAGTCGTGCTAGTTGAGTAGTTGTGAATTTGAGAAATGCTTGTGTTGAAGTTTGCAAGTCCCATAGCATGCACGTATGGTAAAGGTTATGTAACAAATTTGAAACATGAGGTGTTCTTTGATTGTCCTCCTTATGAGTGGCGGTCGGGGACGAGCGATGGTCTTTTCCTACCAATCTATCCCCCTAGGAGCATGCGCGTAATGCTTGGTTTTTGATGACTTGTAGATTTTTGCAATAAGTATGTGAGTTCTTTATGACTAATGTTGAGTCCATGGATTATACGCACTCTCACACTTCCATCATTGCTAGCCCTCTCACACTTCCATCATTGCTAGCCTCTTCGGTACCGTGCATTGCCCTTTCTCACAACTGAGAGTTGGTGCAAACTTCGCCGGTGCATCCAAACCCCGTGATATGATACGCTCTTTCACACATAAACCTCCTTATATCTTCCTCAAAACATCCACCATACCTACCTATTATGGCATTTCCATAGCCATTTTGAGATATATTGCCATGCAACTTTCCACCATTCCGTTTATCATGACACATTCATCATTCTCATATTGCTAGCATGATCATGTAGTTCACATAGTATTTGTGGCAAAGCCATCATTCATAATTCTTTCATACATGTCACTCTTGGTTCATTGCATATCCCGTACACACGGAGGCATTCATATAGAGTCATACGTTGTTCTAGTATCGAGTTGTAATCATTGAATTGTAAATAAATAGAAGTGTGATGATCATCATATAGAGCATTGTCCCAAAAAAAAGAGAAAGGCAAAAAAAGGCCCAAAAAAAAGGGGGCAATGCTACTATCCTTTTTTTCCACACTTGTGCTTCAAAGTAGCACTATGTTCTTCATATAGAGAGTCTCTTGAGTTATCACTTTCATATACTAGTGGGAATTTTTCATTATAGAACTTGGCTTGTATATTCCAACGATGGACCTCCTCAAGTGCCCTAGGTCTTCGTGAGCAAGCAAGTTGGATGCACACCCACTTAGTTTATTTTGTTGAGCTTTCATACATTTATAGCTCTAGTGCATCCGTTGCATGGCAATCCCTACTCCTTGCATTAACATCAATCGATGGGCATCTTCATAGCTCATTGATTAGCCTCGGTGATGTGAGACTTTCTCCTTTTTTTTGTCTTCTCCACACAACCCCCATCATCATATTCTTTTCCACCCATAGTGCTATGTCATGGCTCGCGCTCATATATTGCGTGGAAGTTTATAGGTTTGAGATTACTAAAGTATGAAACAATTGCTTGACTTGTCATCGGGGTTGTGCATGATGAGAGCATTCTTGTGTGACGAAAAAGGAACATGACTAAACTATATGATTTTGTAGGGATGAACTTTCTTTGGCCATGTTATTTTGAGTTATCATTTTTATGTCAATATGAACTTTTGTCTTGAATATTTCGTATCTGAATATTCACACCACAATTAAGAAGAATTACATTGAAATTATGCCAAGTAGCACTCCGCATCAAAAATTCTCTTTTTTATCATTTACCTACTCGAGGACGAGCAGGAATTAAGCTTGGGGATGCCTGATACGTCTCCAACGTATCTATAATTTTTGATTGCTCCATGCTATATTATCTACTGTTTTGGACATTAATGGGCTTTATTATCCACTTTTATATTATTTTTTGGGACTAACCTATTAACCGGAGGCCCAGCCCAGAATTGCTGTTTTTTTCCTATTTCAGAGTTTCGAAGAAAAGGAATATCAAACGGACTCCAAACGGAATGAAACCTTCGGGACCGTGATTTTCTCACCGAACATGATCCAGGAGACTTGGTGAGGGAGTCCTGGATTAGGGGGTCTCCGGACAGCCGGACTATATCCTTTGGCCGGACTGTTGGACTATGAAGATACAAGACTCAAGACTTTGTCCCGTGTCCGGATGGGACTCTCCTTGGCGTGGAAGGCAAGGTTGGCAATACGGATATGTAGATCTCCTCCCTTGTAACCGACTCTGTGTAACCCTAGCCCGCTCCGGTGTCTATATAAACTGGAGGGTTTAGTCCGTAGGACAACAACAATCATACCATAGGCTAGCTTCTAGGGTTTAATTAGCCTCTACGATCTCGTGGTAGATCAACTCTTGTAATACTCATATCATCAAGATCAATCAAGAAGGAAGTAGGGTATTACCTCCATCGAGAGGGCACGAACCTGGGTAAACATCGTGTCCCCCGCCTCATGTTACCATCCGCCTTAGACGCACATTTCGGGACCCCCTACCCGAGATCGGCCGGTTTTGACACCAACATTGGTGCTTTCATTGAGAGTTCCACTGTGCCGTCACCGTAAGGCTTGATGGCTCCTTCGATCATCGGTAACGATGCGGTCCAGGGTGAGGTTTTCCTCCCAGGACAGATCTTCGTATTCGGCGGCTTCGCACTGCAGGCCAACTCGCTTGGCCATCTGGAACAGATCGAGAGCTACGCCCCTGGCCATTAGGTCAAGTTCGGAAACTTGAACTACACTGCAGACATCCGCGGAGACTTGATCTTCGACGGATTCGAGCCCATGCCAGGTGCGCCGCACGATCACGACGAGCATGATTTAGCTCTACCGTTGGACAGTGTTCGGGAGATCACACCGGCAGCTACTCCAGCCTTCAATCTGGAGCAAATTGCGTCATCCGAGGACGGGCGGATAGACCCCGCCAGGGAGGCCGCACTCTCAGTGGTGATAGAGCCGGATACTGACTTCACCCCTTACGAGAGCCGTGATGCCGAATCACTGGATTCGTCTCCAACCACGGACTCCGAGCCGCCTGCGTCCGTGCCTATCGAATCTGATTGGGCGCCGATCATGGAGTTTACCTCCGCGGATATCTTTCAGCACTCGCCTTTCGGAGACATGCTAAATTCATTAACGTCTCTCTCCTTGTCAGAAGAACCTTGGCCGAACTATGTCCGGCTAGAATGGGATGCGGATTACGAAGAAATTCGCTGCCCACCCACCACCCACTTAATAGCCACTATCGACGATTTAACCGACATGCTCGACTTCGACTCCGAAGACATCGACGGTATGGACGACGATGCAGGAGACGAACAGGAACCACCGCCCACAGGGCGCTGGACCACCACCTAATCATATGATATATATATGGTGGATACCCCAAAATAAGGCGATGGCGACAACACAGCAGAGGATGACCCCTCCAAGAAGCAACCCAAGCACCGACGTCAGCGGCGCCGCTCTAAGTCCCGCCATAGCAAAAGCAACGGTACAGGCACAAGAGACAATAACACTCCGGATAGTGCCGAAGACGATGACAATCCCCTCCAACAAGATTTAGAGCAGCAGGATGAACAAGCTAGCCCTCCAAAACAGGAAGCAGATGGAGAAACGGAGGATGATAATTACAAGCCTCTCTCCGAAGACGAGGTGAGCCTCGGTGACGAAGAATTTATCGTGCCTGAGGATACCATCGAGCAGGAGCGCTTCAAGCGGCGGCTTATAGCCATAGCAAATAGCCTGAAGAAAAACCAACAACAGCTTCGAGCTGATCAAGATTTGCTAGCAGACAGATGGACCGAAGTCCTTGCGGCTGAGGAATACAAACTCGAACGCCCAACCAAGAGTTATCCAAAGCGCAGGTTGCTACCTCAACTAGAGGAGGAAGCACTGACACCTACATCACCAGCGTATGATGCGGCTGATTGGCCACCTCGTGGCCGAGACAGAGAGGCATTTCAGCCCGAAGTCCAGCCTGCACCCCGCCGACAATCAAACAAAAATACCAAGGGTCGGGACAACACGCGGAACCTGCGAGGTGTATTGGAAAACAAGGCAAAACATGCAAGATCGATCTACGGATCACGGGGGCGCGCACCAACACGTGATGATCGTCACACCGGATACACTAAAAGTAAATCCGGCCGAGCCGAACACGGCGGACGCGATTCGTATGAACTGCGTCGCGATATAGCCCGGCACAGAGGCGCCGCACACCCCCTATGCTTCACTGATGAAGTTATGGAACACGAATTCCCGGAGGGTTTTAAACCCGTAAATATCAAATCGTATGATGGTACAATAGATCCCGCAGTATGGATTGAGGATTTCCTCCCCCATATCCACATGGCTCGCGGTGATGATCTACATGCCATCAAGTACCTCCCACTAAAACTCAAAGGACCAGCTCGGCATTGGCTGAATAGCCTGCCAGCAGACTCCGTCGGCAGTTGGGAGGATTTGGAAGATGCATTCCTGGACAATTTCCAAGGCACTTATGTGCCGCCGCCGGACGCTGACGATTTAAGTCATATAACTCAGCAGCCAGGGGAATCGGCCAGGAAATTCTGGACCCGGTTCCTAACCAAGAAGAACCAAATAGTCGACTATTCGGATGCAGAGGCCCTAGCGGCATTTAAGCATAATATCCGCGACGAATGGCTCGCCCGGCAACTCGGTCAAGAGAAGCCAAAATCCATGGCAGCCCTCACGACACTTATGACCCGCTTTTGTGCGGGCGAAGATAGCTGGTTGGCTCGTAGTACCAATACGGCAAGTAAACCTGGCATATCAGAAGCCAGGGATAGCAACGGCAAACCACGACGCAACAAACACAAGCGCCGCAAATATGGTGAAAACTCCGAAAATACGGCAGTTAATGTCGGATTCAGGGGCTCAAAGTCCGGTCAGCGGAATGGGCCACCTAAAAATAAAAATCCGGGTCCATCCAGTCTAGACCGCATACTCGATCGCCAATGCCAAATTCATGGCACCCCAGAAACGCCAGCCACCCATACTAACAAAGAATGCTGGGTCTTCAAACAAGCCGGTAGGGCAGGCACCAAAAACGGAGAAGGGGGGTCTCAAAGTGATGATGGCGACGAAGAGCCCAGATCACCAAACACGGGAGGACAAAAGAAATTCCCCCCGCATATTTAATCGGTGAATGTGGTAAATACCACCCAAATTACCAACTCGGACCGAACATGTATCCTTAGGGATGGCGTCTCAACGGAACTCGTCGTCCCACAATATAAACTGGGGCCGATCACCTTCAACCACATGGACCGTCCGGTTAACGCCAATCAGGGCAATCCAGCCGCACTATTCCTCGACCCAATAATAGATGGGTTCCATCTAACTCGAGTCCTTATGGACGGAGGCAGCAGTCTAAATCTTCTTTACCAGGACACAGCGCACAAGATGGTCATCGATAATTCGGTGATCAAGCCCACTAAAGCCACTTTTAGAGGCATTATACCAAGTGTGGAAGCCAGCTGTACAGGCTCCATTGCCCTTGAGGTAATCTTCGGATCACCAAAAAATTACCGCACCGAAGAGTTAATCTTTGAAATCGTCCCTTTCCGCAGTGATTATCAGGCACTGCTCGGACGAACCGCGTTCGCTCGATTCAACGTGGTGCCACATTATGCCTACCATAAGCTCAAGATGCCCGGTCCACGCGGCGTCATCACGGTTAATGGCAAGGCCGAACTTTCCCTCGGCACCAACAAGTATACAACTACCTTAGCAGCAGAAGAACCGAGCGGTGCCTTGCAGCCGAACCACGAGTCGCCATCCAAGCTTTCTGACACCGTTAAGGGACTCCGAACTACTTCGCGGAAGGATAGCCCGGCTCGTCCAGGGCTCAAGTAAACACTCCGACGAAGGCCAGGACAGGCCGAACTCAGCGGCTCAACCGCCCCACGGCACATAAATATTCCTTACATTTCTTTTGCAGGTTTACCTTTGCGCCGACCAGGACGGGCTACACAGAGGCAACGTGAATGCATAAGGGAATCCTTAGACATTCCCCGCAGTGACCGTCCGGCTATGTTACGGCTCCGCACTCAGCCTCTTCCCCCTGGTCTCAGCAGGTTCCGTAATCATATTCATTTTTATCACATTACTTGTACCCATACGCATAGACGTACTATTCAAATACAACATGTGGATTTATATGACGTTTTACCTGCTGTTATTTCTTGTTGAAATCATTCTGTCAAGTGGCATCCGTACACAGCGATATGCCTTAAAAATATGCCAGGGGCTTCGTTTTACCCATAACACGGCAGTAAAGTCCGAACACCTTCATGGAAGCTCGGCACCCCGAACCTATAACATTATATGCATCAGCTCCGTATCATGTCTTGGGTCAATAGTTAGGTTTGCCCGGCTCCCATGTTTTGGTACCTTATGTTCCGCTATATCGGCTAAGGTAGCACTGGGAGAACTACTGCGATTGTGTCCCGGTTCTTCGGGACGAGCACCTCAGTAGAGAAAGCCGAAAACTGACTGTCATGATACGGCGAGAGTTGCTCAGCTATTCGAGAGGTCACAAAATCTTTAAGGATTTCTCCCGCATAATGCCATAACCAATGCAGCGTGCGATGGATCGGTCCTTTCTCCGATCAGGTGCATATAGAGCCCCTTGTACGGTCTTCCAAACACCAGGGGCTGCGCCGACCATACTAAAGCTCCTATGGCTAAGTGAGAGTGATAAAGCCCTATAGTCCGATTGCCTGGTTCGTTGTGCTGAGCACCTCCTTCGAAGGACCCAAAACTGGGATAAAGAGCGCTCAGGTTTATCCCGAACACCCCCGTACTTCTTACATGGGGGCAGAAGCCGACGACTGGCCAACTCTCAGGTTTAACATATAAAATAGCCGCACAGGAGGGTAAACTTTTATATAACAGGCGACAAATAAACGACCTTGTTCAAACAATACAAAGGACAACATGATTGGCACCCATGGAAATATAATGTCCTTAGTGCATAGCCCCGCTGCAAGGTAAGATCCTTTCAGGACACTCCCATAATACAATTCGGGCTTGCGGTGCTCCTTCCCCTCTGGCGGTCCGTCGATCATCAGCTTTTCGGCATCCATCTTCCCCCAGTGCACTTTCGCGTGGGCGAAGGCCACTCGCGCACCTTCTATGCAGACCAACCATTTGATGACGTCAAGTCGAGGGCAAGCACTTATGAGCCGCTTCATGAGCCCGAAGTAGCTGCTTGGAATCGGCTAGGCAGGCCATAGCCGGATAACCAAATCTTTCATGGCTAGTTCCGCCGCCTTATGTAGTTCGACCAGCTGTTTCAGATGATCGGCAAAAGGCACCGGATAATTCGGTGCCAAATACTGCGACCAGAAGAGCTTATCTGCAGTTTTCCTTTATTCGGCTCAGTAGAATTGAGCGGCATCTGATACGCTGCGAGGTAGCTCAGCAAATACCCCTGAGAAATCCGGATTCAAAATTAGAAACATAAGTTTTCCGCCCAAATACTTACTCTATAGGGAAAAAGCCTTACTAGCCGCGATCCTTCTCGCCTCTTGGATCTCCTGCAGGGTGCTTTGGGTTTCCTCCCGGGCATCGCTCATGGCCTGATGCGCCTTGGTGAGTTCGGCTTCCTACTCCGTTAAACTCTGCTCCAAGGTCTCGCATTTCCTCACGGCCTCTTGTAGCTCCTGGTCAGCTTTAATAACCACGGCCTCGTGCTTCTCACGAAGAGCTTGCTTTCGATGGCTGCCTTTTTCTCGGCCTCGGCCACAGCCTTCTTAAGGGCTTCGACTTCGGTCACAATCCCTAGCGCAATGTCATAAAACTCAGTTCATACTGAAAATTGATTCTCAATAAACGCGACCAAGACTTGTGCATACCTTGTTTATTCCTCAACTGCATTTTCAATAGGCCCAGTTCTTCTATGGCCCGCTCCAGACTTTGATTCAGCTCGGAGATCTCCGTAGTATGAGAAGAAGCAGCTGCTACAGACACCTGCTTATAACAGAAGAGAAATAGATGCCATTCAATGAGCCTTCCTGCGAACATACAATTCGATCCTCTGTCCGGTTCTTTCTTTCACCAAACAGAGTATCAGGGGCTACTATCTATACTATGACACTCTTCGATAACTCATAAAACATACCTCAAAGCCTTTTATAAGGCTGATACAGGCTTTGTTCAGTCCACTCTCAGTTGACTGAATCTTCTCAATCACCGCACCCATAAGGGCACGGTGTTCTTCAACGATGGAGGCGTCTTTCAACGCAACCAACAAAGCATCCGACACTTCTGGATAGACAGAGGTCGCCGATGGAACGGGCACGACCCCTCTCGAAGGAGGCTGCCTGCTTGATCCTAGTGCCGTATAGGTCTCTGGAAACGCATCCGGCAGGGAGCCGAATTCAGGATCACTCCCGCCATCAGCCCCCATGGGAATCTTTTCCCCCATGTGTCCGATCCCTGAGGTTTGACCTCCAGGCGGTGCCTTCATGGGTTTTCCCTTTCCTCCTTGGCTGGGGTCCTTCTGGGACGAAGCCTCGGTGTTATGCACCTGATTGGAGGAAGGGGCCTTTGGGGGCGTCCCGCTCTCCATAGCATTTGAGCTCAGCAAGTCCTCTGCTAAGGATTGTTTGGTGCGGGACCTCGCTAGACTGCAAAAAATGTGGCTTAGGTTAAAACACTAAGTCACGATGAGTCCGGACGCCTAAAGCGTACTCGGATTTCATACACTTACGAGTTCGCCAGGGGCTGGGCCCAGGGATCCCATGTCGGGCCGCTGTCGGCGGCGGTAGTGGACTCCTCCGGAAGAGGAGCCTTTCCCCTTTTGGGCAGCTCGGCCTCCAAGTGCGCGGAGGACGTCCTCTTCTTTCTTCCCCCCGCAGGGGATTTATCTTCCTCCTCCTCGTCCTCTTCGGAGGCGGAATGGGCATTGGAACCTTCGGATATTGTGTCCGAAGTGCCGCGGCGACGAAGGCCGCCCTGGGTCTTTTTGGCCTCCTTCTCAGCCGTCTTCTTCGGCACCTTGTAAGGCGCCGGAACCAACATCTTCGTCAGAAGTGGGATGGCCGGTTCTTCGGGCAGCGGGGCCGGACAATGTATCCACTCCACCTTCTTCGTCCAGCCCTGGGAGAATTGTATAAAACACGTTAAGCGCTTCCTTCGGGTTACGCGGATAGAAAAGTTTGATAACTTACCGAACTTGCCGGGCGGGACAGTTGGAACCCACGGTCCTCGGCGGAGTCCGGCCACGATTTGCTGGACTTGAAAAGCACCTTCCAGATGTCCTTGTGCGAGGATCCGAAAATCTCTCGCAAGGTTTGGTGCCTGGCCGGATCAAATTCCCGTAAATTGCAAGTCCGGCGCTGACAAGGCAAGATCCGGCAAACTAACATGACCTGGACCACATTGACAAGTTCAATGTTCTTGTCTCCCATATCTTCAACGCGTGTCTGTAGCACCGACAGTTCATTGGACGAAGACCAGTCCAGGCCTTTCTTGACCAGGATGTAAGCCGCAGGGGGTGCCGGATCGGAACTCCGGAGAGGCGGCCCATTCTGTGCTGTGCGGTTCAGTGATATAAAACCACTGCTGTTGCCACTCCTTGACAGAATCATTAAAGGTTCCCGTTGGTCATATGACGTTGGGCATCTTGCTCACCATGGCGCCCCACACTCGGCGTGCTCGCCGCCCACCACCTTGGGCTTCACATTAAAGATCTTCACCCATAAACCAAAGTGCGGTGAAATGCGGAGAAAAGCCTCGCACACGACAATGAATGTCGAGATGTTGAGGAAGGAATTGGGTGACAGATCGTGAAGATCGATCCCATAATAATACATGATGCCGCGAACGAATAGGTGAAGGGGAAACCCCAGCCCACGGACAAAGTGAGGGAGGAATACAACACTCTTGTGGGGTTCTGGAGTAGGGACGATCTGTCCCGCCATCGGGAGATGGTGGATGATTTTGTTGGTCAGATACCCGGCCTTTCGGAGCTTTTTGATACCCTTCTCTCGGATGATAGAGGCCATCCATTTGCCTCCTGCTCCGGATCCGGACATCTTCGGAAGACCTTTTGTGATCAGAGAAGAGGAGCGCGTGGGCGTTGGAGTTTGAGCGGAAGGGAATGAATCGGGAAGAAGGCGTGGGTGAAAAGAGTAGATCCTTGTCCCTTTATAAGGGCGGAAGAGGCGATGCGCCTCCCCACTCTCCTAGTAAAGCCTCTTATTTCCCAAGCACCGTAATTGATGGCGCGGTTGGGTTACCCACATCCGTATTTGATGAGAATCTCGTGATAAGGGGACACGATCTCTGCTTCGACAAGACGGGCCAAGGAAACCGCCTCGTGAGATGTGTGGTGGCTGGTTGTGAAAAACGGTTCGAATAATGACCGGACCGCGGTGTGGTGTCATACTGCAAAAAATGTTGGCAGATTAGATTTGTGGAAATATTATTCTCTCTACGGTGGTATGTGGAATTTGTTTTGCAGAGCCGGACACTGTCCTTGTGTTCCAAATCTTCTATGGAGTATTCGGAGGAGGAACCAGCCTTGCAATGCCGAAGACAATCTGCACGCCGAACTCATCATCATTGAAGCCTGGTTCAGGGGCTACTGAGGGAATCCTGGATTAGGGGGTCTCCGAACAGCTGGACTATATCCTTTGGCCGGACTATTGGACTATGAAGATACAAGACGCAAGACTTCATCCCGTGTCCGGATGGGACTCTCCTTGGCGTGGAAGGCAAGGTTGGCAATACGGATATGTAGATCTCCTCCCTTGTAACCGACTCTTGTGTAACCCTAGCCCCCTCCGGTGTCTATATAAACTGGAGGGTTTAGTCCGTAGGACAACAACAATCATACCATAGGCTAGCTTCTAGGGTTTAGATCTCGTGGTAGATCAACTCTTGTAATACTCATATCATCAAGATCAATCAAGCAGGAAGTAGGATATTACCTCCATTGAGAGGTCCCGAACCTGGGTAAACATCGTGTCCCCCGCCTCCTGTTACCATCCGCCTTAGACGCACAGTTCGGGACCCCCTACCCAAGATCCGCCGGTTTTGACACCGACATTGGTGCTTTCATTGAGAGTTCCACTGTGCCGTCACCGTAAGGCTTGATGGCTCCTTCGATCATCGGTAACGATGCGGTCCAGGGTGAGGTTTTCCTCCCTGGACAGATCTTCGTATTCGGCGGCTTCGCACTGTGGGCCAACTCGCTTGG
This sequence comes from Aegilops bicornis, assembly GCA_021605145.1. Taxonomy (NCBI): domain Eukaryota; kingdom Viridiplantae; phylum Streptophyta; class Magnoliopsida; order Poales; family Poaceae; genus Aegilops; species Aegilops bicornis. The sequence continues at coordinate 66,532,854 of CM038675.1, read as the reverse complement.
CCATCTGGAGCAGATCGAGAGCTACGCCCCTGATCAACTTGCACAAGGCTAGGCCTCCGTCGCCCGCGCCCATGCGAACAGGCTTATAGTGAAGAAGATAAGAGAGATCAAACCGCTCCTAGTCCCTTGGGTTCCTTGTAATGATGTTATCAGTTGAGTCGAGAATGGTCTTGAACGAACCTGCCATGCTAGCCGAGGTGATGACATCACACCAATCAATGAGTTCCCCCACCACGTCACCTTTCAGATCGGGGCAAGAATAATGGGGTCGTTTCCGGCTTGTTCCCTCCATGGAGAAGACGATCGAACAATGGCAGAAGGAAGGGTGAAGGCAAATGGAGGAGGAAGGAAGAGCGTGCGACATCAGTTCCAAATTGAGAGGGAAAGGCGAAGAGTCGATGGATGGTTGCCAGTTTGCCACGGTACACGAAGAGGCGTCCCGGCATACACGTCCTTTCGGAAATTGTACAAAAGGACTCGCCGTCGTCTCACTGACATGTTAGAACAGGACCACATGTCAACCAAACATGGTGTGTAATTTCTCGTGCAAAATGCGATCTGGCCGCGTTGGCCCGAGGTGTCGCATTAGTTATCGACCTTTATTTTTAATGGCATGCCGTTCAGTTTTGAAGCACGACAAACTGGTACTGTTTGCAGATAAAATATAAACTACTCTACCACTACTCCACCTCTAGTACTAGTAGTATAAAAAAGATATATAGGCCAGAGCTTCAGAGCTTTCTTGCTAAGGGCTGCCCACTTGCTTCTCACACTATCACCCTCTCTCCAGATCTAAAAAAGATGGCCTCTCTCTCCCTCCTCACCGGTGGTCACAGATCCGCCGGGGAAGAAAAGGACGTGCAGCGTTGACGCACTCGTCGTCGGCGAGCGAGGTCACGCACTGACGACGTGGCCGTCCTCTCAGACCTAACGCCCGCGCGGGATGGCCACCGTACCCAAGCTCACTGCCGTAATGCGTGCGGAGGACGACGACCACGAGCAAAGCCACTTCCCGCCGACACTCATGTATGCTACCTCTTTTCGAACCATACCCTTGTTCTATTGCCCCATCTGCCACGTCGCTGCATGTGGATCTTTTTCCACTCCACCATCTTCCCAATTTGCTATCCTCTGCTCTGCTGGTCACTGATGCGTCTCCAATCTATCTATAATTTTTTATTGCTCCATGCTATATTATCTACTGTTTTGGACATTAATGGGCTTTATTATCACTTTTATATTATTTTTTGGGACTAACCTATTAACCGGAGGCCCAGCCCAGAATTGATGTTTTTTGCCTATTTCAGAGTTTCGAAGAAAAGGAATATCAAACGGAGTCCAAATGGAATGAAACCTTCGGGAACGTGATTTTCTCACCGACCATGATCCATGACACTTGGACCCTAAGTCAAGGAAGCTTCGAGGAGGCCACAAGGTAGGGGGCGCGCCTACCCCCCGCCACCCAGGCGCGCCCTTCACCCTCGTGGGCCCCCTGTTGCTCCACCGACATACTTCTTCCTCCTATATATACCTATGTACCCCCAAACGATCATATACGAAGCCAAAAACCTAATTCCAGCGCCGCAACCTTCTGTACCCACGAGATCCCATCTTGGGGCCTGTTCCGGAGCTCTGCCGGAGAGGGCATCCATCATGGAGGGCTTCTACATCAACACCATAGCCTCTCCGATGAAGTGTCAGTAGTTTACCTCAGGCCTTCGGTTCCATAGTTAGTAGCTAGATGGCTTCTTCTCTCTTTTTGGATCTCAATACAATGTTCTCCCCCTCTCTCGTGGAGATCTATTTGATGTAATCTTATTTTTGCGGTGTGTTTGTTGAGACCGGTGAATTGTGGGTTTATGATCAAGATTATCTATGAACAATATCTGAATCTTCTCTGAATTCTTTTATGTATGATTGGTTATCTTTGCAAGTCTCTTCGAATTATCAGTTTGGTTTGGCCTACTAGATTGGTTTTTCTTGCAATGGGAGAAGTGCTTAGCTTTGGGTTCAATCTTGTGGTGTCCTTTTCCAGTGACAGTAGGGGCAGCAAGGCACGTATTGTATTTTTGCCATCGAGGATAACAAGATGGGGTTTTTATCATATTGCATGAACTTATCCCTCTACATCATGTCATCTTGCTTAAGGCGTTACTCTGTTTTCATGAACTTAATACTCTAGATGCATGCTGGATAGCGGTCGATGAGTGGAGTAATAGTAGTAGATGCAGGAAGGAGTCGGTCTACTTGTCTCGGACATGATGCCTATATACATGGCCATACCTAGATATTCTCATAACTATGCTTAATTATGTCAATTGCTCAACAGTAATTCGTTCACCCACCGTAACATACTTATGCTCTTGAGAGAAGCCACTAGTGAAACCTATGGCCCCCGAGTCTATCTTCATCATATTAATCTTCCAGTACTTAGTTATTTCCTTCGCTTTTTACTTTGCTTTTATTTTACTTTGCATCTTTATCACAAAAATACCAAAAATATTATCCTACCATATCTACCAGATCTCACTCTCGTAAGTGACCGTGAAGGGATTGACAACCCCTTATCGCGTTGGTTGCGAGGATTTATTTGCTTTGTGCAGGTAAGAGGGACTCGCGCGTAGCCTCCTACTGGATTGATACCTTGGTTCTCAAAAACTGAGGGAAATACTTACGCTACTTTGCTGCATCACCGTTTCCTCTTCAAGGGAAAACCAACGCAGTGCTCAAGAGGTAGCAGTCACGCAGACGAAAACCTTAATTTGCACTATTAAAGGAAACCCTACTTCATGCAGACTAATCCATGTCTGGGTTGAATAAGAAAGGAAGGGAGACTGTACTGTCCAGGAGAGTAGGCATCAAACCCGCATCTAGGTTGAAAAGGGGAAAATCTGTAGCTAAGGAACGATTCTCGTGTCTCTTGGTTGAAGAAGGGTAGAAAGGCATGACAATGCAATAGAGAATGACTAGTTCGATCGGTTTGTTGTCCTCACATAGGAAAAAGGTGGCTAAACATAACAAAAATGGGACGTAATCCACATATGCTGCCTGGATATTTGTTGCTCTGGGCAACTATACCTCCCTCACCACTCTATGCGTCCGGGGAGGTACATCGTACTGGTGCGCCCATTGTCCGAATGGGTCTCCCATGCTGTTATTGCCACTTTTTTGCTGTTGGTATAACGCCAGCGGTGAAGTCAACCAATGCTATTTGTAAAGTGATGCCACATTTAACTAATGCCACACTCAGTCTAATGCCACCGATAAATTTAAGCAATGCCATTTAATGTCTCTGGATTATTTCAGGGTTAGCTGTTGATTGTGGATGTATTAAAGATTTTTCAGCTAAGGCATTCTAATGTTGTTGCACAGCCAGTATACCAACGATGAAACTTGTACTACCTTCAGATTTTTGCATTGTTAATGCTTATAGATTATATACCTCACTTTCATGAGATAATTCAATTTTTTTTGTATAGTGTCACAAAAATGCCAAGGCGCTGATGTCATTTTGTTTTGGTTAAACTGCACAAAAAATTATGAAGATAAGAGGAAAGGTCAAGAGTGGGCACCTCCTCCTTTGGCTATTGTATTGATCCATTCGATCAAGTTTTTATGTTTGATCGATTATCAAGATTGGGATAGCAATTTTTCATGTTCACCCGAGTTCGAAATGATATTTACCTTGAAGGTACATGGTTTGCAATTTTTTAATACTGTCATTAGTTAATAATGCTAGTTACCTTCAGACTTTTGTATTTGGTTTAATGCTCTTGCACAGCTAGTATACCAATGCTGAAACTTGTTACCTTTACATTTTGTATTGTTAATTCTTATAGAAATCTTCCAAAGGCTAGAGCTTATGGAAGTCTGTTCAAGAAAACCATTGTACTATACCCTCGTAATAAAATAACTACTCTCTTTGTTGCACTAGCCACTGGATTAGTGTATATTTGTAGTATTCGAAATTTCGAATGGTGTTGCATTAGCGTATGGACATAAGTAAAGTGTGGCAAGCTTTCCCAGATATGTGCTCAAGAAAACTACTACCTGTTTTTCTGAATACTAGACGTTTGGGTACTTTAAACTGAACCGCGAAAATGTCTTATATTAAGGAATAGAGGGTGTAGAGTTCACTCAAATTATCCCGGTAAAGCTAGTCACACCTTTGTTAAAATTAATGATCATTATGTTATCGGAGGAGGTCTGTAAGTTTGTCTCTAATGCCTGTCGACTACATACCTGACATCATGATGTAATGTTAAGTCATTTCCTTTTATGCAGTGGCACCGAATTGTCAAGGCGGTGATGGCATTTTATTTTAGTTGAACTGCACAAAATATGCTTAAAAGAAGAGGAAAGGTCAGAATCGATCATTCTTTCGTAAAGAACTATATATGCCTTTCTCGACATCGATCGTTGTTGCCTTATTTATTCCTTCAAACAGGTGGTTAGAAACAGTCTTGCTACCTTTTCCCATTAAGAAATTGGAATGCTTATATTTGTGAGTCTATGCTTCAATTAGTGCCACTTATATAGTAATCACACTTTCAATATCTATGCAAATAGGGATGCTCGATTTTAGTGGAACTGCACAAAAAGTCCAACTGGTTCGACATCGAGAGCATGTTTTCTTCCAAACCTTTATATCCAATTGGTGGCACTATGAGCTGTTCATTAAGAAGTTACATGGTTTGCTACTATCTTCCTATTCTTTTTGTACTATCATTAGATAGTAATACTAGTGGTTTGCATGTGAATTTATTGACAGGGTGGACCTACATTGGAGGTGCAGGACAGGATTCAATGATTGGATGCTCAATTTCGGTTGTATCTATTTCACCTCTTCCATCAATTAGAACATGGTATCCTTGGTCTGATGAAGAATAGGCGCTATATTTCTTCTCTGAACAAGCAAATCAATTCAGTATGAATTATCCAGGGAAAAACATGACTGTATCAAATTGTCCAGTGCAAAACATGATAGATGCTAAGCGGAAGAGACATGTTCAAACCGAAAATACAAGGTGGGGTATATGTTTACAAGCTGCTTGATATTTCTGCAGACAGAGATGTTTGCTCGTTGCTATTTGGCAAACACACAAAGTGACCGCAATTTTGGTTGAACTGCACAAGAGAACAGTATAGTCACTGCATGTAGTGCCATTTGAAAATAGACAGAGAAAGATTGGATAGTCATTTCATGGACTGCAGAAAAGTACTCCCTCCGTTTTTATTTACTCTGCATATTAGAGTTGACTGAAGTCAAACTTCGTAAAGTTTGACCAAGTTTATAGAAAACAATATAGACATTTATCATAATAAATCTATGCAATGTGAAAGTACATTCAATAATAAATCTAATGTTATTGATTTGTTATTGTATATCTTAATATTTTTGTTTATAAACTTGGTCAAAGTTTGTAAAGCTTGACTTTGACCAAAGCTAATATGCGAACTAAATAAAAACGGAGGGAGTAGTACTGTACTATTTATTGGCCAACACTAGGTGCTTCATTGCTTTGGTCTGATTATACAATGGGTATCATTCTGCCTAAGTTAAAGTTTGTATTCCGAATATAGTCTCGCCGTGTGATCGAGAGAAGACCAAATCATATTGCAGTGGATGTTCCTCCATCATGTGTGGTTCATTCTCATGGTTCCAGCTGTTGGTGAAACCACTTACATTTGCAAGAGGAATTGTAGACTTCACAAACAAATTTGTCTTTCAAATTGCATCTTTGAATGTTGGCCAAGAGAAGCATCCATGTTAGTAGGAAGAACATATGTTTTTTCTAGATCTTTGCTTTTGGAGCTACATATTTGTATATGATCTGTGAATCATTGAGACTCATTAACATGTTGATCTTATGTATGGGAATCGTACTAGTTGGTTTCAGTTGTGGCTGATCTTTGCTTTTGGAGCTACATATTTGTATATGATCTGCGAATCATTGAGATGCATTAACAGTTCCTTATATATGTTCGCTCAGTGTTTACAAGTTACTGATCGATCACTAGCTAGCCTACTAATGCGCTCCTGGCAGTTTTAGTTGCGACGCAATATCCGAAGTGGCAGTTTTTTGAATAAAAATGCCTACCTCTGAAGAAACTGACAAGCTGCTCTGAAGAAAATGCCATGCGAATCTGAAGAAACTGCCAGCGAAAACATTCGCAAATGCCTTATCTCCCAGCTAAAGTTCATCAACTAATGCCCTCGGCTGCGACTCGTTGCATGCTGCTCCGCGTACTGGCTGCGAGCAATTTTGAGTGCCTGCATGCAGCCGGCCGTAATTATGGCAGCTAGCTGCTGCAAAAAAAGATGCGCTTTAATTGTTGCAGGCCTTTTAAATCCGCGGAATCATTATTAACAAGGAGGGAGATGATTCGAGTGCACTCGTTTGACCGTCATGCCGGCGTGCGACCCAGCACGGACGGGACGGGACGGCATAGTCAGAATTCCAGTTTCTCTAGTTTTGCACGGCAAGCTGGCGCGCTAAGCCATGACTGCTTAATTATGCATTGAATTCCGATGACCGTCGCGCTACCTTCCGCCTATAAGTACTGTTTCCCGGCCTTCTATGGTGGCACCGTGACCCAACTCGCCCTATCCTCATAAGCCCCCACCGGCCAAACATTGCTCGCCACTTATCCTCGCTCTTGCCACGTCCGCCATGCCCCCGACCGTCCGCGATAGGCGAGGCCGGAGGCGGTCACCGCCGGAACTAGTGTTCGGTTTTTCACCGGAAGGCAGACGGAGGGAGGAGGCGTTCTATCGGTCTTTAGATGGCAATGCGGAGATCGAGGACTTGATGGCGCGCGACCGCCTGGCAGAGGAGCAGGATTTGTTGGAGCGCGACCACTTGGCGGAGAAGCAACGTATCGCCAATTTGCGTCGCCAGCAGGCCATGGAGCAGCAGCGAACCGACGCTCTGAGTCACGAGCAGAGCGCCCGCAACTGGGCCGACTACATGGAGGCCGGCACCCGGCAAATATCCCTGGAGGCCGTTGGGCACGCACGCGTTCGCGATGCTGATTTTTACTACCAGCTCGTCAAGCAGGTTTCCCGTTAGAAGCCGAAGCTTCGGTGGACCACGCCGGCATAGAAAGGGCCAACGCGCGCGAGCAACGTGCCCTATCGAAACTCTGGCAAGTCCGAGGCGAGGCAAAGGACGCCGGTGCCGGCGTTTAGCATGTACCGCAGATGACGGCCGGCATCGTCTAGTTAGCTAAGAGTAAGTTAGTACTTGTATGCTACTAGAGTATTAGTGGGAGTAGATAGTTAACTTGGCTATGATGGTTGTCAACGTGGAAGTTCAGTACTCTATATGTTGATTAGACCTGTTACTTTTCTATGAATGTTGAACTTTCCGTTTGAACGTATGGAATGGGCTGTTATTTTTTTAAATGGGTTGTATTTGTCCTCCACGGGTTTAGAGGCTGACTTGTGGGCCTACCAAGTCGACGCGTACACAATCAGGAGATGATTGTACGTGGAGAGGATGACAGCGAGGACCCGCCAAGGTCATGGCAGACGCATAAGCAAGTGCCTCCTTATTTCAAGCCAATAAAAAATGGCTCCTCCTAATGGATTTCTGACATCTGGGTCCCATGCCATTGTCAACGTAGTCAATAAACGAGAGAATTGCACAACGAGCGGCTGACACCAGGGACCTAGCAGCTCGCCCAGTTATTTTTGTTTTAGGTTAATTTGATAAATGCCACTCCAAATCTGGTGTTTCTGAGAAATGCCACTGCAATTTCCAAACTTATAAAAATGCCATTTCATGCCATTTCCAGTGGCATTTTTCGAAGTCTGGAGCGGCGTTTTTCAAAGTTTGCAAATTGCAGTGGCGTTTTCCAAAGTTTGCAAAAATTATAGTGGCGTTTTCCAAAGTTTGGAAATTGCAGTGGCATTTTTATGAATCGCCATAATTGGAGTGGCATTTATCTAATTTGTTTTTGAGACGGAAGCAGGGTGTCTACTGGGTTGTGCAGGGCACTCTGGCCTGTCTAAACAGCCCTCTCTTTTATGTTTACCGCAGACCAGCCCAGTAGTTTTTTTCTTTCTGAAAATGGCTAGCCCAGTTTTTTTGTGATTTGCCAAGTAAGTCGCTTTGTCAGGCCTGTTGGGCTACAAATCTTTCAAGACGAGGAGAGCTTCATTCGGCTGGACGAGAAAATGGCCTATCAGTAATGAGAAATGGGTTGCACCTTTTTAAAACACATCAAACCGGCAATTAGTTTCGAATTTCTTTTTTTCACTTCGAGATTTTAAATTGCGTTAATTTTTAGGCGTGGACAATTTATTGGATTTTATATTGATATAAATTTATTTTAAAAATCAGTTTGAATGTGACTCGAAATTTCAGGATTAAGAACAGTTCGGACCGCACCGAAATATGCAAAATTTCGTATAATTTTTTAACCGTGGCCACAATATGGGTTGTAATGCTAAGAAAAAGAATATGGGCTCAAAAAAACCTTAAGAATTGGCAAATGGGCTGTAAATTGTTAGAAATAATGGCAGATGGGTTGTATGCTGTTTTCCACAGATTTGAGGCTTTCCTAAAAAAAAGGTTGACGCACAAGCAGTGACTGTTGGATGTCCATCCAACGGCCGTCGTGCTTCTTCAATCTCTGCTCTTCCTGCTCCAGCCGCTCAAACAAGCGCCGGCGGGACTGCCTGCTCCCTCCTCCCCGCGGCCGGCTGTGCTGCCGCGCAGGCCTCACCGCCCCACCGTACTCCCATCACTGGCCTAGCCATCCCTCTACTGACCCACACCTGCTGTTATTCTCCGGCGACGGCAGACGGACCAGTAAACCCTCGTACAGTCGTACTCCCCTCCGCGTGGGAAACAACTGCCGAGTCTTCCATACCTCCATGTCGTCCTCTTCCTAGGCCTCGCCATCGTCCACCGCCCTGGTGCTCTCGGCACGGCCTGGTCAACGTGGTCAACGACCGACATGCATCTGAAGTGGACTGTACGTCGAGAGGCTGACAGCTGGGTCCACGGCCGCACACAAGGAAATGCCTCCTTATTATGCGCAAAATAATGATTCCTCCACCTGACATCTGGGACCCACCGAAAGGGCCTCTGTATTTCGCGAAAAACCGTTACCGCCGCTGACAGCTCGGACCCACCAGCTATATCTTCGCACGCAAGGAAGTGTGTCCTTATTACGCACAAAAAAATGAATACTCCCCCTGCTACCTGGGACCCAGTATAGTGTCAGGCTGACTTGTGGGCCTAGTAAGTTGACAGGGACAGAGGGCTTTGTCAACTTAGTCAATATGCATGATTCTAGCTCCAGTGACCATACAATGTCCATCCAACGGCCGTACATAGTGCTTCTTCAACCTCTGGTCTTCTTGCTCCAGCCGCCCAAACCAGCGCCGGTCGTGCATCATGCTCCTGCCTCCCGTGGCCGGCTGCGATGCGGTGGAGGCCTCACAGCCCCCTACTACTCCCACCGCTAGCCAGGCCATCCATCTACACCCACACCCCCTGTTATTCTGCGGCGACGGCAGCCTCACACCGCAGCGAACCAGTGAACCCTCATACTCCTCTACGCGTGGGCATCCACTGCCGCGTCTTCCCCGGATCCACGTCGTCCCCTTCCAAGGCCTCGCTGTCGTCCACCGACCTGGTGCTCTCGGCGCGGTGTGGCCAACGTGGTCAAGGAACGACTTCCATCGGAAAAGTACTGTACGTGGAGAGGCTGACAGCTAGGTCCACGGCAGCCGCAAGGAAGTGCCTCCTTATTACGCGGAAAATAATTATTCCTCCACCTGACAGCAGGGACCCACTGGACGGGCCACCGTATCTGGCGAAAAAACATTTCCCCCTGACTGCTGGGACCCATCGGACGGGCCACCGTATTTCATGAAAAAAAACGTTCCCCCCGCTGTCAGCTCGGACCCACCGGAAGTGCCGCCTTATTACGCACAAAAAAAAGAATACTCCCCCTGCTAGTTGGGACCCACCTTGGTGGGTGGCTGACTTGTGGGCCTACTAAGTTGACGGGGACGGAGTGCTTTGTCAACTTAGTCAATATGAACGATTCTAGATCCAGTGACCGTACGATGTCCATCCAATGGCCGTAGTGCTTCTTCAACCTCTGGTCTTCTTGCTCCAGCCTCCCAAAGCAGTGCCGGTCGTGCCGCATGCTCCTGCCTCCCGTGGCCGGCTGTGCTGCCGCGGAGGCCTCATCGCCCCTACTATTCCCACCGCTGGCCAGGCCCTGCAGCGACGGCAGCCTCACATCGCAGCCAAACCAGTGAACCCTCGTACTCCTCTCCGCGCGGGCTTCCACTGCCGCGTCTTCCCCGGCTCCGCGTCGTCCCCTTCCTAGGCCTCGCCTTTGTCCACCGCCCTGGTGCTCTTGGCGCGGCGTGGTCAACGTGGTCAAGGAACGACTTCCATCGGAAGAGTACTGTAAATGGAGAGGCTGACAGCTGGGTCCACGGCCGCAGCAAGGAAGTGCCTCCTTATTACGCGCAAAATAATTATTCCTCCACCTGACAGCGGGGACCCACTAGACGGGCCACCTTATTTCATGAAAAAATTGTTTCCCCCTGACTGCTCGGACCCACCAGCTACATCTTCGCACGCAAGGAAGTCCGTCCGGGCAAAAAAAACGATTCGCCCCCCTGACTGCTGGGACCCACCAACTACATCTTCGCACGCAAGGAAGTGCCTGACAGTCGGGACCCACCTGGTCGAAGCGCACGTAGCATTGTCATTCTGGTCGAACGTGTACGTACATACTGGTCGATGTAGAGGCGCACACGTGTCGTAGTAGAGGTGCGCACGTAGCATGTACACGTATGTACAATGGCCAGGGTGCAAGAAAGTAAATACAGCCATGTACGTACATACGGGCATGGTCTCGAACGCCTACTCGCGCGTACGTACGGCCAGGGCTCGTGTACATGGCTGGGTCGGAACGAAGAAACTGCGTCGTCATGGGGAGGCAACAGAATGCATCGTGTTCATCAGGAGGCAACGGAACACGTGGGAGCCAACCTGCTTGGATGGAACAGCCGATGGGAACGAGGCCTGGCGTACCGCAGAACGGAGGAAATGGCCTTGTGTTCGATCGGCCACGTTCGAAACGAGATCCTGTTCACCGGGAGGGGTCTGGCGTACCGCAAAATGGAGGAAACGGACCTCCTACGGTCGAAACGGGGGTTCTGTTGATCGGGAGGGGTGTGGCGTACCGCAAAACGGAGGAAACGGACTTGTGTTGGAGCGCTACGGTCGAATCGGGGGTCCTGTTCATCGGCAGGGGTGTGGCGTACCGCAAAACGAGACTCCACGAGATACTGTTCATCTCCACCGTCGACCCCCTCCAGCCTCCACGGGCTACTGTTCATCCACCGTCGACCTTCTCCAGCCTCCACCTGCGACTGTTCATCCACGGGCTCCTGTTCATCCATCCTCCACGGCGCGCTACTCCACCGGCTACTGTTCAACTAGCCCTCTCCAAGGGCTCCTGTTCAATCACCCCTCCACAGGCTACTGTTCATCCAGCCCTCCACCATCTACTGTTCATCCAGCCCTCCACGGGGTGGTCCTGTTCATCCTTCCCTCCACGGGGTCCTGTTCATCCAGCCCATACCGGCTCGATCGATCGGGGTCCTGTTCATCCAGAGGCAACACCACGGGGTCCTGTTCATCCACCCCCACCGGGAACTGTTCATCCAAACCCCCCACCAACGCTCACTGTTCATCCAGAGGCAGCATCGATCGGATTTAGTTAGTAGCGGTAGCGAAGGAATCGCTCGATCGGGTTTAGTTAACAGTCATCAATCGATCGCTCGGTGAAAGTGCAACTATCCCTAGTTGGTTTTGGTAATTAATAACAACATATAGCTCATTGAGCTAATACTATTCCAAGATGAATATTTCAGGAAAGCTCAATGAATGGCATGGCATAGATAATGAAAGTGGATCCCTCAAAATATTAAGGACAAAGGATTGGCTCAAGCTCAAAAGCTCAAGACTCTACATTTTACATTTTAGTGATCCAAGATCACATTGAGTCTATAGGAAAAGCCAATACTATCAAGAAGGGATGAGGTGTTGCTTAATGAGCCTCTTGCTCCATGTGCTTAGTGATATGTTCCAAAACCCTCCACTACTTTCTCACATCCACATATGACCTAAACCCAAAGTCAAACTCGGCCCTACCGGTTCTTTCTATCCGGCGCCGCCGAGTTAAAATGTCATACCACTGCCAAAAACCCTAGGCAAATCGGTTTCACCGATAGGGATCTCGGTCTCACCAAGATGGGATTGTAATCTCTCTGTTTCCCTTCGTAACATTTCGGTCTAACCGAAGTGAGCGATCGGTCCCACCGAGATTACAATGTAAACTCTCTGTTTCCCTTTCGTAACATTTCGGTCTCACCGAAAGAGCGAATCGGTCCCACCGAGTTTACCTGAACAACTCTCTGGTTAGCTAATTACGAAAATCGGTCTCACCGAGTTTGTGTAATCAGTCTCACCGAGATTACGTTATGCCCTAACCCTAACCATATCGGTCCTACCGAGATGCATGTCAGTCCCACCGAAAACCCTAACGGTCACTAGGTTTACTAAATCGGTCCAACCGAGTTTGGTAAATTGTGTGTAACGGTTAGATTTTGTGTGGAGGCTATATATACCCCTCCACCTTCTCTTCATTCGTGGAGAGAGCCATCAGAACAAACCTACACTTCCAACTTACCAGTTCTGAGAGAGAACCACCTACTCATGTGTTGAGGCCAAGATATTCCATTCCAACCACATGAATCTTGATCTCTAGCCTTCCCCAAGTTGCTTTCCACTCAAATCTTCTTTCCACCGGATCCGAATCCTGAGAGAGAGAGAGTTGAGTGTTGGGGAGACTATCATTTGAAGCACAAGAGCAAGGAGTTCATCATCAACACACCATTTGTTACTTCTTGGAGAGTGGTGTCTCCTAGATTGGCTAGGTGTCAGTTGGGAGCCTCGACAAGATTGTGGAGTTGAACCAAGGAGTTTGTAAGGGCAAGGAGATCGCCTACTTCGTGAAGATCTACCGCTAGTGAGGCAAGTCCTTCGTGGGCGACGGCCATGATGGGATAGACAAGGTTGCTTCTTCGTGGACCCTTCGTAGGTGGAGCCCTCCGTGGACTCACAAGAACTGCTACCCCACGTGGGTTGAAGTCTCCATCAACGTGGATGTACGATAGCACCACCTATCGGAACCACGCATAAAAAACATCCGTGTCTCCAATTGCGTTTGAATCCTCCAAACCCTTCCCTTTACATTCTTGCAAGTTGCATGCTTTATTTTCCGCTGCCAATATACTCTTTGCATGCTTGCTTGAATTGTGTGAAGATTGCTTGACTTGTTCAAAAATAGCTAAAATCTGCCAAAGTCTAAAATTGGGAAAAGGTTAGGTTTTTATTGGTCAAGTAGTCTAATCCCCCCCCTCTAGACATACTTCAAGGTCCTACAAGTGGTATCAGAGCTTTGGTCTCCATTAGCTTTGATTTCCATAGATTTTGGTGGTCATAGCCTTGCTTTCACAACCTAGGAGGGTATGGCGTCTAGCGAGGGAAATTATCATCGTAGAGGTCCTTACTTTGATGGCACTAATTTTGCTAGTTGGATGAAAATGCATATTCTCGGACTTAACCCCGCTGTTTGGGCTATTGTGTGTATTGGTTTGCAAGGTGAATTCTTTGATGGGAGAGAACCTAACCGTGAAGCTAGTGCGGAAGAGTTGAAGATGTTGCAATACAATGCTCAAGCTTGTGATATCCTCTTCAATGGATTGTGCCCCGAGGAGTTCAACAAAATCAGCTGTCTTGAGAATGCAAAGGAAATTTGGGATACTTTGATTGATATGCACGAAGGTACCGACTCCGTCAAGGAATCCAAGTTGGATGTGCTCCAAAGTCAGCTTGACAAGTTCAAAATGAAGGATGGTGAAGGTGTCGCTGAAATGTACTCTAGGCTTGCTCTTATCACAAATGAGATTGCCGGCTTAGGAACTAAAGAGATGACCGATAGATTCATCATCAAGAAGATCCTAAGAGCATTGGATGGAAAATATGATACCGCAGCACATTGATCCAAATGATGCCAAATTACAAAGATCTCAAGCCTACGGAAGTCATTGGAAGAATTGTTGCTCATGAGATGTCGCTCAAGGATAAGGAGGAACTTCACAACAAGTCGAGTGGTGCTTACAAAGCCTCATGTGAAGCCCCCAATCATCAAGTGAGAAACAAACCTTCAATGAAGAATTGAGCTTAATGGTGAAGAACTTCAACAAATTCTACAAGAGTAGAAGCAAAGAAAGAAGCTCTAAGTCAAGGTCCTACAATGACAAAAGATCTTCTAGTCGAGAGCGCCAATTGCTACAATTGTGGGAGACCGAACACTATTCCAATGAGTGTACGGCACCCTACAAAAGAAGAGAAGATTCTCCCAAGAGAAGAAGTAGAAGAGAAGAATCACCACCAAGAGAGAGAAGGAGTAGAAATGATCGTTATGAACGAAGACCCTCACGGAGAAGCAAGGATTCGGAAAGGAAGGACAAGTCATCAAAGAGCTACACAAAACAAAGACATCAAGCTCATGTTGGTGAATGGGTATCCGGCTCCGACTCACCATCACTCCGAGAGAAGCTATCACTCCGACTCGAATACACTCAAGATGAAGGTGTTGCCGGTGTAGATCTTGTGTCAACCAACTCCTACGACATTTTTGAATCACCAAATGAAGGAATTGGTAGATGCTTCATGGCCAAAGGTCCTAAGGTAACACACCCCGAGTATGTTGATTTTGATGTTGATGAAGATGACTTGCTAGATGATGATGATTTACTTGTTGACAACTCTAGTGATGAATACTATGATGAAACGTCAATTAATCATGCTAATCAAGATGAAATGAATGACAATGATAAGGAGAAGATTGAGCGTCTAACTAAAGAACTAAACACTCTTAAGTTAGCTCATGAAACTATCTTTGAAGATCATCGTGAACTTTTAAGGGCTCATGAGAAGTTACGCTTTGAAAAGCTCAATCTTGAGCAAGAGCATGAGTTCCTAAAAGCGATCAATGATGATCTTCGTAAGAAAAGTTCTTCTTACATTGCCAAGCGTTTACTCTTATCTACTTACATGCCTCAAGTCAAGTCTAGTAACAAGAACAAGAAAGATTCTTCCTCTAGTAGTAACAATAATAATGCTAAATCCAATATTGTTGCTTCTAGTAGTTCTCTTGATTCCACTAATGATCCTCTTAGCCAAGTTACACTTGAGCAAGAAAATAGCTTATTGAAGGGAATTATAGAGAAAGGTGTATACAAGAGTCTTGTCGGGAGTAAGCAATTTGAGGAAATTGTATGCATAAGCAAGGAAGGCCTTTGGAAGAATCAAGGTGTTGGTTTTGAACGAAAGTTCAATGCCAATGGAGTTGAGTGGGAAGAAGATCAATACCCCAAGACGAAGTTTGTTCCACAACAAGAGAAGTATGATCCTACTTCCTTCAAGGGAACACAAGCACAAGATGATCTTCCACCACAAGACCACAAGAACAAAGGCAAGGACAAGCTTCAAGAGGAGATTGATGCATTTGAAGAAGGACCTAAGGCCTTGGTCAAGTGGGTTCCCAAGACTACGTCAAGTTCTACTTCATCAAGCACAACTACTACACCAAAGATTCCCATCAAGATGATGTGGATCCCGAAGAAGAAGAACTAGAGAGTTCGTGACTCTGCCAACATTCTTCACTCATATCATTATGGCAAGGACAAGTGCAATCAACTTCCATATCCTGCACTAGTTCAAGGAGTCACAAAACCTCATGTTGGTAAGGCAAGGGACAAGGTAACCTAATGTTTTCATGGACATCATTTTGTGTGTGCATCACTCTATGTCTATGGATATTCTTGTTTATTCCTTGTGGGACTAACCCATGTAGGTATTGAAAGTGCAACTCACTCCAAAGGATTGCTCCATACGATCTACATCAACATTGAGCACCCACATCTTCAACACCTACATGAAGTCATCATCGACAAAACCCAAGGTTAGTTTATCCCTCTAAGGGGGGATCTCACATCTAGGGGGAGCTTAACTCTAAGAATTGAGTCAAAGCAACTTTAATGATGTGAACACATAAATGCTTTATGTAAAAGTGGTAACCCCACTTGAGCTTAAACGATGAGTTTGACCTATGATCAAATGTTCTCATTTGACTCCTAAGTCAATATACTCATATATAGATGACCTAGTCATCACCAATTGTTTGATAGATGCTAAAATTGGTTGTGCATGCTTTGTCACATATTTCATTTGTCATCTTACTGTGTGAGCATGTTGGTTGCATATTTACTCATTCGAGGACATCCACTTGTTGTTTTGATTGATTGGCTTCTTTTTCTTTGGCCAAGTGGATGGACAAGAATGCCTAAGAACCTTCTCTAGCTATCTATGCTTTTCTCGTCTCAAACTCTATTCATGCTACATCACAAAAATTGATCAAGTCAGATTCGAACCACTCTATGTGAGGAGAACTCGGAGTCCCCGATTCGTCATAGACTTAAACTTCCAAAACTTCTTTGTGATTTTCGATCTGACCGATTCCTCCATTTCGGTCATACCGAGATTACTAAGTCGATCTAGGTTTTCATCACGGTGCAAACGATTTGTACTTTTTGGTCACACCGAGTTGCTATAACTGTTCACAGTTTTGCATCTCGGTGCCACCGAGTTGTACCACTCGGTCACACCGACAGGGTCAGGCTGTATATACGCACGGGCAAAATTTGGAAAACTTTCTCCGAATCTTCTCGCCTGCATAGCTCGCTTCTGCCAACTTGGTCTACGGATCGTCGACTTAAATGCGCCTCCCTCTGTCGCTGGTCTCCGCCGCGTCAACGGAATTCTCCTCCGCCGTTGCCGCCAGTGGCGAGTTCCTTGAACTAGGGTATGAACTCGATCACAGTGCTTTCCTCGTCCGATTCTCAGCACATTGTTTTCATTATGCATCTTGCCACGATTGGAACACTCCTATCCAGTCAAATCAATCCTTAGAATAGTTGCGATTCGAAAATTTAGGGTTAGGTTTCCCGAAAACCATCTCGGACCCACCGAGTTGAAAAACTTGGTCCCACCGATTTGGCTAATGCCATTGCACTAGAAAGTCTCGGTCTGACCAAGAATTGCTAATCGGTGTGACCGATTTTCAGAACTTTGTGAAACCCTAGCAGTCTCGGTGCCACCGAACTGTGACTCGGTCTGACCGAGTTCACTAGTTTAGGTTCCAAAACTGCTAAAGATCACCGAGTTTGAAAATTGGTAGATCCGAAATGTTTTCAGTGGGAAACTAAAACTAAGTTTTTTTTGATTCATTCTTTTCAAAAATCTCTGCATTTTGTGATGCTCATCCACTCTACCTCATCTATAACAATTCACAGGGTCAGCAGTCAGTTGAACAGCATGTCGCACCAAAGTGATAGCGAACAAATCAAGAGCAGATCCAATTGAGCGAGGGCACTAGTCCCTCAAGCAGCTCGAGATGAGGGGAGCAGAAGCACTCGAGCAATTTGCCCAAGGCTGCCACAAGGACAAGAAAGAAGAAGACCTCAGAGTCCGAGGATGAGGATTATGTGGCAGCTTGAGGATGAGGCAAGCTCCAAGAAGAAAGTGCTCAAGAGGGAGTTCAGCTCATCTGCAGTGAAGCCTGGTTTGAAAATCAAAAGGCCAGCAGGTAGACAACCAATGTCCAAAGCCAGAGTGTGTACTCAAGCTCCTCTGAAATCTCAACCCAAAGAGTTTGTTGCTGCAGAGGGAAAGAAAAGGAAATAAAGGGTCAAGAAGACCATGGCAAGAGTGATAGGGAAGCCTTCCATGATGGAAGAGGAAGAATAAGAAGAGGTTGCAGAACCAGCACCCAAGGCACAAAAGCTGATGGGTGATGCCATCAAATCAGGGGCTGCAACTTCCAAGCCCAAAGCTACCCCTAAGCCCAAGAATGCACCCAAGAGGAATACCAGGAGGATACCAGCAGCTGAAAAGAACAAGGCCCCAATGCCTGAGGTAGATTGAGGGAGTCCTGGACTAGGGGGTGTCCGGATAGCCGAACTATCATCTTTGGCCGGACTCCAAGACTATGAAGATACAAGATTGAAGACTTTGTCCCTTGTCCGGATGGGACTTTCCTTGGCGTGGAAGGCAAGCTTGGCGATACGGATATGTAGATCTCCTACCATTGTAACCGACTCTGTGTAACCCTAACCCTATCCGGTGTCTATATAAACCGGAGGGTTTTAGTCCGCAGGACGAACAACAATCATACCATAGGCTAGCTTCTAGGGTTTAGCCTCCTTGATCTCGTGGTAGATCTACTCTTGTACTACTCATATCATCAATATTAATCAAGCAGGAGTAGGGTATTACCTCCATCGAGAGTAGATCTACCACGAGATCAAGGAGGCTAAACCCGAGGCGCACAGTTCGGGACCCCCTACCCGAGATCCGCCGGTTTTGACACCGACATTGGTGCTTTCATTGAGAGTTCCTCTGTGTCGTCACCTATAGGCCCGATGGCTCCTTCGATCATCAGCAACGACGCAGTCCAGGGTGAGACTTTTCTCCCCAGACAGATCTTCGTATTCGGCGGCTTTGCACTGCGGGCCAATTCGCTTGGCCATCTGGAGCAGATCGAAAGCTACGCCCCTGGCCATCAGGTCAGGTTTGGATGTTTGAACTACACGGCCGACATCCGCAGAAACTTGATCTTCGACAGATTCGAGCCACAGCCAAGTGCGCCGCACTGTCTCGATGGGCACGATCTAGCTCTGCCGCCGAAAGGTCTCCGAGGTGCGCACTGTCCGCCCCGACCCTTAGCTCGAGCCGACTCCGATCGAGGACGAGTGGTTGGACACCGCCTCGGGCTATGATCTCAACGGCGATTGAGCGAACTCCATCCATGTCGCTGCGAAGACCGTGACTCCAAGGTGCCGGACTCCTCTCCGGACTCAACCCTCAGCGCCCGCCAATCGAATCCGATTGGGCGCCATCATGGAGTTCACCGCTGACATCTTTCACCACTCGCCCTTTGTCGACTTCTTGAATTCACTAAAGTCTCTCTCTTTATCAGAGAGCCTGGCCGGACTACGTCGGGAAGGTTGGGATGCGGACGACGAAGAAATTCAACGCCCACCCACCACCCACTTTGTAGCCACTGTCGATGATTTAACCGACATGCTCGACTTCGACTCCGAAGACATCGACCATATGGACGACGATGCCGGAGAAGACCAAGACCCAGCGCCTATAGGGCACTGGAAGGCCACCTCGTCATACAACATATACATGGTGGACATCCCAAAAGATGGGAACGGCGATGGAACAGTGGAGGATGACCCCTCCAAGAAACAGCCCAAGCGCCGCTCTAAATCCCACCATAGTAAAAATGGTGATTCCGGCACGGGAGATAATAACACCCCGGACAGTGCCGAAGACAACCCCCTCCAGCAGGATTCGGCACAGGAGGAGGGAGAAGCAAGTCCGCACGACAGTGCGGCATAAAGAGAGGTAGAGGACGATAATTACGTGCCTCCCTCCGAAGATGAGGCAAGCCTCGACGACGACGAATTTGTCGTGCCTGAGGATCCCGCCGAACAGGAGTGTTTCAAACGCAAGCTTATGGACACGGCAAGCAGCCTCAAGAAAAAGCAGCAACAACTTAGAGCTGACCAAGACCTGCTAGCTGACAGATGGACTGAAGTCCTTGTAGCCGAAGAGTATGAACTCGAACGCCCCTCCAAAAGCTACCCCAAACGCAGGCCGTTGCCTCGATCAGAGGAAGCAACACCCAAACCTACATCACCAGCGCATGATGCGGCCGACCGCCACCCTGCGGGTCAGCGACAGAGAGGCCTCTAGACCCTCCATTCAAGCCGCACCCCGACGCCGCTCAAAAAGTACCAAGGCACGGAAAAACGCGCCGGACTTGCGAGATATATTGGAGGATAAGGCAAAACATACAAGATCGATCTACGGATCGCGTGAGCGCCCCACGACACGTGACGATAACCGTCGGCCGGATACTGCAACTCCGGCTGGGCCGAACACAGTAGACAAAGCTCATTTGAGTTGCGTCGTGATATAGCCCAACATGAGGCGCCAAGACACCCACTATGCTTCACGACGTAAGTGATGGATCATCAAATCCCGAGGGCTTCAAACCCGTAAACATCGAATCATACGATGGTACCACAGATCCTGCGGTCTGGATCGAGGACTATCTCCTCCATATCCACATGGCCCACGGTGATGATCTACATGCCATCAAATACCTCCCACTCAAGCTTAAAGGACCAGCTCAGCATTGGCTCAACAGCTTGCCAGCAGAATCAATTGGTTGTTGGGAGGACCTGGAAGCCGCATTCCTTGATAACTTCCAGAGCACATATGTGCGACCACTAGACGTCGATGACCTCAGCCACATAATTCAGCAGCCAGAAGAATCGGCCAGACAATTCTGGACACGGTTCCTAACCAAGAAAAATCAAATCGTTGACTGTCCGGATGCAGAGGCCCTTGCAG